>JANJGK010000031.1:17471116-17488616 GCA_039081455.1 Macrobrachium rosenbergii
AGAGACATCGTTTGAAATCATTTTACTGTGAGACTGAAGTGACGTAAATGAATGGTTTCCAAGATTTATAATAATTCTCTTAATACTTCATCCATGGAATGGTCTATGGTCATGGACCACCAGCCCAATAAAAAAATTACCGTGGACCATTTCTTTTTTTGAGTAACTATAAAGCTTAGAAAATAAAAATTTTTGCTTATATACATTTCTTTTTAAAAAGTTTTGGATTACATATATATTTCTTAAACAACAATTGCAACCTGAAGATTGTTATTATATATTTTTAATAGGAATAATAAAAAATGAATGGTCAATTGCCTGGATAAAATTGTTCTAACTGCATTTTCAGTCGATTTAAAAATATATGTAGTAATTCCCAGTTTGTTACCAAATACAGTGAACGCCCCGTGGACCCCCCAAAATGTCACCATGGCCCACTAATGGTCCATGGACCGCCAGTTGAGACCCAGTGGTCTATAACCTCATAAAGTTCCTACCAACCCATGCTTTTTCTCTCCTAAAAGCATCTTCAGGCTTTTCGTTCCTAGTCTGAACCTCAGTAGTTCTCATCTTTTCAAAGACTGATCCACCCAATCCCCAAAAGCGTTTATAATAAGTTCGATAACAAAATATGTCTTTTTGTTATTTAATTACTTAGTTTAATTATATACTTTTTATGATTTAACCACTAAATACCATATGAATTCATTATATGATTTTATCACTCGCTGGCGTGAATATTTTTAAGACTATTTGCCCACATAATCCCCTAAAGCTTTTGACGTTCGGTAAAAAAAAAAAATATCATTCAATCATTTAGTAACGTAAATATTTTATGTTACGATTTGAACACTAAATAAGACATATTCCTCTCAAGATTTTATTACTTATTGCCATGAATATTTTTAAGACTATCTGATCACTGCCCCCAACAGTATTCTTAGATAAAGACACTATTATATCTATGGTGCATCACTATACTGTGACCGGAAATAGTAAGTGGAAGTCTACAATTATACTTAAGAGCAGAAGCTGTAATTTGAAACAAGTAAAAATGACTGATGATAGGAGTTTTCGGCCATTTGCACGACTGTCCTCTTCAGCCTGAAGAGTTGGTCGCAGTGGGCGTTCGTGCAAACTGTCGAAAGCCCCAATTTTTAATAATTTTTTTTACTTGTTTTGTCTCAAAATACAGTTTCTATTCATATACGTAATTGTGGACTTTCACTTATTTTTTTTTTTAGCTGACGGTAAATATCTGCAGTCGATATCTTTTAAGCTTCAATACTGCTTTTGGCTGGCTGCTATACTGTAGCAGTATGAACTTATGCCACTCACATTTAACTTTAGTGATATCGGCTGAGGATATTTACAGTTAGCATCATAAAAATAAGTAGACTCAAATAAAAATGTGACTATGTTTTTGGAAACTTTCCACCATAAAGACAGGATACATTAATTTTTGATTCCCAGTACAAATCTTTCATCGAGAAATCCGGGAATTCTGACGGGAATCTTGTCCTGTGCAAAGTACAAAACTTAAAGGGAAAAGTTCACGAACTTTAATTAGGGAACTTTGTCATGTGGGACTTTTCTGTGATACTTGTACTAATGATTTGCAAGGGAATATAAGATATCACTTAGGTTAACTGTATGTGATGATAATGAGTACTAAAAATTACTTTGTGAAAATAATGAGTGCTAAAAATTACTTTATGTCAAGATGAGTGCTAAAAATACTTTATTTGAAGATAACGAGTGCTAAAAATTACTTAATATAGATAAAAAAAATATTGACAAATGCATGAAAAAGCATGGTTAAAATCCATGAAAGTATGCATAAAGCAACATTATAAAATAATTTACTCATGTTTGTTGATATGACGATTGAGAAAGTACCGAAAAAGTACGACACCAAAAAAGTTTATTTTTTACGAAGAATCTACTTACTGAGTAATCTATTACCATATAAGTGAGTTACCATCAGAAAACAAAATCGTCATTGTTTCAGATACAAAGATTGTAAAAATACCAAAGATATTAAAAACCATAAGAATTTAGTTTCAAAAATTTTTCTACAAAAAAGTTTGGCATGCAAGAAATTTATGCAGTTATCAATTAGGTAACATGAGACAGTCATATCTAAATCGTCAGAGATACAATTATTAAGACTGAAAAATAAAAAAGAAAAAAAACCTTCGAGAATAATTTTCAGAATCTTCTGAACTGAAGAGTTTTCTTTCCGAGCAACACCGAAAGCAATGGACCTTTTCCTCTATCGCCCGAATCAAAGGCTCGGGTAACGACGGCAGGCTGGAGAGAGGAGCCATTGGAATCAATCGCTCACTTTGGAAACGATTCATTACGCTCCCTCCCCCCTCCCCGGCCCTACCTAACCTAACGCCCTCTCAACCACCTTCCCCTACCCCTCCCCGACATCACCACTTTCCCGAATATTTGGGCAGTTGAACGCCTTTCCTTCCTTCCGAATATGAAGGGGCGACTGCCTCTCCCCTCCCTCCCTCCCTCGGCGGGCAAACACAGGTTGAGGAGGGACTTTCACGGTCCACGCTGTTTTAAAGAACTGACTTGCTATTTTTCGTTTCATACTGGCAAGAGAAAGCGAAACCCACTTTCTTTTGCTCCAAACATGTTTACAAGATGAGGGTTTAATGTGAGGGTTTACCGTTAGGGTAAACTTCCCTAACTTAAGTTCAAATGAACTGACCGTTTCTGTAACTTAACGGAGGCTGATGGTGTCTGGTATGAGTTTACCAGGTCTTTATAAAGCCTCAGGGCTACTGAGGTGAGTGAATGAGGGAGACGCCAACTATAATGAAAATACTTTTGCTTTTCATCTGACACCCACAAAGATTTCTCTACCTGCTTCTGTGACGGAGAAAGTCTGAAAACTTTAATAACCTCTCTCTTACACACACACACACACACACACACACACACACACACATATATATATATATATATATATATATATATACATACTGTATAATATACATATGATGCCCATATTTGCAAGGTCGGTAGTTCACTCTCAGTTTGCTGTTCACCAACTGACCCAGCAAGGAATGGGTCTCACTGTCAGCTAGGGTCAGGAAAAGGTCACGACACTAGCAACATATTCCTTAAAGAATTTCTGATCACCAGAAGACTATACTTTCTGGCAACAACATACCATATCAAGGCTAGGAAACATTAAACCCAAATCACATTCAAACTACCAACTTCAAGGAATAAAAGAAACGACTGATAAAATCATCCATTCTCCATCCGAAAATGGCTAACTTGATGGGGAAAAAAAATAACCATCCCAAAACAAAATGATCTATTATTCAATTTCCTCCATTTTTCAAAGAATAATATACGGCCAGAGGTAATTTCCTTCCCTAAATAAATGATAGAAGCTTACTGACGTTGCTCCCGCCGATGCGTGGAGGAAACAGAACTTAATATTTCTTTTTCCTGATCTATTGCTATTGGCAATTCTTCGAGATTTATGTTACTGCTTTCACTGTTATTTCTGCAATTAGTAATTTTATCGCTGTTGCTCCTGCTACTCGCCAGGTCTTATTTCTTGGAACTTCTTTTTGATCAAGAACACCTGCCTGTAATTTTTACTCACTTCAACTCCCCGGTATTTTTAATCAATATATATATATATATATATATATATATATATATATATATATATATATATATATATATATAATCATGAAGCTACAAATGTCGCTTAATATCGAAATTCACGCTACCTCGGTATATCTCCGTTGGAGAATTGTCGCCGAAGGGGAATTTATATAAGTGATAAATCTCCAACGGAGATATACCGAGGTAGCGTGAATTTCGATATTAAGCGACATTTGTAGCTTCATGATTGTATATAAATCACGGTGTGATAAAAATTTCATAACAAGAGCTGCGTGTTCCAAACGTACCAATGAACTGTCATGGCGGAGGTGGGTCATTGTCGAGGCTAGTACACTTTCCCCGCTCACGACGGGTAAAAACAGTACGACATCTCGGCAAGAGACTTATACCTCTCTTGATGGCTCAATGGTTTACGTCAACTGGAGTCGCTGAATAGGCTTTCGTCGCGGGTTCGTGTCCCCACGATTCCAATTCATTTATCACTTATATAAACTCCCCTTCGGCGACAATTCTCCAACGGAGATATACCGAGGTAGCGTGAATTTCGATATTAAGCGACATTTGTAGCTTCATGATTGTATATAAATCACGGTGTGATAAAAATTTCATATATATATATATATATATATGCTCTCTCTCGCATATATATATATATATATATATATATATATGTATATATATATATATATATTTATATATTTATATATATATTTATATATATAAATATATATATATATATATATATATAGTATATATACATATATATATTTATATACATATATAATATGTATATATATATATATATATATATATATATTGTTTTTAATTGTGCACACTTTGCCACGCCAGAACTTGAATTTTATATACCTTTATAGAAACTACTCATTATTCTTTAATGGATTTTGCGCATAGTACTTTTTTTTTTAAAGAAGTACTACACGTATAGGTCTATCGAGGTATAATGAGTGTGCGTCGTTTTTGTTATTAGCAACTGCTATTGCTAAAAATATAATTTATTAATGGGAATTTCAAACATTCAACGCAAATTTTAAACATAAAGTAACTTTTAATATTTTTTGTTACTAGAAAGTAAATATGAAATGGTATTCCCTAACATAAGAAATAATGATTAATATTTCCTAACAAACTAAACATAATTTCTTGCCGGCAACTGAACTTCGAATATTATTTCTGTCTAAGGGAACTGGAAATATCTCTTCTTGACACACGCTAAACATAAGCATCATTTGTTGATACCAATTCACAAACTAATTTATAAAAAAATAGATAAGGTGTTTTTCATCCCACCTCAAGAATATCAGTCAACAAAATAAATTTTCAAACTTGTACAACGTTCACTAACAGAAATAGCCTTTAAAGAACAAGGCAAAACCAACAGCTAAAGAAATTTAAAATGCTGAAAGTCAGAATTTGTCAATCGTTCAATCATGAAGCATTCACTAACTCTGCAATTTCATTCAATGTGAGATTTCGTTTTGATCTCGTGCACAAACACTGGTGAAATCCAATCTTACCTCCTTCGTGTCCAACAGACGGGATCAAATCAGGATCTGCAACGAAAACATGGAATATCTTTTAAAACAATCTACATGTTACGCAATCGGAATCTGAAAATAATTAGGGACACGTATATTATTATTATTATTATTATTATTATTATTATTATTATTATTATTATTATTATTATTATTATTCATAAAAATCTTACAATAGCATGTTACTAAATGGTGAAGATATTATCCAAAATGGCGTAGGTGTAAATATATATTAAAAATATATATACAAAATGTTTTGTATATAATTTTAATATTTATTTACACCTACACCATTGTAAATTGCTTCAATATTATTATTATTATTATTATTATTATTATTATTATTATTATTATTATTATTATTATTATTATTATTATTATTATAAGTACTCATATACTAGGATGAATCTTAAAGACGAGAAACATATCAACATTTATATAACTGTACAAATATACTTCAAAATAAAACTATACAGTTACTTAACTGTAGATTTTTTCTCGATTATTATTATTATTATTATTATTATTATTGCAACTAGCGGTTTATAAACGTTGAAGCGCCTCCTGTATTATGAGAACCTTTTTATTAGAAGCTTAACAATCAATCGTATTACCTCTAAAAGAAGCACCCCGATCCATTTAGAATCATGTTTCTTAGAGGATAAGGTAACATTATTATAATTATTATTTGTAATAGTAATAGTAGTAAACATATATCATCAATATTATTGTTAAATGCACGTCTCCATACGTGGGAAATGACAGAAAGTGATCACCATGAGAAAAATACGGCTTTTTCCATTTATGCAGCAGTTAATATAGACGAATAAATATCCAAAACATTCGAGATTTAGGAGCAAATTTTTACTTTGAAGAAAACAGAAGAGCTGGAAAAGCAGAACAGATGAATCGATTCGATAAAATAAATAATATATTTTTAAACGCCTCGGTACATAACTTTTCTGGTTTTCCCTTCTGCACGATTCACCTGCTCTCTCATCATACTATCATCGTCAAATGTAATTTCAAACACTGAAAAGAATCAACTACTTCCATTAGGACACCATCCATTACCAAGCGACGCGGAGCAAGCTTCACTTATGACAAACAATGCTTTGCTGTAGTGAACGCGGCTGAAACGTAATTATCGTTAATCCAACAAGTACACGCCTACGGTGCGGTAGTTTCTTTTATCCTCTGTATCTCCTCAGTCATATAACCTCTCTCTCGCCGAGGAGAGGATTTGTTATCACTTGAAGAAGAGTGCAATTTCAAACAGACCACCTAGTGGCCGGCTTGACTCCAATACCCGTGAACGGATTAGTGGTCTTAAAACAAGGTCTGACTCTGAAAAGTTCATAGATAAATGCCAATAAGATGTCTTTTTATCTCGTGCATCTAAATTGTGTGTATTGCATTGTCTGCACTTTGTATATTCACCGTATATGGCTCTAAATTGAAATAAAGGATGTGTTGTTATTATTATTATTATTATTATTATTATTATTATTATTATTATTATTATTATTATTATTATTATTATAAGAGAAACCACCAAGAAACATACATTACCACTAATGTTTTCACAGATAAATTCCTATAGTACATATTACAAAAACAAGAAATATGAAATATAAATAAAAATTTCAAATAATTGTGCAAAAAAGTATTATGTACTAAAAAGAGTAACATATAACAGACCAGAACCCTCATCCCTAATGTCAAACACTGTCACTGTAAAAATAGACGACTCTCGCTTTGAGTAAGATTGTTTACCATTTAGTGTCTCTGGTCAAACTATTCATGTCTCGTTTGACTAAGAATACATTTACCTGTCAGTGTATGACGTCAACAGAAAAATAAGAAGATTATGTGCTTAGATTCTTTTTGTTTACCAGTCAGTCCATGACGTCACTGGTAAAACTAACACAGGCTCTCATATGATTCAGTTTTTGTTTACATATCACTTATGACGTCACTGCCAAAACTCTTGGAGCCAGACTCCATCTCGACTAAAAACCATGTTTACCTTCAAAACGGTTTCCTGAAGGAAAGTTATTTAAGCTAACTGTTATTTATATTTATGTTGAAGTAATGCCAACATAATTCAACAGAATCACAGGGCTCTACCGAAGAGGTATTTGTATGTACCCAAGGAAGTTTTGTTATTATGTATACAATACAAGAGTTGCAATTTAAAATCTTGGATCTTTCTTATTGTGTATATACATATACATATATACACATACATGTTATATATATATATACACACATACATACAAATGTATGTATATATATACACACATACATATATATACGCAAATACATGCATATATATACAGCACATAAATATGGAAACAATTCATCTAAACAGCTTCAACTTCTTTTATATCTGCATAACGATATAGGCTTGTAATTCTTATAGCCATCTGTTCCCTTATAAAAAGGATCAATTATTCCTCTCACCCATTCCTTAGACTCTGATCTCATTCCAGCATACCTTACACACACCCTGGTCAGCAACTCAATCATAAATTCGCGTATGACAGCATGTTACTTGTAACCCAATCAAATCAATGTGCCTTTCCGTTCGTCATCCTTATATTATCTCCTTTATATCTTTAATGTACAAGAACCCCTTTCAATTTGCATCTTCCATTCTCCACATTTTCCACATTCAAGTCTTCCAAGTACTGTCACCACTGACTCAGAATTGCATTCCCATCTGACAGCATCTCTCCAGCATCTGAGAGACAAATAAATCAGAACTATCATATACGTAGCTATTGAAAGCGTCTGTCTAAAGACTCGGGTATTAAACACCAGGGAAATCAATTTTTATATAAGGGTACACTAAACAATAAAAGAATGCCGATATTTAGTAATGACTTTCTCTTATCTGTTGTCTTTAAGATTCTCACAAGACATCCTCAGCACCAGATTTAGAACCAAAGTGACAGTGAAACGGACACAAGTTTTCCTGTAGATGTAAATAGATAATTGAGTTTTCGAAATGAAAATTATCTGTATCTCGTTGCAAACGCAGCCTTCGGGAGAAAGCATGACCAGTTATACAGGCATAGAAGTTTCGCAAACAAATTTAGCCGTCTTCGCTTAACAAACTTAATAAGACTTCGGAGTATTCTAAATATAAACCGCCATTCACAAATCTTATTACTTTGTTTTCTTATACGCATAAAGACCTTAACGTGAGCATCATCGGAAAGTCAGAGATAAGTTCTGAAAACAATTCCTCCCATTCAAGATCTTTATGTCATTCACTGGTAATCAAAACTGTTTTGTCAAAATAAAATTCTTCCTAAACCTCTTCGGTGATATTTGTACCAAACATTCTGACCGAGATTATTTACCTAAGAATGTACTCCCTTTTTTTCTGGAATTATATAAGCATAAAAGGTAGATCGATTTGTGTGCAACACTGTAAGTTCGAAGGTAATCTCTTCATGAAAAGATTAGGGCAATAAATTTTCAACGAAGAACTGTTTAATTTTTAGCAAATACACAATCACACCCACACGCACGTATATACATTCATACGTATGTTATGCACATACGTATATATGTATATAAATACGTATGTATATATATACAGTATATATATATTCATATATGTTTTCTAACAGTCGAATGGCTAAGACGCTCGTCTCACCAACGACAGAAACTGGGATTGAATCAAAAACAAAATTGAAACGATTCCAACGCGCTTCCGTAATCCACCCGAGCCTTTACAACCTCACCAGACTCGCCGAGTATTAAAATGATAGCGCCATGAGAGACTCCTTCGAAGTGAAGAAAGAAGGTTTGAGGGAATACGCTGAATAAACAGAATGACACGTTTAGCTGAGTCATGGCACGTGTTCAAAGATTCGTGCTTGAAGTGTTGGGTTTTCTTTTATTCATGATATTATTATGACCTTATTTTGTTAACATCTTCTTTAAGTTTGTTTGTAAGTGTCACGGGATGTTATGATGGCTGACTGAGAGATCAGCACTGCTGCGTTGCAATTTAACATGGAGGTTGGAATGTAGTTTTGGTTTGGGTTGTAAACATATCCTTTCGATAATAACTCTGTTAAATAGCAAATGTAGTTTTGGTTAAATACGAGTTAGGTTTTAATAAAAGTTGGATCATGAAAAAGTGTAACAAATCTACAGGGTAATGTTAATGGTTTAAAAGTAATTTAAGTAAATCTCTAGCCTATTTCGCCCCCCCCCCCCTTCTCTCTCTCTCTCTCTCTCTCTCTCTCACTCTCCCTCTCTCGCAAGATAAGAAACTGGAAGAGAGAGAGAGAGAGAGAGAGAGAGAGAGAGAGAGAGAGAGAGAGAGAGAGAGAGAGAGAGAGAGAGATTCACACTAGAACTCGGTAAAAACATTACACTAAAGTGTAAATCATACTTTAGTATTTATGCACAAAATATTCTAAATATCGTAAAAGCCTGAAAGGCATATAATTCGTTTGGAGATGAATGGTTATTTCACGATTATGTGTCTGAGTATTTGGTACAAGTTTACAAGGTTATACCAGCATAATTATACTGATTAGTATAAAGTGACTTAACAGTAAATAATATCATCTAGGTCAAAGACTGAAAGATGGGTTATGCAGTAGTAATTTGAAAACGAATGAATATATATATATATATATACACACACACACATATATATATATATATATAATATACACACACATATATATGTATACATAGGTTTCTTCATTTGTGCTTCATTTGGTCTTAAGGCTTTGCAGTAACTATCCAAAAAGTATGAGGAATTCGAGAAGAGTTAGATGAAAAAAACATTTAACGAGAAATTTGCAATGAGAGAGAGAGAGAGAGAGAGAGAGGAGAGAGAGAGAGAGAGAGAGAGAGAGAGAGAGAGAGAGAGAGAGAGAGAGAGAATCAAAGTCTTTTCAATATGAAACGTGGGAATTCGTCAAAAATATAAGAAGATCCAAATTTCTCTCTTCCAAGATTAGAAAAGTTCATGAGGCTAATCCACGAAGAGTTGATGAGGCTAATCCGGACCTCGATGATTGGAAAGGACAAGGTCTTATTTTGCTGACGAAGATTCGCCAATCGTCGGGATGGGAATTTTTCATCCTTTACGTTCGAATCGTCGTGAATGTGTTTGTAGAGCTTCCGGAGTTTCAGAGAGAGAGAGAGAGAGAGAGAGAGAGAGAGAGAGAGAGAGAGAGAGAGAGAGAGAGAGAGAGAGAGAGAGAGAGAGAGAAATAACACTGGAAACATGTGGATACATTCTCATTTCAAATGGAAATGAACTAAATGGAAAAATCAGAAATGATTCAGACAGAAATGAGCGAACGATTATGTTTGACAAAGGTTCGACATTCCTTAAAGGCAATATTTTTTTGTTATCTAGTCTAAAAATGAACGGAATGCGAACAACAGAATCTCGTTCATACAAAAACGAGAGTGAGAAGGAGTCGAAAAAAATATCAAATTCTGAAAATATGAGAATATAAGAATGTGAACGGAAATGCACAGATCATTTGGGAATGAGGATGAGATTGGGGAGGATAACAATGGCATAATGAAACGTCGACAGGGAAAAAAAATGAGAATTAATGAGATTTGAATGACAGCAGAAAGACCGAATTCCAACAGGGATGAGAAGAGACTGAAGGGGAGCACGAGAGTAGAATGAGGTCACGCTTTACTGACTTTTCGTCATACCAAAGAATGACTTGAAAAGGAAATATCAAAAAAGTAGATTTTTGACAACAGCGAATTCTAGATATAAAAGAGAGATTTTTTTTTACAAAATTTCGGCCATGATGAATGTTCCATATGAGAGAGAGCGAGATAGCAAAAAAAAAAAAAAAAAAAAAAAAATGCAAGTTCTTCAGCACCAGTGAATGTCCGATATGTGCGAGAGAGAGAGAGAGAGAGAGAGAGAGAGAGAGAGAGAGAGAGAGAGAGAGCCCAGTTTTGCATCGATTACAAGGAAATGTTGACGAAAGACTTGCAGTAAAACACCACTTGAGCCGCCCTGAAACTCTTCCCCGATACTTTTATTTTTTCCTTTCTTTTTTTTTTTTTTACATCGTCCTTCACCTCTTACCGAGCTTTTAACTTATTTTTCCTTCTCCTCTTCTCCTCCTCCTCCTCCTCATTGCTTCCATTTCCTTTCCATCACCCTCAACCTCCCCGGGTCATCATCTTTCATTTACCAACTTTTGTTTACTTTTTGCTCCGACCGAATTTTTCTTCTTCCCGCATTTTTAGGGAAAGCAGGTAGATTGGAGGCATGAGGCATTCTCTCTCTCTCTCTCTCTCTCTCTCTCTCTCTCTCTCTCTGGGATTGCTAAATATTCGTTATCCCCTTCTCTGTTTTCTTTATTGTATAAATACTGAATTCTTTCTTTCTCCCTCTATCCCCTGTGCAAATACAGGGTATTTCTCTCTCATTTATTTTTCGTCCTTCTCTCTCACTCTCTCTTTCCCAATACTTGACACACACACACACACACTCTCTCTCTCTCTCTGGAATGACTAAATATTCTCTATCTCGTCTGATTCCTTTATTGTATAAATACTGAATAATCCTTTTCTACCTTTCTCTCCGGTGCAAATATATATTTTTCTCTCTCACTCATTTTGTTTTCTTCTCTTCTCTTCTCTTCTCTTCTCTCTCTCTGGAATTACTAAATATTCTCTATCTCGTCTGATTCCTTTATTTTATAAATACTGAATAATCCTTTTCTCCCTTTCTCCCCTATGCAAATACAGGATTTTTTCTCTAACTCATTTTATTTCTTCTCTCTCTCTCCCTCTTCCTGTGTGGATACTGAATATTCCTCCTTCTCACTCAGGGGGAAAACGGTGGCCAAAGCTTTTAAATGATTCTCTAATCGGAAGTCTGAGCCATTAATGTTTCATAAGGAGAAAAACTTTACAGAACTCTAATTGAGTTTGTAAAGCTTTCGACGTCTCGTTGAGAGAGAGAGAGAGAGAGAGAGAGAGAGAGAGAGAGAGAGAGAGAGAGAGAGAGAGAGAGAGAGAGAGGGAGAGAGAGAGAGAGAGAGAGAGAGATAGCACTGGAAACATGCGGAAACATTTGTTATCATTTTTGATGAGAAGTTCATACAAACAAATAAATATATATAAATACATAAAAAGTATCTGATAGTAATAAGTATCCGTATTAAGTAAACCGACTGTGTAACTTGCAAAATCCGCTCCTACCCAACTACTGATGACCAAAACAGAACTCTTATAAATTATGTCAAGAAAACTAGGTTCCTACGTCAATAACCCTTTAATCATCTTAAAAAGGCTTTAATTAGCTTTTCTTTTTTTCATTGACGCTCGTATTTTTTTACTGCTTTTTTTTTTTGCGGCGAAAGACTTGTGGAAAATCAAAGCATGGTCAGATTTTTGTATTTTCTTTTTTTTCGTAGAATTTTAATTGTTCGCAGTCTGTGAAAAGTATTTTTTCTTGACTTGTTTAAATTTTGCTCATTTCTTATTTTTGAGATCTGTGCCGTTCAGATTAATACAATAAAAACAGTGCTTCACTGAGGTTACATATAATTTTTTTCCATTTAAGCTTGACTGTTTAATGCGGGTAGTTTTTCTTTCACAATTGAATGATTCCTGTGGGTGGTTTTCTACGTTTAAGCTTTAATGTTTCCTGTGGGTCGTTTTTAGTTTTCTGTACAAGAAAACTATTGTGCGGGCTTTGTCTGTCCTTCCGCACTTTTTCTGTCCGCCCTCAGATCTTAAAAACTACCGAGGTTAGAGGGCTGCAAATTGGTATGTTGATCATCCAACCTGCAATCATCAAACATATCAAATTGCAACCATCTAGCCTCAATGGCTTTTATTTTATTTAAGGTTAAAAGTTAGCCATGATCGTGCGTCTGGCAACGATATAAGACAAGCCGTGGTTAAAGTTTCATGGGCCGCAGCTCATACAGCATTATACCGAGACCACCGTAAGATAGATCTATTTTCGGTGAGCTTGATTTTACGCTGTTCATTATTATTATTAATAAAATAGCTTAACCAGACCACTGAGCTGAATATCAGCCCTCATAGAGCTTATACGCTGTACAGAAAACTCGACTGCGCCGAAGAAACTTCGGCGCATTTTTCACTTTTCATATAAGCTTGAAAGTTCCCAGTGGTAGTTTTTTTCGTTTCAAGCTGAATGTTTCCATTGGCAGTTTATGCGTTTAAGCTTGAATGCTTCCACTTTTAGTTTTTTTCCCGTTTAAGCTTGAATATTTCATGTGGGTGGTTTTTCCTTTTAAGCTTGACTAGTTCTTGTGAGTGTTCTTTTGTTCAAGCTTGAATATTTCCAAGGTAGTTTTTTGTTTAAGCTAGAATATTTCCTGTGCGTAGATTTTTCGTTTAAGCTTGACTGTTTCCTTTGGTGGCAACCAGAGAGTGTCTGGCTGGTTGAGATTTAGCGGACTTTATGCCAGCAAAGGGTAATATGCAAATAGGGAGTAGGAGGCTTGGTGTGGACCTTAGGACTTGGCCGGAGGAAAAGCTGTGTTTTTACTGTTTTCTTTTACTAAGGAATATTTTCGTTGTTAGCAATCAACAAAAATTAGCGTATTTCAATATTTATGTGTAGTTTTGTTTTAATTAATTTCACCTGAAAATTAGAAATTGGAAGTTAGAAATCATTATACATCATAGATAAATATTTAATTCTGATTAATCTTCATTGGCCACAATTATGGAAATAATTTCAAAAAAGTGTTTCTATTTTCTGATAAATTTTCAATGACCATCAATGGTAAACAAATTGCATTATATAGCTGACAATGGATTGTGCGTTAATTAATTTCTTTGACAATTATCTAGCTAATTTCAATATAGTGATATATAGATTGGCCATTTCATTTCATTTACCTCTTTGTTAAATAGCTAATTATATTGTATTTTGAATTATTCTTCGGAAATGATCAGACCTGAAGTCTTGATATTTAAAAAAAAATATCACTATGGACCATGTGAGGAAGACAGAACGATTAAAAGAAAATTAAGCAATTTCGCAAAGTGGCTCTTTCTCCATCTTAAGGAACTGGGCAAATGAGAAAAAGTCTCTGCAGAAACCTGCAAATGTTTTAATATATATATATATATATATATATATTATATATATATATATATATATATATATATATATATATATATGTATATATATATATATATATATATATATAATATACAGTATATAAATATATATGTATATATACATATGCATATATACTGTATATATATATTACATATATATATATATATATATATATATATATATATATATATATATACAGTATATAATATATATGAATATAAATAAATATATATACATATATATGTATATATACACACACATATATATACATATATATATATATATATATATATATATATATATATATATATATATATATATATATATTAAAACCTTTCCAGGTATCTGAAAAGTCTTTTTCTCGTTTGCCCTGTTCCCAAAGATGGTGAAAGAGCCACTTTGCGAAATTGCTTGATTTCCTTTTAAAAGTTCACACAATAAATTAAGCCTTTCTGACTTATACCCATGGCCCCTAGTCACACAATTTTTTTCTTCAAATATCAAGACTTCACGTCTAATAATTTCCGAGGGATATATCAAATACTGTAAAATTAGCTATTTAAACAATACGTAAATGAAATAAAATGACCAACCTACATATCGCTATCTTGGAATTAGGTAGATAGTTGGCAAAGAAAAGAATTAATGCACAATTCTTGTCGGTTTTACAATGCAATTTCTTTTCCAATGATGGCCCCTAAAAATTCACCAGAAAATAATATTTTTTATGAAATTATTTTCATCACTGTGGCCAATAAAAATTCGTCACATGTAAGTATTTATGTATGATGCTAACTTTTGAACCTTATATATATATATATATATATATATTATATATATATATATATATATATATATATATATATTATATATATATATATATATATATATATATATATTACATATATTTATATATTATATATAAAATTATATATATATATACATATATATATATATATATATATATATATATATATATATATATATATATATATATCTCACATATATTCATACATAATATATTTACACATATATATGTGTGTGTATTCAGAAATACACTCACTCTTAAAATAATCCACGACCATTAATACACGCTACCAAATACACACCAGCGCACGCAGTCCGAAAAGGCGAAGACAAAATACTGGGCGACCATTAACCTGAAGGACAATGTCCCCAAGTATAAAAAATTCGGTCATTATCTCGATTATATTTTTAGGTACTAGCGTATGACGTTACACACCTGCTCTCACGAACTTCCCCAATCAAGGGAGTCTCTCAGGTAAAGCAGAGGCCAAGGTAAACGACTCCATTCCCAACGACATAAAATGAAAAGATTTAGAAAATTAATAACTTAAGGAGATAAGATCTCACAGCGTTGCATTAACTTGGGAGTCATATTAAGAGAAGGTTAGTTGCCGTTTTTCTTTGAGTGTAACTCTCAGAATATTAAATTTTACCCCTATTTCATTACCAGTGCCGTTTCGTAATGTTTTTAAATTGCCCGTGCCGGCGGTCTTCTCGTTAAAAGAAAAGAATTAGTGAAAAGGAAAGAATTAGTGAAAAGGAAGAAGCCTGTTTTCACGCAGGATAGATCTGAACCAGTTTCCCCTCTCCCGTATATACTTTTTTCGTAAAACTAATTTCATGTGAAAATGTTTTAGGATCACAAATTAAACAAGTAAAAAATGCGCCGAAGTTTCTTCGGCACAATCGAGTTTTCTGTACATCGCATAATCAAGGTAGGTATAATGCTGTATGAGCGGCGGCCCATGAAACTCTCATCCGACCGTGGTAGCCTGTCCTATATCGTTGCCAGAAGCACGATTATGGCTAACTTTAACCTTAAATAAAATAAAAAACTACTGAGGCTACAGGGCTGCAGTCTGGTATGTTTGATGGTTGGAGGGTGGATGATCAACATAACAATTTGCAGACCTTTAGACTCAGTAGTTTTTTCAGATCTGAGGGCGGACAGGAAAAGTGCGGATAGAAAAAAGTCCGGACGGACAAAGCCGACATAATAGTTTTCTTTTCAGAAAACTAAAATCATTGTAGATCCTCAGTGAATTTCTATTTCTGATGGATCTTGACTGACCACAAGTATGAAAATAATTTCATAAAAATTACTATTTTCAGCAGAATTTTCAGGGGGCCACCAATGGAAAAGAAAATGTATAATGTAACTTAGGCTAAGATGGGCCAGAACAGACAGTTAATCTACTTGATGGGAAGAGACCATGAGGCTTAATCTAAAGGAGGGGAGAGAGAGAGAGAGAGAGAGAGAGAGAGAGAGAGAGAGAGAGAGAGAGAGAGAGAGAGAGAGAGAGAGAGAGAGAGTTAACGCCACAGGCAACAGGACACCCACATGCAACTCACTTGTGCATGAATAGAGTGGGAAAATATAGATGAAGAGATTATGGCTTAACAATGTGAGTGGGAGAGAAAAAACTAATTCTGAATAAAGCCAGGTCTGAATGTGCTTTCAATTTGCCCGCAGACTGACTGACCGTCTCAATGATATATGAAACGGGCGTCGAAGTATCGAAGGTCACCGAGAGAAAGTTGAGCCCATCAGGAAATGAGAGAATAGAGAAAGCTCACTTGGCGCTTTAGTCTTCTTCTCCGCTCACACCAGACTGTTTAAGGTCTGTTGCAGGTTTATATGAAAAGCTTTATAAGGTGGAAGGTGCTAACCCCAGATAATCACGGGAGCTCGGGTACCAAAATATTAAGAGTTTCATTATTAGCCACCCACACAAATTCCGAAATACACAAACTCTTACAATGATCCACGACCATTAATACACGCTACAAATACACACCCGCGCACGCAGTTCGAAAAAGCAAAGACAAAATACTGGGCGACCATTAACCTGAAGGACAATGTCCCCAAATATAAAATTCGGTCATTATCTCGATTATATTTTTAGTTCAATGTATGACGTTACAACACCTGCTCTCACGAACTTAACCAATCAACGGAGTCTCTGCCAAGGTAAACGACTCCATTTCCAACGACATAAAATTAAAAGTTTAGAAAATTAATAATTTAGGGGGCATAAGATCTTACAGCAGGGTATTAATTCGAGAATAATATTAAATGAAGGTTAGTTACCTTTTGAGTTTGAGCGTAACTCTTAGA
>JANJGK010000031.1:17496116-17508616 GCA_039081455.1 Macrobrachium rosenbergii
TTCTAATACAAATATTCACACCCATATTCCCCTCTCCCTTTCATGCAATTAGAATTTTGCAACGACGATTTCATCTATCAATAATAAAACCTCTATTCAACGACGCCACGATGCTATGCTTCCTACGAATCCCTGAACCATCAGTTTTAAGCGCGGTGTTTCCAACCCACATGACAAAATGTTCGAGCAAATTTAATCACTATTAATCACCCGGGAATAAACCATTTCAGTCAGTGCAATGCACAGACCGCCATGTAACCAGGATTGAGAGGCCGGTGACGAATCTGGCATTTAAAAAATGAATGTACACCACTGCATACTGTATTCCCCAAAGGATGGAAGTGATGGGACAAATTACAGAAATCCGGGAAAACGGAAACGAAGAGAGATTTCCAAAGCTTGTCATTAATAGACTGAGAACAAAAACAGAAGGAAGCAACAGACACGACTCGTAACAGAACTAATGTTATGGGAATTTGGGGGAAAACAAAAGCAAGTAAAGAATCCTAAAGCCTGGAGGGATTGGTGACCTCTGTTTAGAAGATATGGGACGTGGGGTGGGCTAGAGGGGTGTTACTTGGTTACCCGAAAGAAGGAGGGTGAAAATACTCCCTTTTATTTAATTTTTCATAATCTACTTCTTTAGTATGTAATCGTTCTCGTCAGCAATGCCCTAATCCCTTGAACTATTTTCATTACAAATGTGCTTTCAAATTCGTTTAAAGCACTTTGTCTTGTCAAAGGCTTCTTGACTTGCGCCATATGAATGGACATGTATTGTGATTAATAATAATAATAATAATAATAATAATAATAATAATAATAATAATAATAATAATAATTATAATAATAATAATAAGAGTTCTGAATTACATTGCTCAAAACTGCTTGCTTAAAAGAATGGAACCGCCCATGATATTTAATTTAACAAAATCATAGCAGGGTTGCAAAAATTTATCAACAAAAATAAGAAAACAATTGCTGATGTAAGGAATTCATACACCAAAACAAAAATCTGACCTTTATAATAATAATAATAATAATAATAATAATAATAATAATAAGAATAATAATAATAATAATGAATAAGGAATTCGACACCAAAACACACGAAAAATATCTGACCTTTCCCACGATAAAAACCAACGGCATTACAATCCAAGTACAAAATGTCCCTTTTTGACACTTCCCGAAAAAAGCATCGGTTGATGCACCTGCTCATTGAATAACGAGAACCATTCCTCTTCTTTGTCTCAACAATGTGTTGGTGTGCCGGATTTTCCGAACGATATTTCAATTATCTCCCAAACAGTAATGAAACGATGTAGTTTTTTTTTTTTTTTTTATTTTCATTCTTTTCGAAAAACAATGGGAGAACACAGCTTGTCTTCATTCACTTTTTACAGTTAAAGCTGTGATGCGTAGCATTGTCTGGAACGTGTTTCGATATCAATTTTTGATACGTAAGGGGACTGGATATTGTCTGAAACTGAAGGTCTGCTATTCAACGACGCTTTTCTATTCAGCTGAACTGTGATCCGTTTTCGAAGTTTCTAAAACCATCAAAGTTAAGTCTATTCACGTAAATATTTTTCTTGGCGCTTACTGAAAGGTCAGCGACAAATAAAGCGACTGTTTGGATAACTAGGCGTTGCTGACGGTTCATAAATATGATAACACAGTTTTAAACTCTAATAAATCACAGTGTATGCAAAATTTAATTTTTTCTGCATGGAGTAATGGCAGTTTTCTTGTACTGAACTCCACGTTTAGACCTGCCGGAGTCTTACCCCTGGGATAGCCTCTTACCAGTGTCTTCTACATAAGTGGGCAGAGTGAGGGTTATTCGGTGTGAACTTTGACTAAGACTTGCCCTCCTGACTCTCTCTTATATTGCCAGCATTCTCTACAGGCCAGTTACCCTAATATGAATATAAAAGATGAATAAGGAAGAAAAAACCCACAAATTGTAGAACAAATATTTAATACATGTACTTGTTCTCCAATATCTGTTTTTTTTCAAAGGTTTCAGAGGTCGATACTGATCTGTTATCATCAATAAGGAAGGCTGACCACTGAGCAACTCCCCTGCAAAGAAACATTACTCACTACCTCATTTACTCCGGATAGGATGGGTGGGGTGGGGTAGGGGGAAGGGGAAGTTTTTTTGTTTTTGTTTTTATTAATCATCATGCCACTTTGATACTCAAACCATAACTCCCCAAAACACCCTGCAATAATGCCGTTTAAGATGAGAAGAGGAATATACCAACACCTGCAAAACCATGCCCATTTATTCGGGATTTCAGACGGCATGCGGAATAAAAAAAAAATGGTCGAACTAGTTACTTGTAACAAACTCAAGAATTTATGATAGAAGCGGTAATAACTGCGGAGATCCGCATGGCAAAGATGTGAAAAAGAATACTAAAAAGATTATTGAAAAAATCGTCACTGGAACTTGCCTTTATGGACTACTTTTAGAAGCAAACGTCCGTTTTGGAACAAGGATATCTTAATTAGGCAATAACAGCATGGAACTTTGATCACACCTTATCCATTTTGTAGACAGAAACACACCGGTCATTCAGTAGATTAAAAGCATATCAGTACCGTGGATTATAAACAAAACAGTCATCCAGTGTACAAAACACACCAGCCAATCAGCGGATAAAAACACACTCATCCTATGGATGAAAACTCAATATTCATTCTGTGGATAAAAAAAAACACATCAGTAATATGCGAGAAAGAAATACACATCAGTCATTCTGTGGATTAAATAAACACACCAGTAACTCTGTGGATAACATACACATCCAATGGATAAAAACAAACTTTTATTTCATCGTAAGAAAGAAAACACACACACACGAGTCCTATTTGGGTAAAAAACAAACCTCGACAAAAAAAATCTTGTTGATACCTTCTCTCGACGACTCCGGAGAGAGAGAGTGCGCTAATTAAAAGACGTTATTAAGACTTTTGGATATGGAAAAATGGCAATTAAAAAAATCCTCATAAGAAGCGTTGCTGAGCCACGTGGACTGGCCTCCTTATAATGCCAAATCTCATTAAGTCAAAAATATAAAAAAAAAATAAAGCTATTTTTAGGGAGCCTTCGTCCTTCGAGATAAAAATAAAAATTCTGGAGTATTTGTTCCTTGATAATAGCATTTATTATAAGATCACTGTCGTAAGTATATAACAATAAAATTTTTTATGAAACCCTTATTCTTCGAAAATGAGATTTCCTATCAAGTACAAAAATGAACAAAGATAATAATTGAGATATTTTAGTTTTCAGAAATGACCAGAAAGAAAAGTTTTTATTAAGCCTATTTCCCTTGGTAATGTCGAATCTTATTAAGGAAAAATAAGTAAAACACGAGCTTAATATCAGGAAATTTTGTTCGAAATATATAATAATGAAGTACAATATATAGGTTACAAAATCTAAATGAAAATAACAATAATGTAGAATAGAACAGTATTTAGAATTTACGCCAAAGGCCAAGCGCTGGGACCTATGAGGTCATTCATCCCTGAAAGGGAAATTGAGAGCAGAAAGGTTTGAAAGGTGTAACAGGAGGAAAACCTCGCAGTTGCACTGTGAATCAATTGTTAGGAAAGGGTGTAAAGTAAGATGGAAGAAAGAAAATATGAAAGGAGGTACAGTTAAAGGAATGACAGGGGTTGCAGCTAGGGGCGGAAGGGACGCTGCTAAGAACCTTAAGTAATGCCTACAGTGCTGAGCATAAGGTGAACTGACGGCACTAGGCGCCCCCCCCCCCGAGGGGAACAATAATGTAGTATTTCATCAGAAGAAATAAGAGTATATCACCGATGTATGAATACAATAAAAATACAAACCCATTCACAGTTTGCAAAACATAATGAAATATATTACCAAGATAAGATATACAAAAAATAATAAAAATGGAGATAAGGGAAATATGGATTACTGAAAACTTACATAGCGAAGCAGAAAAGATGCAGAATAATAACGGCAAGAAGGAGAGAACACAATGCAAATGAAATAATAAAGAAACAAAGGGTATTTTGGAATCATCAACGAATGACAATGACAGAAAGAAGGAAACAAGCGACAGCCATAAATATTCATAATCGCGAGACGGGGAAAGAAAGTACAAAGAATAAAAGACAGGTGGAAGGAGAGAAAGAGGGCAACGAAAGAAAGAAAAAAAAAATAGTAAACGTGAACCGAAAGCACGGAGATAAAGATAACTGAAAAAGAATCACACCACAAGAAAAATATAGAAAAAAGAAAAAAAAATGGATATAGAAAAAAAGAGAAAATTGATATAGAAAAACGAGAAAAACATAGATACAGAAAAAGAGAAAAATGATGTATAGAAAAAGAGAAAAATGATAGATATACAAAAAAGAGAAAAATGAAAAAGAAAAAAAGAAAAAATGGCGGATATAGAAAAAGAAAATGATAGATAGAACAAAAGAGAAAAACGATAGATGTACAAAAAAGAGAAATTTATAGATACAGAAAAAAGAACAAAATCATATATATAGAAAAAAGAGAAAAATGATAGATATAGAAAAAAAGAGAAAGAACTGGACAAAGATAAAAAAAAAGGAGGAAAAAGAGATAAAGAAATGACGGGGCAAAAACTTAACAAGCAAGAAATGGCAAGAAGAGAATGAAAACGTACAGAAAGAACAGAAGGCGATAAATGGAGAATAAATGTACGAGACGGAGGGGTTACCAATCTAAATGGAACTGTGCTGTGTCACATTCACGTTCTTCCTGGAAGATGCCATTACAGACGTCTGGAAATGCCAAGATCTTTTGTGTTATTTATCCGGTGTATGACTTCCCCATCCTCATCCCCACCTCTCTCTCTCTCTCTCTCTCTCTCTCTCTCTCTCTCTCTCTCTCTCCCTCCTGAATACCCTTTTCTCTGCCTATAATTTCTTCTTTTCACTCGAGAATATCGTCCAGAATCTTTGTGTTACTTATTCTGTGTATCCCTTCCCCATCCCCATCAACCCCCCCATCTCTCTCTCTCTCTCTTGAATACCCTTTTCTCTAGCTGTAATTTCTTCTTTTCACTCGAGAATATTGCAGATTCTCAGCGTTACTTATTCTGTGTATCCCCTCCCCCCCCTCTCTCTCTCTCTCATACCTTTTTCTCTAACTATAATTTCTTATTTTCTCTCGAAAATATTGCCCAAATTCTTTGTTACTTATTCTAATTTATGTATCCCTTTCTATCCCCGCCCCCCTCCTCTCTCTCTCTCTCTCTCTCTCACCTTTTTCTTCCTCTCACTCGAGAATATCTTTCTTTAATTTGGGCTTTCTTAAACTATCTTTCTCGTTGACAGTAAAACTGGACAAGAGCTCTAAGGGTATATTATGGTGTACTGACGAAGAGCAGTTTATGATTCCAAGATTCAAACGACCGCCCATCTGCTAATCAGGTGGATCACACGCACACACATTACATTATATATATATATATATATATATATATATATAATATATATATATATATATATATATATATATTTCATATATATATAAAGTGTGTAATATATATATATATATATATATATATATATATATATATATATATATATATATATTATATCACAAATTCAACTGAAAGCAAAAGATGAACAAATAAATATGATCCAATACACACACACACAAACTCAACTGAAAGTAAAAGATGAACAAATAAATATGATCCAAAACAAATATATATATATATATATATATATATATATATATATATATATATATATATATATATATATATATATATATATATATATATATATATTAAAAGATTATGTTTAAAAGTAATCATAAATTAAATAAACTGTTTTCACTTTCACTTAATCCAGCGCGAATTAGCTACACGTTTTTAAACGATTTCATGATCAAATACACTAAAATACATGAAAAATATGTTTGATTTCAAACAGAAATTAGAAGCACGGTTATGGAGAGAAACGTGTAGCACTGAATATTAGTCGTAAAGTTGCGAAATCTAATATTTGGTTATTAATGTACTGAACTGAAATACAAAAATTTTAGGGGAAATGTTGGGAAACGGAAGCGTGATTGATGAGAAAATTGGTATATTGATTACTGGCAAGCGGGAGGTAGGGAATAAAATCAAGAGAATATAAAATAAACTTAAAAGATAAATAAATTAGAGAAAAGCAAGCCGAGGATAATTATATCATAACTCAAAACGTGAGATGATTACATTTTTGGCAAATCACATTAAAAGTCTCAGAACTTCAAAATAAATCATGGAAAAATCTCTAAAGAAACAATGATTACCTCTAGAAAAGAGGAAAAACAAGTAAAATATACGCCGAAGTTTCTTCGGTGCAATCGAGTTTCCTGTACAGCCGCTACGGCGTATAATCAAGGCAACCGAAACTGGACCTATCTTTTGGTGGTCTCGGTATAATGCTGTATGAGCCGCGGCCCATGAAACTTTGACCATGGCCCGGTGGTGGCCTATCATATATCGTTGCTAGAAGCACGATAATGGCTAACTTTAACCTTAAATAAAATAAAAGCTACTGAGGCTAGAGAGCTGCAATTTGGTATGTGTGATGACGGGAGGGTGGCTGATCAACATACCAACTTGCAGCCCTCTAGCCTCAGTAGTTTTTAAGATCTGAGGGCGGATAGAAAAAGTGCTGACAGAAAAAAGTCCGGACAGAACAAAGTGCGGACGGACAGACAAAGCCGGCACAATAGTTTTCATTTACAGAAAACTAAAAGTGCGTAGTAACAGGTAAACGGAGCATCACTGCAACTGCAGAGGGATCTGGAACGGGAAATAACCCCGGAGAGAACACCGCCGGTGGAATAAAGGTGGAATCAAGTTATAATTATGGAGAGGGCTCAAGGGATTACACGTTGCAAGGTTATCTAGATTCTCCATGCAATTGCAACCTGGTTCGGATCTCTCTAGCAGGATGCAGATAGCGTGAGGCCATTTCACTGGCCATTCCACTCCACGGCTTCATTCCTTTTTTTTTCTTTTAATCATAGCAAGTTTACTCTTCAAGTTCCATTCTGTGAAGATATTTTACACCAAGAGCCATTTCTCTCTAGGTCCTGTTGCGTTACTTACTTCTGGGAAGCCGTTTGTTTTCGTTTCTCTGAAGTTACTGTTGCGTTACTTATTTTTGGGAAGCCATTTCTGTTTGTTTCTCGGAAGTTACTGTTGCGTTACTTACTTTTGGGGAGTCACTTCAAAGTTCATTCTTGACATGAATCTTATTTTAAAAATGACTTCTGTAGCTATTTCGTTCAAGGGGTTCATTTTTGTCAATTAATTCATCTAAGAGACCATCTTTTTTTTTGAATCCCGTTTATTCTGGCTAATTCTTGTAAAACATCTAATTCTAGAGTAAAAAAAATATGCAAGCTACTTCATTCTGAGAACTCGTTTAAGTAAGCTATTTCATTCTGAGAGCTCATTTAAGTAAGCTATTTCATTCTGAGAGCTCATTTAAGTAAGCAATTTCATTCTGAGAGTTCATTTACGTAAGACCATCTTATTATAATTTTCACGCGGGGACACTCATCACTCGTTCTGAAATTCCTTCTTACAATTATATTTTGCGAAGCATGCTTCATTTTATGAGTTCATTCTTGTGGAGACATTTCACTTAACATTTAAGCCTCGTAACAGGGATCATTCCATGCTCATTCCTGCTTAACTCTTTCACTATCATACTTACTCCTGCTATGCTCTTTTACGATCATACTTATTCTTGCTAGGCTCTTTCGCTGTCATACTTATTCCTGCTATGCTCTTTCACTATCATACTCGTTCCTGCTATACTACTTCACTATCATATTCGTCCTACTATGCTCTTTCACTATCATAATCATTCTTGCTATGTTCTTTCACTATCATACTCGTTCCTGCTATGCTATTTCACTATTATACTCGTTCCTGCTTTACTACTTCACTATCATACTCGTTCCTGCTATTCTACTTCACTATCATACTGCTATGCATCATACTCGTTCCTGCTGTGCTCTTTCATTATTATACTCGTTCCTGCTTTACTACTTCACTATCATACTCGTCCTGCTTTGCTCTTTCACTATCATAATCATTCTATGTTCTTTCACTATCATACTCGTTCCTGCTATGCTCTTTCACTATCATACTCGTTGCTGCTTTACTACTTTCACTGTCATACTCGTTTCTGCTATGCTCTTTCACTATCATACTCGTTCTAGGCATGCTATTTCACTTTTGCACTAATTCTTACTAAATGCTATTTCGCTATCACAGATGTTCTTGCAAATGCTATTTTTATGTTAACTGTGTAAATGCCATCTTAACTTGAAATACTTATTCTTGCAATATTATTTCCCTAGCATAATTTTTGCAATATTATTCAATGCATACCTGAAATGCCAATCCACACTTAGCACTAAATCTTGTAAAGCTTTTTCCTTTACTACTACTACTACTACTACTACTACTACTACTACTACTACTACTACTACTACTACTAATAAAAATAATAATAATAATAATATCTAGCAGACATTTCTTTCCCTGACTGCTATACTCTTTCTTTTTAAAAATTCCAGACCTCTCTCCCTGCTTCCATTTTCCCTTGATATTTACAACCTTTTTGCCTTTAAGCCAGCCCCCTCCCTTCTTTTTTCCTTGTTCTTCTTTCCTTCGGTTCTGGGCTAGGAAAGGGTGTTAGGTTGCCAGTCCATTGCTCATGAGGAAAAAAAAAAAACACTTTCCCAACGAGGAGACTCACCAGGCTCAGGATTTCCTAACGACGGAACGCCATATCCTGACCAGGATATCCATGTGTCCCATCCAGAGTAGGATATCCACATATCCCAAACTGAGTAGGATATCCATGTGTCCCATCCAGAGTAGGATATACAAATATCTCATCGTGAGTAGGATATCTACGTATCCAATCCTGAGTAAGATATCCACGTACCCCACCTGTATCCCACTCTGAGTAGGATATCCGCGTATCCCACTCTGAGTAGGATATCCACGTATCCCATCCTGAGTAGGATATCCACGTATCCAATCTTGAGTAGGATATCCACGTACTCCACCTGTATTCCACTCTGAGTAGGATATCCACGTATCCCATCCTGAGTAGGATATACACATATCCCATCCTGAGTAGGATATCCGTGTGTCCTATCCTGAGTAGGATATCCATGTGTCCCATCCCGAGTAGGATATACACATATCCCATCCTGAGCAGGATATCCATATGTTCCATCCAGAGTAGGATATCCACGTATCCCATCTAGAGTAGGATATCCACGTATCCCATCCTAAGTAGGATATCCACGTATCCAATCCTGAGAAGGATGTCCACGTATCCCACCATGAGTAGAATATCAACGTATCCCATCCTGAGCAGGAAACCCACGTATCCCATCCTAAGTAGGATATCCACGCATCCCATCCTGAGTAGGATACCCGTCCCGCAAACTAATTGGATCATAGGGGTTAAGGGATTACGGTTCGTTTGGAGGATGACCTTTAGGATTCATCCGCCCTGTTATATGTTTAAAGAAAACGTCGCATTTGTTAAAGTCTGAACGGGGCTTTTTTCTTTACTAACGTTTAAAATGACGTTTCGCTCGAAAAAAAGGTATATTCCTCTTTCTGAATATTTAAATGGAACTTTTCTCTTGATAAGAGTTTAAAGGGAAAATTTTCTTTAGCTAAATTATAACGACCGTCTAAAACGTTCATCTTGATAAACATCTGGAGGGAACGTTTTCCATCTAACTTAACCATCAAAACGTTTTCCCGGCTCGATGATAATGCAAGCAATCATTCCTGAAGATTTAAAGAGAAAGTAAAAATGTTTTCCGGTTCAATGATAATACAAGAAATCGTTCCTGAAAAATTAAAGAGAAAGTAAAAAACGTTTTCCGGTTCGCTGCTAATGCAAGCAACCGTTCCTGGAAATTTAAAGAAAAAGTGAAAAAGTTTTCCGGTTCCATGATAATGCGAGCAATCGTTCTTGAAAATTTAAAGAGAAAGTAAAAACGTTTTCCGGTTCGATGATAATGCAAGCAATCGTTCCCGAAAATGTAAAGAGAAAGTTTTCCGATAAGCGCTTGAAGGCAAACCACAGATACCTTTCGAAACGTCGAAAAAAAAAAATTTTTTTTCACCTACACAAGTCTAAATCGAGTCCGTTTCCTGCTATGAGTCCACAGGTTCCTTCGGCTAACGTTCAAAGTGAAGGCTTCTTCCATCACAATTTATCACACTAATGTATCAAGAGATCTTTCAATATTGGAAACATTTCTCAGAAGAAATGAGAATGGACACTGAAACGCATAATGGGGACATTATTCGACTAACGAGGAAAACTCAAACTTCTGAAATATGTCACAAAATTCGAATCGACTGCAAAAATGAAAGCTGCATAAAAAAATTACTGTCGATTAAAAAATGTATTTTAGTAGAGCCGGTAATCGACTAGAACAAATAATATCGACCAGGAAAAAAATGAGCACGTAAGAAAGTTGATTCGACAAGCAATCAGTGAGTCAATCAAAAGGAAAGATTAAAGAAAAAAAAACATAGTCGACAAGAATTAAGAGAGAGAGAGAGAGAGAGAGGAGAGAGAGAGAGAGAGAGAGAGAGAGAGAGAGAGAGAGAGACTGACTGACAGTAAAAAAATGATGTGGAAGAAATTGACCTGCTTCGATACTCTAAGAAAATATTAGATCAGTGGGATAAAAATTAGATTTCCTGCGAGAGAATTAGAAATCTTAGAGAGAAAATTGACCCATCAAATAGAATAGACTCGTAAAAGAAAAAGAAAAAAAAAAAAGGTTTAGTGGAAAAAATGGCGATTCACTTCGAAAAATCATATCGGGCAGGCGGGAAAAAATTTAAACACACACACACACATATATATGTGTGTGTGTGCGTGTGTTTGTGTGTGTGTATGCAAAAGTTCATAATTACAATATATATGCACACACAGTAAAGTTCGTTTATAGCAAATTCCAGGGGACTGTCGTCTGCAATTCGTTATAGGCATCATTCGTTATAAAAGGAGACTCTTGAAATGATTGGATTACCTCCCTTTTTTTGATACAGAATGGTGCTTAGACGCTAAATTATTGATTCTCCTAAGTGTATCAAGATTTCTAATACATTTCAATAAAAGTCATTGTTAGTTCAAGAAGTGGATATGTACTTTAAAGTTTAAAACAAAATTCAAGTCATGTTTGTAGTTTTTCCTTTATTCAAAAACTTTAAATGAGAAAGCAACGCAGGATATTAATTTAAGAAATTTTTATTACGCATTACATAAAAAAACAAGAACTAAGCTGTTAAAAAACACTTTCTATTTGAACCAAAGTCGCTACTGCTGTATGCTTTCATAATGGAATCTCGCTGTTTCAGAATTGTACTAAGCGTACTGGGCAGTTTGTCCAATTCTTTGCGATCTCAGATTTCGGTCTGTCATTTTTATCTACAGCTTGAATTATCTGATATTTTGTAACAATCTCCATAGCTTTTCTCTTTCTACTAGTCATACTGACTACTGATTGATGAGACCAACTGACTGCCCCTTTTATATTTTTCGTTCAGCGTGTACCGCAAAAAACAATGGACTTTTTGCGGCAAAAATTGTTCACAGCCGACAAAGTAATAACAGTTCGCTGGGATAACAGTTGTTTGATGTTTGTTTAACAATAAAATTATCACTTCGTTACAACTGGTATTTTTTTACTAATAAAACTGTCACAAGGACGAACAAAATAGATCGTTATACATCTGATTCGTAATAAACAATTCGTTACATACCTACAATTTTAAGTTCATTTATTCGAATTGGGACCGGGGAATTCACTTTCATTCGTTATGAGCCTGGATTCGTTACAAGCCTGTACGTATAAACGAACTTTACTGTACACACACACACACACACACACACACATATATATATATATATATTTACATATATACATATACATATATATATATATATATATATATATATATATATATATATATATATATTTACATATATATATATATATATATATATATATGTATATATATATATATATATATATATATATATATATATATATAATTTTTGAAACTATTGTTTAGTGAACTTTTATGCTGCCAACTTTCGCCTGTAATCAGAGACACCTGCTATTAAATCCTCGTTTCATCTTACAAGTCCTCTCGTCCTCCATGAAGTTTACCGGCTATGACATCTAATAAGAGGGGAAGTCAACAACGATGAGAGAGAGAGAGAGAGAGAGAGAGAGAGAGAGAGAGAGAGAGAGAGAGAGAGAGAGAGAGAGAGAGAGAGAGAGGGTCTGATTTTTTTGGTATCTCAGAAAAATATAATTTATGTTGGGTCCGAGAGAGAGAGAGAGAGAGAGGAGAGAGAGAGAGAGAGAGAGAGGAGAGAGAGAGAGAGAGAGAGAGAGA
>JANJGK010000031.1:17513616-17526597 GCA_039081455.1 Macrobrachium rosenbergii
CCGCGTTTCATCTCGGGCGCAAAGGGATGCTGCAGCATCTCGACGGATGTTGACGCAATTTATCTGGTAATTGAGGTTCGTGGAAAGACGCCCTTTCCGGCCGTCCGTCGGCCTGACCTCCGTACACCATGTTGTCGCTTATGACATTCTGGCAGGCAATTATATTAGGAGTGATTGTGGCAACCTTTAACCTGGATAACTGAATGAAGGCTACCTTGTGACTTAGGAATTTTTTTTTGAGGATTGTTACACGATCGCTCCTGTTTTCAACTAAGATTATCACGGATTGTTCCTGTGATAAGTGGGAATGTTACGTGACCGTGCAACTACTATGAAGGGTTGTTCCAATTCTACACGGGACTATGTGTTCCAATATTCGAAAGAATGTCGTGGGATCGTTCCAGCGCCGCAAGGAATTGTTCCAGTGTTAAGATGGATTGTAACAAGACTGCCACGAGAAGCTGTTATGCATAGCTCCTGTGAAGTCCATGGCAAATGACATAACATTAAATATGTTACAAATTAAGGAAATCAAATTTGTGACATAAATACTAGGTACTTCAGAAGCGAACAGTTGTTATAACATATATTTAATGTGTATATGTATATAAATGTGTATACATTCATACATGCATATATACACACATATATAAAGTATATAAATATTATATATTAATATATATATCTATAATAATAAAAGCAGGGTGGATCTTTGTTTGTCCGCCCCGGTGAGAAACGTGGAGTGTCCGGAACGCAGGATCGTACACTTTCGTATCGACCGTGCAAACTACAGCGGCGGCGGGCCGACGTGTTGCGCAGCGTAGCGCGTGCCATCAAGCTCGTATACATATACTTATATATATATACATGTATGTATAATATATATTTATATATATTACATCAAAAGGCCCTCAGACAGCACATACACCCACCAGCATCAAACACCTCTAAGTCTGGGATATTTAAAACGAGACTGAGGAATTCAAAACTACCTAAAAAAAAGCGTCCTTATTCCAAAAAGTTTTCTGTCTTTCCCAACTCCTGTTAACATACAGACAGACAAACACAAAAAAACATATAAATACACACACACACACACTCACACATTATATATATATACATATATATATATATATATATATATATATATATATATATATAAATATATATATATATATATATATATATATATATATATATATATATATATATATATATATATATACTGTATATTGTGGATGGAGGTTTTGCGATGAGGGGGGGCGGATTCCCAGCTGTTGGATTTACGGGTCTTATTGTGACCCATTGCTACTCCCAACGGAACTCCTAATTCCGTCGCAGTTGCCAACAATACTTGGTTTTCACAGGTCACCCATCCAAGTACTGACCAGATCCAGAGTTTAGCATTTTCATCATACCGTTGTAAGATTAAAGTACTTCTCTTTTTCATTATTTCGCTTTTTTCAGTGTATTATTTTAAGATATAATTGCCTTTTGTCATAATTACTTCTGCGAAGGACAACTTTTAGGTTTGAGAAATACATAGGCAAACCTAAAAGATGTCCTTCGCAGAAATAATTATGATAAAAAAGGCAATTATCTCTTAAAATAATACACTGAAAAAAGCGACATAATGAAAAAGAGAAGTACTTTAATCTTACAACGGTATGATGAAAATATTAAACTCTGGATTTGGTCAGTACTTGGATGGGTGGCCTGTGAAAACCAAGTATTGTTGGCAACTGCGACGGAATTAGGAGTCCACGTTGGGAGTGGCAATGGGTCACAACAGGCCCCAAAAATCCAACAACTGGGAATCCCCTTCATCACAAACTTCACAATATATATATATATATATATATATATATATATTATATATATATATATATATATATTATATATAGAGAGAGAGAGAGAGAGAGAGAGAGGAGAGAGAGAGAGAGAGAGAGAGAGAGAGAGAGAGAGGGAAAGGTGATTTTGCAAACACCAAACGGGAAAGAAAAATAAACACGAGTTGATGTATTTCGTTTCTGCTTGCTTGTTTGTTTTCAACTGCACACAAATATAGGAAATGGAATGAGATTTAGCAAATATGGAAACAGCATTCGTCAACGCTGGATAAAAACAGATAATTTGCAGGCATACGTGAGAGGTCATACGAGTATGGAAAAACCTAAAACCAATTACAGGAGATAAACATAAGGAAAATGTATACACGGTTAAAACAGAACTACAGAAATATACAGAATGTAGACAAACTAAAGAAAAATATATGTACATTACAGGATTTAGGAAAAACATGGGTAAGGTAATGGGACTTATCTACATGCAAACAAGTGAGTGTGCGCGTGTGTATGTATGTATATATATATATATATATAGACAGATATACATACTGTATATATATATATATATATATATATATATATATATATATATATATATATATATATACAGACATATATGTCAGATAGATATGTCTGATATAACAGATACAGATATAGATAACTTAGGTTAAAAGGCACGATGCATTTAGACTGGTTCCAACATAATAATAATAATAATAATAATAATAATAATAATAAAGCCAATGTCTTCTGAATCGGCAGGTCACCTGCTTCGCTCCTCTCTCTCTCTCTCTCTCTCTCTCTCTCTCTCTCTCTCTCTCTCTCCTCTCGTATTATTTCTCCCTTTCCCCATTTTCTCGGTAAAACGGGGCGCGTGACGTCACAGCCCTCGCGCGCAGCATAATGGGTTACGAATCCGGCATCTATTTCTGACCCTATTTTTTTTTTTTCCAGCGAGAGGAGGATCGTCAATATGAGTCTTGGGTCGAGGGCGGACCGTAATATTCCGCATTTCAATTTGCGTCGTAAAACGCGGCTCTAATATCACGAGAGAACTGTAATGACCGGTGTTTCCGATATTATAATACAAACGCGTTCGGTTTACGGAATTAAATGGTTGTCAAATTTTCCTCTCCATTTCGTTTATGCTCCGCAATGCTATATATGCTCCCTTAGGAGTCATAACCACTCGCTGGCTATACAAGGGAAGAAGTGATCTTATTGGTTTTCTTGTAAAAGAAAATTATTGTGCCTGCTATGTCTGTCCGTCCGCAGTTTTTTTCTGTCCGCCCTCAGATCTTAAAAACTACTGAGGCTAGAGGGCTGCAAATTGATATGATGATCGTCCACCATCCAATCATCAAACATACAAAATTACAGCCCTCTAGCCTCAGTAGTTTTTATTTTTATTTACGGTTTAAAATTAGCCACAATCATGCTTCTGGCAACTATATAGGATAGGCCACCACCGGGCGGTGGTTAGTTTCATGGGCCGCGGCTCATACAGCATTATTACCGAGACCACCAAAAAATAGATCTATTTTCGGTGGCCTTGATTATACACTGTACAGAAAACCTCGACTGCGCCGAAGGAACTCTCGGAGGATTTTAAACCTGTTACAATATTAGCAATGGGTTTGCCCCACTCATTTCTCTGCTGTACATTGGTTAGCTGTATTACTATATTTATAATCCACATCACGCTGGGAAAATAGCTTTATTCCTGTACATCTCTTTCTTTCTTTTTCTTCAATGCGAAGTCCAACGGAACGGATGATCTACTATCCTCATCTAGTTCTAGTTCCACGGGACAAGAAAAGGTTGAGAGGTGGGGGGGGAGGGATTAACTGATTTATGGAGATTAAAACTGGCGTCGCAGCATCTAAGTTATTGACGCCGTAAGGAAATAGAACACTGAATAGGAACCTATAAAATTACTCAAAAGAAAAATTTCATATAAAGAAATATTTTGAAATAACATACATATATACACATATGATGTAAGTATATTATATATATATATATATATATATATATATATATATATATATATATATATATATATATATATATATATACATATACATATATACACATATAAAGTAAGTATATAATTCATATATATATGTATATATATACATATATAAATATATATATATATATATATTATATATAGTATTATATATATATATATATATATATATATATATATATATATATATATATATATATATATATATATATATATATATATATATATATATACAGTATATATATAGAAGCGGAGTCTAACCCGAAAAGGGCTTAAACCGGCCTCATGAAAAGAGGGAATATTATACAGTACTTATCGAGTACGGGCCACCCGGCCAATGCAACCGCATTATACAGATGCGGTCGATTTTTCGACAGTAAATGAATTCGCTGTGCTTTTGTCCACTCATAAATCGGGATCTGCACCGGTGGAATTTCCACGGTAATAGGAACGTAATCCTCCACTCTATATTAAATGGATAATATGACAAAATTATAATCCTGCGCCCCCCCACGGTATGTGACAAAAGCACCATCCTGAATTCAACAGTAAATGGGAAACTTGACAAAATGCCAACCCTAAATTCTATTCAAAATGAGAGACGTGACAAAAACGTAATCTGAAATCTTATCAAATGAGACTGGAATTGGAATATTAAATTTAGGCCCAAGGCCAAGTGCTACATCTATGAAGGTCATTCAGCGCTGAAAGGGCAATTGAGGGTAAAAAGGTTTTAAAGGTGTAAAATGAAACTATGAAACAATTGATGGAGGAAAGATAATATGGACAGAGGTACAGTTAAAGGAATGAATGGGGTTGCAGCTAGGGGAGGAAGGGACGCTGCAAGGAACCTTAAGTAATGCCTACAGTGCACCGCATGAAGTGAACTGATGGAGCTACCCCCCCTACGGGGTTATCGAAATGAGACCAGATCATGAGAATATACTCCTAAATTCCCCTTAACATGAGAGACATGACAGGAACCGAGACCCGAGCTTCACATTACAGGAGAAACGTTGTGAAAGACAAACATGAAGTCCATTTAAAAAGTGAATGATGAAAACGTAATCCCAACCCCTACATTCGACGAGAAACAGGACAAAAAGTTCATCCTGGAGATCACATTAAATGAGAAACAAGACAAAATCGGAGTCCCCAAATTATAACCATTATATGAGACTTGACAAAAAAAGAAAAGAAAAATGCAATTTAAACTCCCTATGGAAGAAAAATTTGGCACATTGCTTCCTACTCATTCTGAATCATTTAGTGAATTCATTTAAATAAGATTGCCTTTTGTAAACCTTTACTTCCATTATATATTTATCTAAATAAACAACAATACAACTACTGAGATAATCTAAAATTGAATAAGATCATTCCAAATCTTCTAATGTTTATTTATACAAAGATGAAAAAATCGAAACCAATAATAATTCGAAGAACCATTGAATAAAATAATTGTAGACATTCACTTGAAATATGAAAAAAACTGAACTTCAACTGAATAGGGAACTTGACATCCTATACAAAAAAAAAGTAAAAACGCGCCGAAATTGCTTCAGCGCAATCGATTCTTCTGTACATTGTATAATCAAGGCCACCGAAAATAGATTTAGCTTTCGGTGGTCTCGCTCTAGCTCTGTATGAGCCGCGCCCCATAAATCTTTAACCACGGCTCGGTGGTGGCCTGTCATGTATCGTTGACAGAAGCATGATTATGGCTAACTTTTAGCCTTAAATAAAATAAATAAAATAAAAACTACTGAGGCTAGAGGGCTGCAATTTGGTATGTTTGATGATCGGAGGGTGGATGATTAACATACCAATTTGCAGCCCTCTAGCCTTAGTAGTTTCTAAGATCTGAGGGCGGACATGGAGACCGAAAAAAAAAACAAAATGACATGGTGATTTATGGTGAATACACTCCTTCACTCTGCTGTCCTGTAAGGAATTCACAGTAACTCGTGGCCGATCCCACCGGATTCCCGCGTCTGTCCATCATGAAAGGGAGAAGGCTTCTAGATCTCAGTTGTCTAATACCAATGTATCAAAAGAAAAATACAAAAAAGTTAAGTATACCTTAGTTTTACCAGACCCACTGAGGCTGATTAACAGCTCTCCTAGGGCTTGGCCCGAAGGATTAGACTTATTTTACGTGGCTAAGAACCAATTGGTTATCTAGCAACGGGACATACAGCTTATTGTGGAATCCGAACCACATTATAGCGAGAAATGAATTTCTATCACCAGAAATAAATTCCTCTAATTCTTCATTAGCCGGCCGGAGACTCGAACTCGAGCCTAGCGAGTGCTAGCCGACAATTCTACCGACACTCCCAACGAGGAACAAGAAAAATACAGGAATATAAATATTCCCATAGCATACAATACAAATATTCCCTATCGCATATTAATTATTTGTAGTTATAAAAGTATAACAAATTATTCTAATTATTTAATTTCCCTCAATGTAATTATCAATAAATCTGCATTGTGTTGTATTAAAATTTCTCTTCTTCTATATATAATAAATAAATTTCCATATGTATAAATATATTTTTTGTGTGTGTAATAACGACAGCCTCCGGGAAATAAACTCCACGTTTAGATTTGCCTGTGACCGGCCCCGAGGCCAGCCTCTTTCCCCACAGGCACTCATCTAGATATGCAAATGAAGGTACTTCCTGTCTCGACCGCCTGTTTACATTATCGTCATTGCATAAATATTATGTGTCACCTTCAGCAAAGATTTCAAGATAACACCCAAAGACATAAATATTAATAAATTATATATATATATATATATATATATATATATATATATATATATATATATATAAATTTATATTATATATATATAAAAAAAAATATATATATATATATATATATATATATATAATATATAAATTTATACTATATATATATATATATATATATATATATATAAATTTATATTATATATATATATATACATATATTTTCTTTTCAGGAATTACAAACAAAAGGAAAACCTTTCTCTGAACGGCAAGAAAAAAAAAATCCCTAATCTAATGTAATTTTCTCTCTTCAGAAACCACAAAATTTATGAAAATGAGCATCCATTGTCAACAAAATTTAAAAGTGTAATATCTCATTCACTTCTCTTTCCAAAAATAAAAAAAAAAAAAAAACAAGAAGAAAAAAACCACTTCATCTTGAATGTTAAAAAACTCAGATCACTAATCTCGTATTTTTTCTCCTCTTTCAGGAATTACAGGAAAAACGTGGAAAAAACGCAGTGAAAAAAGAAACGGCTTTGAAAGAGGAACCCAGAATGGTTATGGAGGGATTAAGAGATATACAGTCGAAGGAATGAATGCGGCCGTATCCCCAATATGCGCATTTATGAATAAAAATGGTGAAGCCACTATTGAATAGGAATAACATAAACACAGGAAACAGTGAGAGAGAGAGAGAGAGACGAGAGAGAGAGAGAGAGAGAGAGAGAGAGAGAGAGAGAAGATATAACCTATGAGGGGAAAATAATCAAGGTATGAATTTCATCTGCTAAGACTGATTGCCGTGCGCTTGAGAGAGGAGAGAGAGAGAGAGAGAGAGAGAGAGAGAGAGAGAGAGAGAGAGAGAGAGAGAGAGAGAGAGAATATAACATATGAAGGGGAAATAATCAGGGTCCGAATTTTATTTGCTAAGATTGTGTGTGCGTGCGCTTGAGAGAGAGAGAGAGAGAGAGAGAGAGAGAGAGAGAGAGAGAGGAGAGAGAGAGAGAGAGAGAGAGAGAGAGAATATAACCTACACAATAGCGAGAAAGAGCATATACCAGCTGGATTTGGGCTAAGAGAGAGAGAGAGAGAGAGAGAGAGAGAGAGAGAGAGAGAGAGAGAGAGAGAGAGAAAAGGGGGATTTTGCAAAAGTCTCTATAAAAGTGGTGGCCACTCAACTTCCCATCCAGCAACGGGAGATTACAAAGATCCATACACGAATTTTATTGGAAAATAAAAGTCCCTGTGGTATTGTGTCCCGTAAGGGGAGAAAAGAAATTGCAAAACAGTAACGTTAGCGACAGGTAACTGAACGTGCCCGAGAAAAATACAATGAATAGGGAAAAGAAGTTAAAATTGACAGATAATGTGAGAATTGAAAAATCAAAGGATAATAAATAATGGGACTGGGAAATTTTGAGAATAACGTTCATATAGATGAATGCAAGAAAAAATTAAATAACTGAAGGTAACTAGTATCACTAAGCGTTGATAGAAGGTATTAATGATTGGAGAGAAGAACCTCTAGTATCACTAATTTTTAACAGAAAATTATTAATGATTTAGAGAGAAGAACCTCAAGGAAATATACAATAACGATACAGCGTCAAACATTTGTTTATAAACAAACCGTAGATTGAAGTAAAGAATCATTTCCACGCATAAAGACATAAAGAAAGTGAATAACATGGGAATCGCATCTTATCAGTGCATTTTCAACTGACGTCTCAAAATAGCTGGGGGGGGGGGAAAACCACAGCTGGAAATTTTGAGGGAAACATTCCGATTCTCTTATACCGCCGGATATGGCACCTGTGACCACTCAACTCGCCACAGCCTTGGGAAAGTCGTAGCAAGACTTAAATGCTAGATGGAACTCTTCGCTGCAGCGATGACACAAGTTTGAGGTGAGTCATAATATGTGAGGTTATTATTGTTTACAAGTTTGGGGTGAGTCATAATATGTGAGGTTATTATTATTCACAAGTTTGAGTGAGTCATCATATGTGCGGCTATTATTGCTTACAAGTTTGAGGTGAGAGGTGAGTCATAATATGTGAGGTTATTATTATTCACAAGTTTGAGGTGAGTCATCATATGCGAGGTTATTATTATTCACAAATTTGAGGTGAGTCATAATATGTGCGGTTATTATTGTTTACAAGTTTGAGGTGAGTCATAATATGTGAGATTATTGTTTACAAGTTGAGGTGAGTCATCATATGTGAGATTATTATTGACAGGTTTGAGGTGAGTCATCATATGTAAGGTCATTATTATTCACAAGTTTGATGCAAGTCATAATATGTGAGGTCATTATCATTCACAAGTTTGAGGTGAGTCATCATATGTGAAGTCATTATTATTCACAAGTTTGATGCGAGTCATCATATATGAGGTCATTATTATGTGGATTTCTTAAATATATTTCCTCCCCAATTTGCGGTTTATTTCAAGTATTCCAGCTGAGTTGGAACTGGAGGTAAGTGGGTATACCCAAGGCCAAGAGAGACAAAGGCCTACCCAGTTGGGTGAAGTCGACTCCCGCCTGGGTAAACATGTGGGCGATGACGTATCTTGGAGGTACCTGCTCCATATGGTAACTCACCTGGTGACGCAATAAGGAGGCAGAAAAAGCTCCGCCTACATGGGGGATTTTGGAGGGGAAGTGAGCAGACCTTCACCTTCTCTCGGCTTGGGTACACCTACAGACTGTTTACTCAACTCCAGGAATTCTTGTTGTAGCCTTCCAGTTTACAGCCATTATCTTTTGCATGTGACTGCTAGCCTGGTTGCCCTTTATCACATTCGATGCAACCCCACTATAGTTGAATAACGCCAGATACAGAATTCACTACTCCAAGTCAATGGACGTACGATGGATTTTCGGGAAAACGGCTCAAATAAACTCTGGTTTCTTGCTTTATATATACAGTGTGTATATATATATATATATATGCATATACAAATAGAAATCTTTCATTTTCGTTTCAGGAAGGGAAACAAATGCAGCGTTCGAAAACATAACTAGTGAAAAATAGGCCGAGGTTTCTTCAGCGCAATCGAGTTTTCTGTACAGCGTATAATCAAGGCCGCCGAAACTAGATCTATCTTTCAGTGGTCTCGGTATAATACTGTATGAGCCGCGCCCATGAAACTTTAACCACGGTCCGGTGATGGCCTGTCCTATATCGTTGCCAGATGCACGATTATGGTTAAATTTAACTTTAAATATAACAAAAAACTACTGAGGTTAGAGGGCTGCAGTTGGTATGTTTGATGATCTGGAGGTGGATGATCAACATACCAAATGGCAGCCCTCTAGCCTCAATAGTTTTTAAGATCTGAGGGCGGACAGAAAAAAGTGCGGACAGAATGAAGTCCGGACGGAGAGACAAAGCCGGCGCGATAGTTTTCTTTTACAGAAAACTAAAAACGTATTCGTTAGTTGTCAAGACGGAAATAACTGAAAATAATTATGTCTTAAAAAACGAACAACAAACTCGCAACAGGAAAAACAAACCGAACTGGAACGTTAATAAAGAAGATAAGCCAATCACACATACAAAGAAAATTCGGTCAGTTTCTTTGTTTTTGTTCAGTTCGCTTTTGTTCTCTGGTCAAGTGGGGCCACCCACTGAAAAAACCCACTGAGAAAGCTTGCTTGGAACAGACCCACACGCACTCCTCAAGACGTAAATGATCTCCGAGTGACTTTCGACTTTTACCATTTTTTTTTTACAAACAACTATTTTCGTCTTTTTTTTTAAAGGTAGGACTCTGAGCGTGATCAAAAGGTACGTGCCTTGTACGACAAGATCGACGGATGCATGGAAATAGGATGATATGAAGAGTGAGAGACATTCTCGTCCAGCCAACCAGAGAGAGAGAGAGAGAGAGATGAGAGAGAAGAGAGAGAGAGAGAGAGAGAGAGAGAGAGAGAGAGAGAGAGAGAGAGAGAGAGAGAACTATTGTAGGATTTGCGACAGAGACGCTGAAGTTCGAAAGAAGAGTGTTATTCATATATAAGAGTCGTAGGATGTTTGCCAAGGATAGTAGGATGCTCTCAAGATGCTAAAAATGTACCAGATAGCAAAGGATGCTTGGAAGTCTCACTCGTTGTTCGAGAAAGGCGAAAGGGTATACACAGGAGACTCGTAGGATGTGGGAAGGTCACGTATTATGAGAATAGCCTGGTATGACAGTTGATAATCTCGCAACATTTTATATATATATATATATATATATATATATATATATATATATATATAATATATATATATAAAATGTGTGTATGTGTATATACATAATATTATATATATATATATATATATATATAATATACACACACATACATACATACATACAATATATACTCACAATTACAATCACTATGACACGTGATTTATGTAGGCTATCTCTCATAACCAAGGGGAAAAATAAAATACTACGTTTAGGCATTGACCAGTTTCGGTTTATTGCTAAGCCATTAACGAAGGCTCAGAAATAAAGCCGAAACCGGTCAGGACCTATACACCATATTTAATTTAACCCTATGTTCATATATACAGTATATATACATATATATATACATACATACATACACACATTTATATATGTATATATATATATGTATGTATGTATGTATGTGTATATGTATGCGTGGGTCTGCATCACTAGCTTATGCGCACAGGAAGAGAGGACATGAGATCGTTCTCTCATTTACTCTCCCGCAACATCATCTCCTCTTCAAATTCAAGTTATTGCATTTTAGGAGGCAATCCGATGCTCAAGTCTCAGTCTCCCAAGTTTGACATGAGCTCTCCTAGATGAGGAGAAAGTCTGTCTACAGTTCTTCTATTTATGTAAGATCTCCATGATTTTTTTTATAATAAATATTCAAGTTTATCTGTGGACAGCTATTTCGTTCCTACATTTTGATTACAAGTTACCCTCATAACATAATATCTTCTTGCTAACATTCAATTTTAACATTGCTCAGTTTTAACATGATTCACTCTTTTTTCTTTCATCAGTTTCTACAACTTCCCGTGACTGGCGAGAATTAACACTATCACCTGGGAACACCAACTACTCCACACTCATTCCCGACACAAACTTGATCCGTGACAGCTATTTTGCTTCTATATTTTGACCATCAGTTACCCTCATAACCTCTTGCTAACATTCACTTTTTACATTACCACTCTCTGCAACTTCTCCTGACTTTCCAGCATTAACACACTATCACCAGTGCATACCGTATTGAACTGAATATAGAATTTAGGCCAAGCCCAAGCACTGGGATCTAAGGGTCATTCAGCGCTGAAACGAAAATTGACAGTAAAGTGTATGAAAGGTGTAACAGGAGGAAAACCTCGCAGTTGCACTTTGAATCAATTGTTAGGAGAGGGTGGAAAGTAAGATGGAAGAAAGAGAATATGAAAGGAGGTACAGTGAAAGGAACGAAAGGGGTTGTAGCTAGGGGCCAAAGGGACGCTGCAAAGAACCTTAAGTAATGCCTACAATGCACTCCATGAGGTGCACGACGGCACTAGCCACCCCTACGGGAACCAGTGCATATCAGCCGCCCCATACTCCATTCACGACCCAAACTTACACGACGACACAGAAACTGGATCCAACACGCGTTACAAGAACACTGAGCCCTACTAATTAGCTTTGGATCCACTTGGAAAAAGAGAGAGAACTTCACACACACACACACTGTCATTAAACTTCATTTATGCTCTTCCAAGTCTCAAACAACATCAGATACTTCATTAAAAGAAATAACGGAGCAGCTACCGATTACACGCGGCTTTCTGGTTGTTGAAAAGGGAATAACGCTTACATGCATTTTCGCTCATTTGCATACGCCGCGAAACTTCAGCAAGCAATTAAGCGTTAATACCGTCTATTCTTCCAAAACTCGTTACATTATTCCTCGCCCTTAACGTTCCAAGGGAGAGCAGCCATTTCGACCCTTCGTGGACATCTGGAGGAATAAATTTATGCAAATGATAATGACCCGGAAAGCATACATTCATTGTTCGTTTTAAAGATTATCATCTCCCAACTCTTTATCTGTGCATATGATCAACATACCTTCTTTTTTTATATATTTATCAATTCACGTGAAAGACTGATTCATCATCATTTACTATATTATCCATTATTATTGAGAAGATGAACTCTATTCATATGGAACAAGCCCATAGAGGCCACTGACTTAAGATTCAAGCTTCCAAACAATATGGTGTTCATTTGAAAGCAGTACCAGAAGGTAATAGGAAATACTGAAAGAAGGCATCAGTTATTATAAAGGAAAAAATTGACA
>JANJGK010000031.1:17526697-17554197 GCA_039081455.1 Macrobrachium rosenbergii
ATATTATATATATATATGTGTGTGTGTGTATGTATATATATATATATATATATATAATATATATAATATATATATACATACACACACATATATGTATATATATGACTGTGTTCCTAATTCTAATCTATACATGTCTCGCTCTCTAGTCCCGAATTACCTGTCTACCTGTCTAAAATGTCTGCGTCTGTTCGTAAGACGTCTCTGTCACTGGGATCTCGCTTGCTCCCAAGTTCCGCGCAGCCTCTCGCGTCTTGTCTGTCTCCGTCTGTACGTTTGTCTTGCCACCGAATCTTTTCTCTCCGTCTCTCTCTCTCCGTCCACCTGTCTGTGCATGTGTCTGTTTGTCTTTACGCGCGTCTGTCTTTGCATACAATTTCAGTGTATTTGATGCTCAAATATCATTCAGTCTGTCCGTTGTGTGTCTCTCTGTCTGTCTCTACTTGTGTCTGTCTGTCTGTGAGTGTGTCTGTCTGTCTTTGCGTGTGTGTCTACCTGTCTGTGTGTATGTCTTCTGCCTGTCTGTGAGTTTGTCCGTTTGTCTGTGCATGTGTCTATCTATCTTTACGTGTTTCTATTTGTCTGTGCGTGTGTCTGTCTGTCTTTGGTGTGTCTGTCTGTGTGCCTGTGTCTGTCTGTCTTTGCATGTGTCTATCTGCCTGTTTCTACATGTGTCTATCTGTCTTTACGTATGTCTGTCTGTCTTTGCGTGTGTCTGTCTGTCTTCGCCTGTGTCTATCTGTCTGAGAATGTGTCTGTCTGTCTTTGCGTGTATCTGTCTTTGCGTGTGTCTATCTGTCTGTGCGTGTCTGTCTGTCTGTCTGTGCTCGGCGAGGCGCCTCTTCCAATCACCGGGCAGGGACCCCCTTTTCTCTCAGCCTCCGGTGACGCGCAACAAATTGAGTTGATTACGAACGCCCGCGAGAAAAGGGGAAGAAGACACACGGGGAGAGGAAGAGCAAGCGAAAGAGGGAGTCAGTCTCGAACCTGGAAAAGATATCCCTTATCTTACGGAGGAGAGAGAGAGAGAGAGAGAGAGAGAGAGAGAAGAGGATGAACGCATTGAATGACGAGGAAGTGGATGACTAAGAAGGAGAGAATTAGAAAGAGATAAGAATGCAGACTATGTGAGAGAGAGAGAGAGAGAGAGGAGAATGAACGGGAGAGGGAAGGATGTACGCACTAGAATGGCGAGGGAGTAGAGGACAAAGAAGAAGATAAAGAGAGAGAGAGAGAGAGAGAGAGAGAGCAAAGTGTTAGAAGAAAGCGAGAGAACCTTACTTGGTTTGATCGTAACTATCAGTCAGGAAGATAATGTTGGAAAGTATTTTTTCTTAAGCAAAAAGACACAGAAGAAAATGATCTGACAACAGGAGAAGACAATGAACTGACATCAGAAGACAATGAACTGACATCAGAAGAAATTGAACTGACAGAAGACAGTGAACTGACATCAGGAGACAATGAACCCACATCAGAAGACAATGAACTGATATCAGAACAAAATGCACTGACATCAGAAGGCAACGAACTGACAACAGAAGATAATGAACTGACATCAGAAGACAATGCACTTATAACAGAAGACAATGGCACTGACAGCAGAAGGCAACGAACTGACTACAGAAGATAATGAACTGACATCAGAAGACAATGCACTTATAACAGAAGACAATGAACTGATATCAGAACAAAATGCACTGACAGCAGAAGGCAACGAACTGACTACAGAAGATAATGAACTGACATCAGGAGACAATGCACTTATAACAAAAGACAATGAAGTGATATCAGAACAAAGTTCACTGACATCAGAAGATAATGAACTGACAACAGAAGACCATGAACTGACATCAGAAGACAATGAACTGATATCAGAACAAAATGCACTAACATCAGAAGAAAATGAACTGATATCAGAAGACAATAAACTGATATCAGAAGACAATGAACTGATATCAGAACAAAATGCACTAACATTAGAAGACAAATTTCTGCTATCAGAAGACAATGGACTGATATCAGAACAAAATGCACTGACATCAGAAGACAGTGAACTGTCATCAGAATAAGACAGTGAACTGACAAAAGGCAAGTAACTCTGCGTCGTTTGAAAAGATAGCAAACTATTGCATAGGCCACTGGCGAGAGAGGCTGGCGGCGGGCTAGACAACGGCAAGTTTAAGCCTGGAGCTCAAGGTGCTTAGCCTATCGTTCTTATATAGAAATAAATGAATATGTGCATGCATATTGACTTTTATTATAAGACGTAATTAAATTTATTAATTTCTTAAACGGAATTTTTATTTTCTGTCTTTTTACCACATTCCAGACACGCACCCACACAGTGTATATATATATATATATATATAAATTAGTTAAAGTTAAAGTCCTCCTCGGCCTCTGTAGGCTCATAGGGCATATATATGTACAGTATATATATATATATATATATATACATATATATACATATATATATATATATATATATATACATATATATACACATATATATATATACATACATATATATATATATATATATATATACACTGTATGGATACCAGGTTCGATTCCTAAGCGACCTCAACATTTCATGTAAATTCTGGTAAATCCTGGTGTAAGTTGTTTTTATCTTACCAATGAAACTATAGCAGTTAATCAACTGTGGTGGGACGCTCCCAGGAAAATATGTAATATATATATATATATATATATGTGTGTGTGTGTGTGTGTGTGTGTGTGTATGTCTATACTGAAATGAAACAAAACTAAAACAGATCAATAAATAGCAATTGAAAACTATACGGTAAAAAACAAAACGTGAAATTATTTAAGCATAAATAAATTACCAGAACATCCTCTGTGATTTCACTAACAAAGCAAAATAAGAATGAAAAAATAAACAAGAAAAGAAAAACACCAAATAAGAATACACGAAAGGAAAAATATCACCGAATTCACTATTTCGGGTTCCACCAAAGGGACAGATTTTGACAATTTTTTTTTTCCCCGTCGGGATTTTGTCCGATACAGAGAAGAAACTGAAAAAGCCGTTGACGTATGTATCAGTTATCGCAGTTTCAAACGGATTGGGAACAGAGAGAGAGAGAGAGAGAGAGAGAGAGAGAGAGACTGTACTGTCACTTACAAATGACACTCGCCTTCTTCAACTTTTAGATTTTTAGCATGTTTTATCCACCTTTCACTCCTCAAGAGTTCTATATCTTTTAGTCTTTATATTTCGTAGTAAAGTGGAGATTAGGAAAAGCAAAAGTCGTTACACACATAATAATATATACATATATATACATACAGTACTTATATATATATGTGTGTATATATATACTGAAAATATATATTTATATATATATATGTATAATTTATATATATATGTATATTGTATATATATATATATATGTTTATACATATACATACACACTAACACACACATGTATATGAATATAATGGTTTCCCTAAATTGAGACGACTCAAAAGATTAAAAACCCTCATGTCCGCTGCAACAGCCATTCTTGGAATGCTGAATCGTGGATATGACACCTGTACATAAAATTTCCACAACATTATCCCCTTCACTCACATCATAAAGGGCTCATCACCAGTGTGTTGAACAAATTTTACGCACACACGCTGAGCCATTTCCTGTACGAACCATCAAGTTTCCAAGACAAAGCCCTACCTTTCCAGTACTCTCTCTCTCTCTCTCTCTCTCTCTCCCTCTATATATATATATATATATATATATATAATATAATATATATATATATATATATATTATATATATATATATATATATATTATATATATATATATAGTATACATCTATCTCTCTCTCTATATATATACATATTTTATTATTATTATTATTATTATTATTATTATTCTGAAGATAAACCTTTACTCATATGGAACAAGCTTACATGGGCCATTGACTTGAAATTCAAGCTAGCAAAGAATATGGCGCTCAATTGATAGAAGTTACAGAAGAAAATAGGAAATAGAGAAAGAAGAGATCAATTATAATTACCTCCGTTCTTGAGTTACTACACTGCAAAACCTGAGCCAATCCTTACTGTCAACATCGACAGACTGATAAGTTTTTGAGACGATCTGAAGCCACCGGGTGTCTTGGTTTCCAAGCTTTTGGGAAAGATGCCTGTTAGGTCATGTACTTCTAGTTACAACTGTATTGCAAATTCATTATTTATAGGGTGTCTGAGTATGCCAATTAATATCACGATGAAAATAGGGTGAACTTCTGATTATCCTACGTGCTTCTGACTGGGATGTCAAAATCAACAGGTTTTAAGCCTAGCTAGAAGCGAGTATTCTCACAAGTGCTTAACGCTTCTGGATGGGATCATTCTCAAGTTATCAAGCCAAAATTGATACCGAGGGGACAGAGACGTTAACGACAGCCAAAAAAAAAAATTATAATAAATAAATAAAATAAATAAATAAATAAATAAATAATAATAAGTAAATACAAATATAAATAGATAAAAAATTGATAAAAATTCAAACATTCTAAAAGACGTCAAAGGACAAAACTAAAGAATATTTCTATTTGTACATAAAGATATTGTGGAAATTTCAAACACATCAGTCGCGTGCATATGACACTTCAGAAATACCAATCAGAGGCGACTGCACGGAAATATCAAGAGCGGAAATAACGAAGTGGAAAAATCAATTCCTGAACTTGCAATAAAGGAGGAGGCGCGAGAAGAGCCCCTTCCATATAGACCACTTTTGGGGATGACAGGAAGAAGGCCGTGGCTCCCGAAGTCTTCTCATTTTTTTTTAAGAAAGTAATAATGTTGGAGACTTCGCAGCTGAATGCATTTAAAATTGCCTTTTCAACATTATGTAACTTTCGCTTCCGAAAGTACAAAAAAAATACTTATTTTTAAGTAAAGCTGGAGACTTTGCAACCGAACGCATTTAAATTTGCGTTTTCAAAATTATGCGACCAAGTATAAAATAAGTTTTATTTCTAGGAAGTCACAATTAATGATTGTTTAATTTCTCAATTTTAAGTCACAATAAAGATTACAGACATGTCATTTAAATAAAATTAGGACGGTATTTTCAACTCTATTGAGGATCCTGCTAACAAAAATTCTAAATCAGGCAAAAATTAGAACGCCAAAATAAGGAAAAGTATACATTGAATTTATCATTTTATATTTCACAAACAAACACGAATGTCAGCATAAGAAGATACCGTATATATAGTACGTTCAAAACTGAAAACCCTCGAAAACGATAAAAGAACAAATTAAATTTGGTGTCAAAGCAAAATTTACGGCAAGCAAAAATAAAAATACAAATAAAACAATATTCAAAAGTAAATAAAATAGGAAAGGAGTTGCAGATTACCAGACGACACACACACACGCACACACACACACACACACACACAGAGAGAGAGAGAGAGAGAGAGAATACTTTCATCCCGACACGGCGAGGATTACCTCGTCCAGGCCCTCCCGTTTCGGCAGGTGTACATTCTGACCAACACCTGTTGTTTTTATTGCTAACTGCTGTTGTTCTTTCAGCTTTTTCTTCTTCTCCCTCTTTCTATCCTAGATGAAATGGACGAAAAACAAAGTACATAATTCATGGTTTACGTGAACAAAGGCACAGGATTTTTATAGATCGATTGATTGGTTGATTGGTTGTAGGTTATCTGGCGTCAGGATTTTTCGGGATCTGAACAAACCCCCGCTGCCCTGCAAGGCCAAGAGAGTGGGATGTAAGAAGTGCATAATAACATTCAAAAGCAAAGTATTAAAACTCAATAAAGATATCGCCCAAACAAGGAAGAGAACGTGCAGAAAAGCAGAAAGAGAGAAAGGGTAAGAGGGTGAAAGAAATAAGTGTAAGAGAGTGAAAGAAATGAGTGTAAGTAAAAATTAAATATGGGAGAAAAATGAGTGTAAGTATAAAAAAAAAGACGAGAGTAACAAAAATGAGTGCAAAAAAATATGAGTGACAAAAACGAGTTGGTATGAAAAAAAATGCATGAAATACAAACAAACTTCAGACAAAAGAAGGAGCAGAGAGAGAGAGAGAGAGAGAGAGAGAGAGAAAAGACAAATCTGAAAATCTGAAAACAATAACCCAGAGACACAAAAGAACCCAGTCAGAGAGAGAGAGAGAGAGAGAGAGAGAGACAGCGGTGCCGATCTGCATTCCAATCTATTCCAGTCTTCCAATGAATTTTAAAAAGGACTTCGGGGGGACCACCCACACCTCCCCCCCCACAAAACCCCCACAGAACTCCAGGTGGACTCGTATAAGAAATATCCAGACTTACACTGAGATCGAATTAGTGGATCTTCAGAGACTGCAGCCTCTCTCTCTATCTCTCTCTCTCTCTCTCAAATCAGATGGCCTCGCTTCAATGGATATTCTTATTGGTTGGATAATTAGTGGGATTATTTATTTGGTTAATGATGCGTTAGAGGGACTAATGCTCCGAAAAAAAATCTATTCATTCATCTAACTGTTTATTTATCTATTCACATTTTGTTCAGCTGTTTATCTATGCAAACCAGATGATTTCCCTTTACAAAAAGATTGTTTGTTTCTTGTTAACATATTCACTTATTCGTTTAGTTCGTTTCTTATTTCGCTTAAAAAACCTATTTATTCATTTACCTCTTTATCTACTTATGCTTTGTTTAGCTTTTTATTTATTTACCTCTGCAGCATCTATGCAAACCAGGTGGTCTTTCTTTACAACAAGATTATTTATATGTTTATTTACTGATTTAGTTTGTTGTTTCTTTATTAGAGTGGGTTGAATGAACTCTTTCTTTACTTATCTAAGTATCTGTAACGATAGCGCCACTGCAAATCAAATTTGTATCTTCAAAGGATTCTCACCTTTTTCCATAATAGGATGGATTAATGACTTATTTTCCTATCTATTTATCCAAATGGTTTTCCAATTATTACATTGTCCAATTATCTATGTATGAAATAATAAATTCACTTGTTGAATAATTTTGGTCTCAGTAATATTAATATTCTTATTATATTGTTGTTTAAAAAGACCCCCCTGAATCACATTTCTTAAACATAAGGTGAAAATTGGAGAAAGTTTAAGTTGAAGAAGCTGGACAGCTAAGTGGGGATAGACAACAGGAAACAGATAAGAAGCAAAGACCAAAAAAGCAACGCAGCTAAACCATTTCCTTCCAGACGAGTCGGGTGGCATCAGGGAAATTTGATAAGCTTAACTGCCTTATTCACGGCTGAAACGACTGTTCAGAATGTTACAACAGACTTACTATCTATAAATTTTAGTTTTTGCCATTTCTTTATTTTAGAGTATTTATTTAGGAAATAAAAATACTTTTTTAAAAAAGTTATCTTATGTGTGTATACATACATACATATATACACAACACACTATATATATATATATATATATATAAAGCAAAGCTTAAAGGAGAGGAAAGTAAGAAGGGAGGGGCTAGGAAGCAAAGGGGAGAGAGAGAGAGAGAGAGAGAGAGAGAGAGAGAAATTTCCAGACAGAATGAAAAAAACTCTTGAATTCTTCCAGCGAAATAACTGACATAACGGGACAAAAAAAAAAAAGTCCTCAAATATACAAAGAAAGACTCATTCCGTTTTTTTCTTTTGCTCTATACTATGTCATAATCGTAACAGCGTAACAAACTTTGCCAACTCGTGAACTAATCTGCAAGAAGAAGTCGATACACCTCCCGAAGGACACTTGTCGCCTAAAGAATGTTGTCAAAAAATGACCACAAAGATGACTTCGTTTCTTTTCCACTTGCTATAAAAGGGTAATAACAGTCGGGCAAAATCTGATCACAGCAGTTTTGAAGAGATTTTTTTTTTTTTTTTTTTTTTTTGAGAGAGAGAGAGAGAGAGAGAGAGAGAGAATTTACACATCTTCGATATCTACTACCATACACTACAACCTCATCGACGCGCAGAGAGAGAGAGAGAGAGAGAGAGAATTTACACATCTTCGATATCTACTACCATACACTACAACCTCATCGACGCGCAGAGAGAGAGAGAGAGAGAGAGAGAGAGATTCACATATATTTCGATATCTACTACGATTACACTATAACCTCATCGACGCACATACACACACAGAGAGAGAGAGAGAGAGAGAGAGAGAGCTTTCACATATCTTTTCGATATCTACTTTCATTACACCACAACCTCATCGATGCACGGAGAGAGAGAGAGAGAGAGAGAGAGCCAGCAACACATTTGCAAGAATGCTTTACCAAAACCTGGGCAAAAATAAAAAACCGATATCCGAGGATGATTGAAATCCTACGCACCAGTGCAAAGAGGATTTGCGGAAGTGATTGTGAAGTGCAAGATCCTTGAAGCGTGGTTAAGGACTCCTGTCTCGCGGTATTTCGGTACGTGTACAGACACACAGGCGTGCAGGATACCCAGCGTAAACCTGCGGCGTACGTAAAGTACGAACTGACGGACCTGTTCCTTAAGTTATTTAGAAACACAAGCCTTAAAGTTGTTTAGGAATATAACCTTTAGGATCATTAGGAAATACTACCTTTAAAATTATAATGAAATATAACCACTGAAATGTTTTAGAAATTCAAAGCGGATAGATTTCACTTCTTATAATTACCACCTAAATCTTAAAATAGTTCATTGAGTTTAAAGTGGAACTTAATTGCAGGTGTTTCCGTACCCGTGAAATATCTTCAAGGCGACAGAGTCGCAGTACTTTCTAGTCACGAAAAGCATAATTACTCTTTGTTTTTTAAAGGATCCCACTAGCATGCGTAATGAAGTAGCTTAGGACAAAATGGCCATTATACTGAAGATATGGTATGAACCCAGTTACGTATTTGTAGCCTCTTCTTCTTCCCAGCTTATTCCCATTTTTATATGGGGTCGCCGTGATGCCTTCTTTTGAAGGACTTTGATTTGCTTTTGGGGTAGACTTTGTAGTCCCGATCGGTTGCCCTGCCTGACATCGCTTAGACCCCGGTATTGTGTACATGTATTGTACCAGTTCACCAGCGCTCTTTCTCCCAGCAGCGAGGAGTTGTTACGCGGTGAGGTCGACAGTCGAGACGTGTGAGGTGTTTGTTATGTTTTTAGAAGATGTTGGAGTGGCTTTGTTTGTGTGTGTAATAGTCTGTAACACCCATTTGCTTTTAAGCAAACCTATCTGTTGATTACATACATATTCCCGGGGTGTCTAAACGGATAGCAAAGTGTCCGCCTCTCTGACCGGTCGGCTGCGGATTTGAACCCGCGCCAAAGAGCTCTAAGAAGTCTGAGGAGGCTGCCTTAACCAACTCGTCCATGTATGTATGTATGTATGTATGCACATATGGAATAAACCCTAAAATAACAACAGAATGCAAAATTCAGTACTTAGCCATTGTGCAGATCAGTCCTGACTATTCGACCCCGCCCCCGAAAGAGAAATTCTGGCTATGCTTTTGCTGTGAGAGATGACAATAATTCATAACTGAATTAAACAGAATTGTCCCAACTTCTGATTTATACAAGAGAGCAACGATACAGAATTTGTACCGAAAATAAAAGTAATGAGCTTTTTAAGAAATAAATATCGTTCTGCGAAAGGAATTATCTTAGAAAATATATTTGAAGAAAAAAGTTAAGTATACCTCAGTTTTACCAGACCACTGAGCTGATTAACAGCTCTCCTAGGGCTGGCCCGAAGGATTAGACTTATTTATTTAACGTGGCTAAGAACCAATTGGTTACTTAGCAATGGGACCTACAGCTATTGTGGAATCCGAACCACATTATGGCGAGAAATGAATTTCTACCACCAGAAATAAATTCCTCTAACTCTTCATTAGCCGGGCGGAGAGGCGAACTCGGGCCTAGCGAGTTTCCAGGCCACAACTCTACCGACTCTCCCAACGAAGAGCTTAAGAGGGCAATATGAAAAAGGAAATGGTGAAAAGGAAAGCACGAAAAAAGGGATAAAGGTTAAATAAATTAAGAAGAAAATGGATTAAATCAACATGAAAAATAAATAAAACAAAACGATTAAAAAAACGAGGCGAGGCTCTAAATGATTTAATCTTTAAATGAGAAGGATAAAGGGAATAACAACGTAGTACCCTTTTATAGCCCAGGAACAGAAGAAGAGAAAATGGCGAAGGAAAAATAAAAGAATAGAAGGATTTTACCCTGAAGGAATGATAGACAGACTTTCCTCCTGAAGCATGGAAGTTTACAAGTCGGAAAAACCTAATCTAGAAGAGAGTTCCAAAGCCTGGCAGATGGAAATATAAATGGTCATTGAATCGAAAAAGATCTTTCTCTCAAGGTCATCGTGAAAAGGAATGTTTAGTTTCAATGTTTTTCAAACACTGATGCTCTTATGTCGAGAATGTTATCCCAAATTTATACGAGAAGAGATAAATTGCCAGTGAAGACCGTTCATGGTTTAATGCTTTCGGTCTGCTGATGCAGTGGTTAGTGTCGTGGCATGCCACTCAGATGTCGCGGGTTCGCGTCTCCCCCAGGGCGATGAAAAATCACTGGCTCTGTATCATGATCAGGTACCGCTGCAGTGTGGGGTCTGCGGTGGGAGGATGAAACCAACATTCTTTCGAAGCTTGAATTTCAAGTGAAACCAACATTCTTTCGAAGCTTGAATTTCAAGTTAATGGCCCCTGTGTACTTATTCCTTGTGAATAGGTTTCATCTACTGAATAAAATAAAATAGAAATTTAAGATAAAGAAAGTGCCACATTTGAGGTCTATTTACAAGTCACCTTAAGTAAGAACTTCTGGCAACTAAATTAAATTTTTCTGGCCAAAATCTTAACATAAAAACAAATGAATTGTTACTGAACTAAAAACACCAAGGTATTGTTGTTGATCTTCAATGTTCAAAGCACGTGCTTCATTTGGGCATAGTTCTCGAAGTTACAGTTCTTAGCAAAAAAGAGAGAGAGAGAGAGAGATACCGAACAAACCGTTTTTGTTGAAAAAAAAATTCGTTGGAGGGGTATGCATTTATTTTAATTTTGATCTGAGAAATCCGACGGTATGGGCAACCTTAACTCCTATTAAGCCACAAGTCTAAAGGAAAAGCAATAAAGGTAAAAAGATAATGGGGTAAGTCAGTGATTGAGAGTTATCTGGCGTCCTCAGTGCCTGACGAACAGCTATTAAAAGAATATGGGGAAATTGGTAAAACTTACTTTAAATAAGAATAAATATAAAAAGAATAAAAAATGATACAAAAAGAAATGTATATTTTCAGACTTAATATACCTTAAAACTATTTTCCTGCAGAAGGCCGCTTCTGCAACAAAATGAAAAATCAAACTAAACTTAAGGCTTAGAAAAACAATGATATTCTTACTTAAAATACATTACAACTTAAATTTGTGGCAGAACGCCAGCTTCAAAACCAAATGAAAAAATAATTTTCCGAGGCGAAGAAGTACCTGCCATCCTCGCTTCAAGCCTTCGAGAGAAATCGGTTTCTTAGATCCCAGAGACTGGGAAAACAGAAGAAAAGAAGGAATAACGAAGGTGGGCGGTGAATAGTAGTGGAGAGAATCAGCAAACTATCACGTGTGTAATGGAATGACACAATCATATATCACATCGGGTTTGAACCTAGGATTCTCAGGTGAGAGGCAAGGGCGCAATCAACTGACCTACACAGGTATTAAAATAAATTGGAACCTAAGTACTTACACAGTACCTGATGGTTAATTCGAATGATATGCTATTAACTGATGTCTGGTGTCTATTCAAATGGGGCTCCACACCTCCTGGCAGGGAGATTAATTAAGAAATAATGAAAACATGGCAAGGTTATTTAGAAACCTTTCCAACAACTGAAACAAAAATGACAAAGTTTGGATGATAGGTTCCTTACCTGGTAAAGAGTCACATTTGTTTCAATTGCCGCCCGCGGGGCCAGATGGGGCCACAACTGAAGTTAAAATTTTTACAAAGGAATATGCAAGAAAAAATCTTTCAGAATCTTCTCAACAACAACATGGCTACACTGTTAAATTAATAAGTAGTTATCCTTACGAAATTTACATTCAAGTGCAAACCACGGTCCCAAGTACCAAGGGCCAAAACATAGAAATATCCCAAAAATCTTAACCATATACTTGCAAATGCAGCAAAGCGGCTGCAGGTATTCATAGTGACAAATGGGCTTCTTGCTGTAGAACTAATTGTGAGGCCAAAGATTTTGCATGACTGAGATTTTGATAAGCAAAAAAACAAATGTGTTACTGCAAATAAATGATTTTTCTCTTGGCCTGAAACCTTCAGAGTAAATCATTCTCTATCCATTCGGAAAAGCAAAACAGACTCTCTTTACTCTCTTCAAGTGTGTAATGGAATGAATGACTATATAAAGATGACAAAATTATGAAACCTTTCAAGTCAAAATTAGGAACAGACAAGCTTTAAAGATAATGTTGGAATTCCATAATGAAAAGCATCTCATCACAGAGTAAGGGATTGGATTTAAATTAGCATAAAAGCTCTGAAAACTATCCAGATTCAGACAACTAATGTGGTCATTTCATTAGTGTTTAGTAGCTGCAGTTATTCACAATCTATGGTGCATCACTATACTGTGACCAGAAATAATAAGTTAACAAGTAAAAAATTTGCTGAAGTTTCTTCGGCGCACTCGAGTTTTCTGTACAGCCGCTACAGCGTATAATCAAGGCCACCGAAAATAGATCTATCTTTCGGTGCACTCGGTATTATTCTGTATGAACCGCGGTTCATAAAACTTTAACCACGGCCCGGTGGTGGCCTATCCTATATCGTTGCCAGAAGCACGATTATGGCTAATTTTAATGTTAGATAAAATAAAAAGTGCTGAGGCTAGAGGGCTGCAACTTGATATGTTTGATGATTGGAGGCTGGATGATCAGCATACCAATTTGCAGCCCTCTAGCCTCAATAGTTTTTAAGATCTGAGGGTGGACAGAAAAAGTGCGGACAGAAAAAGTGCGGACGAACAGAAAACTAAAAGCCACAGTAATGTATATGAGCAACTTTTCAAAATTCAAAAATGGTTAAAAAGGGAGCTCTTCGGCCAAAATTAGGTCTGCAAACGGTCGAAAGCTCCCTTATAACAATTTTTGTATTTTGAAGTTCAGTCGCTCGCACACATTACTGTGGCTTTTTACTTATTAACTATCACAAGGGCCAGTACCAGAGGTCTTTCCCACCATTCAGTGTGACACCTTACTAATAATAATTATTAATTACTACTACTACTACTACTACTATAATAATAATCATCATAATAATGACAATATAATAATGATAATTATAATCACAACAAAACAACCTACAGAAAATTCCAAGACCCCAAAACCCCGTTACGAAATCTTCGCAATCTCACCCTCCTGAACTTTAAACTTTCTCCCGACGGCGTCGTACGAGGAGGAGGAGGAGGAGGAGGAGGAGGAGGAGGAGGAGGAGGAGGAGGAGGAACCGTGGAGCTGTCACGGGCAAAGACGCCCCTCGGAGCGCCTCGGAGCCATCAGTTTCATTTGTATTTTTCGACTCTTACTCCGTCGTTTGGAGCAGTCAGCCATAATTATCCGGGCGTGAAAAATGGAAGAGTGTCGCCAATGAAAAATCGCCATAACGAGATGTTGTAGCTAGGAGGAGGAGAGGGAAGAGGGAGGGGGAGGGGAAGGGTGGAGGAGGATGAGAGAAGGATGAAGGAAAGGAGGAAGAGACGAACGGGGTATGGGGAGAGGGGAGCGGAGGAGAAAGGGAGGTAAAGTTAGGATAAGAGGGAGCGAGGGGAGGGGGTATAGGGTGTGATTAGGAGGAGGAGGAGGGTAGGCGATGGTCTAGCCTAGAATGAGGGGAGGGGGAGGGTTAGAAATAGTGAAGGGGATGGTTATAAGGAGGAAAGGACGTGAGCTTAATGATATAAAGTTAGGGGAGGGTTACAAGGAAGAAAATGGAGGAAATGTTAGCAGGAGGAGGAGGAGGGAAGAAGGATTTAGGAGTAGGAGAAGGATTAGGAGGATGCAAGGAGGAATAAGGAAGAAAGAGACAGGGAAGAAAGTTTAGTCAGAGGGAGGAAAAGGAGGGAATGAGGAAGGAACAAACAGGAGGTGGGGAGATGAGGATGTTAGGATGAGGAGATGAAAGAAGGGAGGGGTGGAGAAAGGGGAGGGTCTAAAGGAAGGATGGGAGAGGACTTGAGAGGAGGAGGAGGAGGAGGAGGAGGAGGAAGGGGAAGAGAGGGAGGAGTTACGGGGAAGGGAAGAAGCAAGAGAAATGGGCGAGGCATGACGTAACCCTGGAACGGGAAAATGCCTTTACCAAAAGCACAAGAAGATGAATAAGAAAGAGTAACTGGAAGGGTTGATCAATCTTCCCGCAACCACGCTGGTTTCTTTGATAAATCTTCTCAAACCCAGCTGCTTTTCATCCCCCAATTTCCAGCAGCTGCATTTCCTTGTTATTCATCCCTCTATCGATTCCACTTCTTTCCCTTCTTCTCTGACTCTCGGAAAAGAGACCTGGGCAGTCTCAGGTCAATCAACGAGTCCATAGTAGAAATAGCAATAGTAGCAGTATTAGTAGTAAGTAGTACTGGTGGTAACATATGGCTATTAGTAGTTCTGTGCAATCTAAGAAAGTTCCTTTGAAGTCCACTGCGCTCTGTTGATCTAAGTAGTGAATGATCTATATAGTAGTTACTCAACTTTGGCGGGTCGCAGCCAAAGGACTGATGGGTATGGAGCTACGTACCTGGTCCTAAGATTAGTACCGACAACTGAAAGGTTAGCAACTTGTGAAAGGATCCCTTCTCAAAGGAAAAAAGATGCAAAGGTGATTTTATACATAACAATGCATACACACACAAACGCACACACGTATACAGTATATGTATGTATATATATATATATATATATATATATATATATATATGAATGTCTTTTACTGTAATACAACAGTATAATATATATATATATATATATATATATATATATATATATATATACATATACATATATATATATATATATATATATATATATATATATATATATATATATATATATATATATATATATATATATATATATATATATGTGGTGTGTGTGTGTGTGTGTGTAGAATCTACTGGTCACTTTTTACCAGATACATATGTAATTGTAATAGCCACAATGCCCTCTTAGCTTTCTCGAATTCTTCGCACTTTTTGGATACGCGTGTCACTACAAAGCCTTAAGATCCAAGTGCAAGAAATATGAAGAAATTCTGATGCAGAGAGAGAGAGAGAGAGAGAGAGAGAGAGAGAGAGAGAGAGAGAGAGAGAGAGAGAGGATTAAAATGGCTGAATCTTTCCAAAACTGTATTTATAAACTGGTATCTAGTGCACGTTCTCTCGAGTTGGAATTAAGTGAGATTCAAAAGGAGGATAAAATAATAGACAAGCTGAATAAGATTTGGAAATCAAATAGATTGAAACTGCGTACGAAAATAAGATCATACAGAAGTCTAAAACGATCTATATTGCGATACAAACAATGAAACTAAATAGAAAGGATATTGTCGATTTGAGAATACACGTTTGGGGAGAATATTAGGAGTAAAGCCCCTTCAACACGAGGGGAGAAAAAGACGCGACGGCCACTCGGGTTTGCCCGTAATCCTCGTGCTTTTAAACAGTGTTACCAGATCAAACGGTCCACGGCAGGCGGTAGGCACAGGCAGGTGAACCTATGACTTGGACCACACGCCGGGCAGAGGGCAGAGTGCAGTCAGAGCTGTGTCAGGCAACGTGGTCCCTAGTCAGGCGCCCATCCAGTGCCTCAGCAATGGGGCACGGGCACTTCGATGGTTTGCCCCTGGTTTCCTCGTCTTTGATGCCATCTACTGTGAACACCATCAACCCACAAAATTGGTAACAGTGTCTGCCCGCCGTGCATTTGCCCCTCGTGTGGAAGGGGCTTCATATGGTAACACTGACTTAGAAATGATATAAGATTAATTACCGAAGTTCCATAATTATGGAACTTCGGTAATTAATCTTATATCTACTATAATAGATGAGATAATGATGAAAGGACAATAAGGATGGGTACAGCAAGTCCTTCGCACTGCCCTAGTCACTCGAGCTCTTATGGGCATCAGGGCATCAGAGGTGTTAGAAGACCCAGACCTACTGTATTAGGATGAGGCCTATGAGATGGCAGGCTGGACATGAGAGGAGATTGGTGGAAGACAAAACACAAGGAAGACATGCGTGGAGGAATTTCAGGGAGGTCCTTCGATGTCCTTGTCAAGTAGCGTTCGATATTTTGATCTTCATCTTCATTTATGAATTTACTTATGAATCTCCATAACTGTTGTGTCTTGTATTAAATGTGCGTGGAATATTGGGCTAGATACAATATTCCTTTAATAAGAAGAATAACATGTAAGGAAATAAAATGGTTCCCTTACTCGAAGGGTTGATGCGCAGCCTTCTATCAAACCACTTGTTGAAAAAAAGAGAATATTCTCTCTCATCCTTTATCCGCTTCTATTCATCCTCTAATCCTTTTTCCATTTCTATAGCCTCTCTCTCTCTCTACGTAACCTGCGAGCAAGGCATCGAATGCCCACAGGGCAAATGCATTTGGGCTGAAGGAAAAAGAGAGGAAAAGGAAAGATGTGATCTCCATTCAAACCACACTCGCCTTCCTCAAATCTCCTCACTTTTATCTTCCTTTATTCCTCCTTCCACCTTTCCCCTTTCTCTCCGACACGAAATTATTTCCATCTCGTTTTTTTTTCCTTATGTCGTTCACCTGTTTCCAATAACATGGAATTCTTCTGCTTCCGTTTTCCCTTCATTCTTAATACCTTTCTTCCTTTAAGAGGAAGAATGGCCTATCTTCCTATTTCTCCTCTAATTTTCTTCGGGTCTGGACTAGATATGGGCGTTACGTTGCCTACTCATCGACCTTATACCCAAAAACTCCATTTTTAAAATCCGGCTGGAAAACTAAGACCTTTCGATCGGAAACAGGGTTAGGCCGACGGTACGGGCAACATAAAGCTCTTATATAGCCCGGGTTAGAAGGCTTCATCGCCAGTACAGCTATATCTCCGTCTTTAGATGAGAGTTTAATAGAAACTGGGAAACTGGAAGCAGGGGTAGAATTCTAAAGCATTGCAGCTGATGGAAAGAAAGTCACCGAACTGGGCATTCCGAGGACTGTCGATTTCCACGGGATATGTGTGAGAAATTGTGGACTGACGGGTGTTACCACACAGCCTGAAATGGATGAATCTTTCCTTCAGCTCAATACCCAAATAACAGAGAGAGAGAGAGAGAGAGAGAGAGAGAGAGAGAGAGAGAGAGAGAGAGAGAGAGAGAGAGAGGCCACTCTCCGAAGAACAGAAGGCAGCAAGGTCACTGTTTAAACGGAATGCCATAGATTTAATCGCAGTGAGAGGAGAAACGAAAGAATCTATTCTTGTCTTTTATTTTCCTTCATTCACTAACTCATTTTCGTGCACTTTAAATTTTTCCTTTCCTTTTGTTTTCTTTTATTGTCTTCATCTTGTGTTTTCTGCCAACACGCTCCTCCGCCATAAATGAAGGTAACTTAGAATCATCTGGTCTCGTTCAGTAGGGATAAAAAACAATAACAGGGATTCATTCTATCGAATTTAGTTTCAACAGTATAAATTTCTTCCTGCCACTTTTGAGTTTCTCTGTTATCAATTGTCTCCAGTTTCCTCTGAAAATGTATTATTAATTTCTTTCTTATTCTCTCCTCTCTTTCTTATTCCTTTTTTCTTTTTCTTTAGTTTTTACATGGTTTCTTCCTCCTCCCTTCCTCGACTTCTCTCCATTTCCCGCCTCATTTGAGAACAAACGAGCATCTGGTAAGGTTCGGGATGAGACCTCATTTTTTTTTTCTCTGGGATCGAGACCTTTTTGGTTTTTCTCTCCTTCTGAAGCAACGGACATCTTTTCTCTGTCCTTCACCTTCTTTTATTCACCCTAAACCCTTCATTTCCCTTCCCAAATCCTCCATTTCCCTTTTCTCATTGCAGTCTCATTTTTTCTCGTCTTCCCTTTCGCGCTAGAAGACGCCGAAACCGAAGGAGCAACTGCTTCCACTAATACAGTTGGTGCTGATGATCTGCTGGCATATACACAACTGCAATTATGCACTTCCTCCTTCCCCCTCCCCTTCTCCCGCCTCAGACCAGCGAATTCAGGGGGGAAGGGGGACAATCAGCTCAACTATTTCCACTTACAACAGTCCCCACCCTTCCCCTCTCCTGAAGTAACAAGACGACCCACAGAAGCCCTAAACAGAGTTAGAAGGGATTAAGAATAATTACTGAAGTTCCATAGATGAAATAACGCTGACAGGACAATGGAGACGGCTTAGACAAGTCCTTCGTACAACCATAGTGACAGTTGAGCTCCTTTGGGCAGTTGGGCATCAGAGGGGTTAGAAGACCCAGACCTCTTTGGATGAGGTCTATGAGATGGCAGGCTGGAAATGAGAGGAGATTGGTGGAAGACAAAGCACAAGGAAGGCATGAGTGGTGGAAATTCATAGAGGTCCTTTGATGTCATCTTCAGCAGCGTTCGATATTTTCATCTTAATCTTCATTTATGAATATATTTGTGAATCTCCATAACTGTTATGTCTTGTATTGAACGTGCGTGGGATATCGTGCTGGACATAATATGCCTTTAATAAGAAGAATAAAATGTAAAGGAAAAAATGGATACCTTACTCGAAGGGTTGCTGCGCATCCTTCTGTCAAACCACTTTTTAAAAAAAAGAGAAACTTCTCTCTTATCCTTCATCCGCTTCTATTCATCCTCTAATCCTTTTTCCATTCCAATGCCTCTCTCTCTCTCTCTCTCTCTCTCTCCCTATCCGTAACCTGCGAGCAAGGCATCGAATGCCCGCAGGCCAAATGCATTTGGGCTGAAGGAAAAAGAGAGGAAAAGGAAAGATGTGATCTCCATTCAAACCACACTCGCCTTCCTCAAATTCCTCACTTTTATCTTCCTTTATTCCTCCTTCCACCTTTCCCCTTTCGCTCCAACACGAAAGTATTTCCATCTCGTCTTTTTTTTTCTTATGTCCTTCACCTGTTTCCGATAACATGGAATTCTTCTCCTGCTTCCGTTTTCCCTTCATTCTTATTACCCTTCTTCCTCTAAGAGGCAGAGAGGCCTGTCTTCCTATTTCTCCTCTAATTTTCTTAGGGTCTGGGCTAGACACGGGCGTTAGGTTGCCTAGCTCATCGACCTTGTAACCAAAAGACTGGAAAATTAAGAACTTTGACTTGGAAAAGGGCTTAGGCTGACGGGACGGGCAACCTAATGCTCTTATATAGCCCGGGTTAGACGGCTTCATCGCCAATAGAGCTATACGGTATCTGCGTCTTTTGAGGAGAGATTAAAGAAGCAGGGAAAATGGAAGCAGGGGGAGAATTCTAAAGCTTAACACCAGATAGAAACTTACCGAACAGGAAATTTTGAAGACCAGGAAATTGTGGCCTGACGGGTGTTACCAGGCAGCCTGAAAGGGAGATGAATCTTTCCTCCTGCTCAATAGAACACTGACCGAAATAATACAGAGAGAGAGAGAGAGAGAGAGAGAGAGAGAGAGAGAGAGAGAGAGAGAGAGAGAGAGAGAGAGAAAGTCGCAGGGTCACTGATTAAACGGAATGCCACAGATTTAATCGCAGTGAGAAGAGAAACGAAAGAATCTATTTTTGTCTTTTTTCTCCTTCATTTACTAAATCATTTTCATGCACTTCAAGTTTTTTTCGTTCCTTATGTTTTCTTTTATTGTCTTCATCTTTCGTTTTCCGCCAACAAGCTTTCCCTTCATAAATGAAGATAACGTAGAATCATCTGGTCTCGTTCAGTAGGGATAAAAAACAATGCCGAGTTTAGTTTCATCAGCCTATAAATATCTTCCTGCCACTTTTGAGTTTCTCTGTTATCAATTGTCTCCAGTTTCCTCTGAGCATTTATTAATTTCTTTCTTATTCTCTCCTCTCTTTCTTATTCCCTCTCCATTTTTCTTTAGTTTTTACATGGTTTCTTCCTCCGCCCTTTCTCGACTCCTCTCCATTTCCCGCCTCATTTGAGAACAAACGAGCATCTGGTAAGGTTTGGAATGAGACCTAATTTTTTTTCCCTGGGATCGAGACCTTTTTGGTTTCTCTCTCCTTCTGAAGCAACGGTCATCTTTCCTTTGTCCTTCACCTTCTTTTATTCACCCTAAACCCTTCATTTCCCTTCCCAAATCCTCCGTTTCCCTTTTTTCATTGCAGTCTCATTTTCTCGCGTCTTCCATTACCCGCTAGAAGACGCCGATACCGCAGGAGCAACTGCTTCCACTAATACAGTTGGTGCTGATGATTTGCTGGCATATACACAACTGCAATTATGCACTTCCTCTTTCCCCCCTCCCCTCCTCCCGCCTCAGACCAGCGAATTCAGGGGGGAAGGGGGACAATCAGCTCAACTATTTCTACTTACAACAGCCTTCTCCCTCCCCCTCTCCTGAAGTAACAACACGACACACAGAAGCCCCAGATATAGTTAGAAGGGATTACGAATAATTACCGAAGTTCCATAGATGAAATAATGCTGAAAGGACAATGGAGGCGGCTTAGACAAGTCCTTCGTACAACCATAGTGACGGTTGAGCTCCTCTGGGCAGTTGGGCATCAGAGGTGTTAGAAGACCCAGAACTCTTTGGATGAGGCCTATGAGATGGCAGGCTGGAAATGAGAGGAGATTGGTGGAAGACAAAGCACAAGGAAGGCATGAGTGGTGGAAATTCATAGAGGTCCTTTGATGTCGTTTTCAGCAGCGTTCGATATTTTGCTCTTAATCTTCATTTATGAATTTATTTGTGAATCTTCATAACTGTTATGTCTTGTATTGAACGTGCGTGGGATATCGTGCTGGACATAATATGCCTTTAATAAGAAGAATAAAATGTAAGGAAAAAAATGGTTACCTTACTCGAAGGGTTGCTGCGCAGCCTTCTGTCAAACCACTTTTTGAAAAAAACAGAAAATTCTCTCTTATCCTTTATCCGCTTCTGTTCATCCTCTAATCCTTTCTCCATTCCAATGCCGTCTCTCTCTCTCTCTCTCTCTCTCTCTCTCTCTCTCTCTCTCTCTCTCTCTCTCTCTCTCTCTCTCTCTATCCGTAACCTGCGAGCAAGGCATCGAATGCCCGCAGGCTAAATGCATCTGGGCTGAAGGAAAAAGACGGGAAAAGGAAAGATGTGATCTCCATTCAAACCACACTCGCCTTCCTCAAATCTCCCTCACTTTTATCTTTCTTTATTCCCCCTTCCACCTTTCCCCTTTCGCTCCTACACGAAATTATTTCCATCTCGTCTTTTTTTTTCCTTATGTCCTTCATCTGTTTCCGATAACATGGAATTCTTCTCCAGCTTCCGTTTTCCCTTCATTCTTATTACCTTTCTTCCTTTAAGAGGCAGAACGACCTATAATTCTATTACTCCCGTGTTTCTCGGGTCTGGGCTAGACACGGGCGTTAGGTTGCTCATGTTTAAAATCCGATTGGATAATTAAGACCTTTCGCTCGGAAACAAGGCTAGGCCGACGGGACGGGCAAAAAAGTTAAGTATATCTTAGTTTAACCAGACCACTGAGTTGATTAACAGCTCTCCTAGGGCTGGCCCGAAAGATTAGACTTATTTTTACGTGGCTAAGAACCAATTGGTTACCTGGCAACGGGACCTACAGCTTATTGTGGAATCCGAACCACATTAGCCGGCCGGAGAATCGAACTCGGGCCTAGCAGAGTGCTAGCCGACAACTCTACCGACTCGCCCAAAGAGGAACTACGGGACGGGCAACTTAACGCTCTTTATATAACCCGGGTCAGACGGCTTCATCGCCAAGAGCTACATCTCAGTCTGCTGGGGAGGAAAGATTAAAAGAAACAGGGACACTGGAAGCAGGGGGAGAATTCTAAAGCTTAACAGCAGATAGAAAGTTACCTAACAGGAAATTTTGAAGACCAGGAAATTGTGGCCTGACGGGTGTTACCAGGTACCCTAAAATGGAGATGAATCTTTCCTCCAGCTCAATATAACACTGACCCAAATGATATATATATATATATATATATATATATATATATATATATATATATATATATATATATATATATATATAGAGAGAGAGAGAGAGAGAGAGAGAGAGAGAGAGAGAGAGAGAACCGCAGGGTCACTGATTAAACAGAATGCCACAGATTTAATCGCAGTGAGAAGAGAAACGAAAGAATCTATTCTTGTCTTTTATTTTCCTTCATTCTCTAAATCATTTTCATGCACTTCAAATTTTTCCTTTCCTTTTGTTTTCTTTTGTTGTCTTCATATTGAGTTTTCCGCCAACACGCTTTCCCTCCATAAATGAAGATAACGTAGAATCATCTGGTCTCGTTCAGTAGGGATAAAAAACAATAACAGGGATTCATTCTGCCGAGTTTAGTTTCATCAGTCTACATATTTCTTCCTGCCTCTTTTGAGTTTCTCTGTCATTAATTGTCTTGAGTTTCCTCTGAAAATATATTATTAATTTCTTTCTTATTCTCTCCTCTCTTTCTTATTCCTTTTTTCTTTTTCTTTAGTTTTTACATCGTTTCTTCCTCCTCCCTTTCCCGACTTCTCTCCATTTCCCGCCTCATTTGAGAACAAACGAGCATCTGGTATAAGGTTCGGCATGAGACCTCATTTTTTTCCTCTGGGATCGAGACCTTTTTGGTTTCTCTCTCCTTCTGAAGCAACGGACATCTTTTCTTTGTCCTTCACCTTCTTTTATTCACCCTAAACCCTTCATTTCCCTTCCGAAATCCTCCCTTTCCCTTTTTTCATTGCAGTCTCAATTTTTTCTCAGTCTTCCATTACGCGCTAGAAGACGCCGATATCGCAGGAGCAACTGCTTCCACTAATACAGTTGGTGCTGATGATCTACTGGCACATACACAACAGCAATTATGCACTTCCTCCTTCCCCCTCCCCAGCCTCAGACCTGCGAATTTGGGGGGGGGGGCCAGGGGTACAATCAGTTGAAATATTTCTACTGACAACAACGGTCTCCTCCCTCCCCCTCTCCTGGGGTAACAAGACGACACACAGAAGCCCTAAACAGAGTCAGAAAAGATATATATATATATATATAAGAATAATAATTACTGAAGTTCCATAGATGAAATAATGCTGAAAGGACAATGGAGACGGCTTAGACAAGTCCTTCGTGCAACCATAGTGTCAGCTGAACTCTTCTGGGCATTAGGGTATCAGAGGTGTTAGACGACCCAGACCTAATAGGATGAGGACTAGGAGACGGGAGGCTGGAAATGAGAGGAGATTGGTGGAGGACAAAGCACAAGGAGGACATATGAGTGGAGGAATTTCAGGAAAGTCCTTCGATATCCTTTTCAAGTATCGTTCGATATTTTGATCTTCATCTTCATTTATGAATTTACTTATGAATCTCCATAATTTTAATGTCTTGCATTGAATGTGCGTGGAATATCGGGCTAGATACAATATGCTTTACAAGAGGAAGAATAAATAGCAGGGAAAAATGGTTACCTTACTCGAAGGGTTGATGCGCATCCTTCTGTCAACCCACTTTATGAAAAAATAGAGAAAATTCTCTCTTCTCCTTTATCCGCTTCTATTCATCCTCTAATCCTTTTTCCATTCCTATACCGTCTCTCCCTCTTTCTCTCACTCTCCGTATCCTGCGAGCAAGGCATCGAATGCCCGCAGGCCAAATGCATTTGGGCTGAAGGAAAAAGAGAGGAAAAGGAAAGATGTGATCTCCATTCAAACCACACTCGCCTTCCTCAAATCTCCCTCACTTTTATCTTCCTTTATTCCCCCTTCCACCTTTCCCCTTTCGCTCCAACACGAAATTATTTCCATCTCGCCTTTTTTTTATCCTTATGTCCTTCACCTGTTTCCGATAACATGGAATTCTTCTCCAGCTTCCGTTTTCCCTTCATTCTTATTACCTTTCTTCCTTGAAGAGGCAGAACGACCTATAATTCTATTACTCCCGTGTTTCTCGGGTCTGGGCTAGACACGGGCGTTAGGTTGCTCATGTTTAAAATCCGATTGGATAATTAAGACCTTTCGCTCGGAAACAAGGTTAGGCCGACGGGACGGGCAAAAAAGTTAAGTATATCTTAGTTTAACCAGACCACTGAGCTGATTAACATCTCTCCTAGGGCTGGCCCGAAACATTAGACTTATTTTTACGTGGCTGAGAACCAACTGGTTATCTAGCAACGGGACCTACAGCTTACTGTGGAATCCGAACCACATTATAGCGAGAAATGAATTTCTATCACCAGAAATAAATTCCTCTAATTCCTCATTAGCCGGCCGGAGAATCGAACTCGGGCCTAGCGAGTGCTAGCCGACAACTCTACCGACTCGCCCAAAGAGGAACTACGGGACGGGCAACTTAACGCTCTTTATATAACCCCGGGTTAGACGGCTTCCTCGCCAACAGCTACATCTCAGCCTGCTGGGGAGGAAAGATTAAAAGAAACAGGGAAACTGGAAGCAGGGGGAGAATTCTAAAGCTTAACAGCAGATAGGAACTTACCTAACAGGAAATTTTGAAGACCAGGAAATTGTGGCCTGACGGGTGTTTAACCCAGGTACCCTAAAATGGAGATGAATCTTTCCTCCAGCTCAATATAACACTGACCCAAATGATATATATATACATATATATACACACACACACATATATATATATATATATATATATATATATATATATATATATATATATATATATATATATATATAGAGAGAGAGAGAGAGAGAGAGAGAGAGAGAGAGAGAGAGAGAGAGAGAGAGAGAAAGAGAACCACAGGGTCACTGATTAAACAGAATGCCACAGATTTAATCGCAGTGAGAAGAGAAACGAAAGAATCTATTCTTGTCTTTTATTTTCCTTCATTCTCTAAATCATTTTCATGCACTTCAAATTTTTCCTTTCCTTTTGTTTTCTTTTATTGTCTTCATCTTACGTTTTCCGCTAACACGCTTTCGCTTCATAAATGAAGATAACGTAGAATCATCTGGTCTCGTTCAGTAGGGATAAAAAACAATGCCGAGTTTAGTTTCATCAGCCTATAAATTTCTTCCTGCCACTTTTGAGTTTCCCTCTTATCAATTGTCTCCAGTTTCCTCTGAACATTTATTAATTTCTTTCTCATTCTCTCCTCTCTTTCTTATTCACTCTCCATTTTTCTTTAGTTTTTACATGGTTTCTTCCTCCGCCCTTTCTCGACTCCTCTCCATTTCCCGCCTCATTTGAGAACAAACGAGCATCTGGTAAGGTTCGGGATGAGACCTCATTTTTTTTCTCTGGGATCGAGACCTTTTTGGTTTCTCTCTCCTCCTGAAGCAACGGACATCTTTCCTTTGTCCTTCGCCTTCTTTTATTCACCCTAAACCCTTCATTTCCCTTTCGAAATCCTCCCTTCACCTTTTTTCATTGCAGTCTCAATTTTTTCTCAGTCTTCCATTACCCGCTAGAAGACGCCGATATCACAGGAGCAACTGCTTCCACTAATACAGTTGGTGCTGATGATCTACTGGCACATACACAACTGCAATTATGAACTTCCTTCTTCCCCCCCTCCCCCTCCCCTCCTCACCCCCTCAGACCAGCGAATTCAGGGGGGAAGGGGTACAATCAGCTGAACCATTCCTCCTTACAACAGTCTTCTCCCTCCCCCTCCCCTGAGGTAGAAGGCGACACACACAAGCTCGAAAATCAAACCTTATTGAGTTAGTTAGTAGGTTAGATTAGCAAGTAAGAGACCTTGCCAAAATGCGATAAGGAGTTACAATGATTAAAAGGCTTGGTGTAGACCTCACCAGGACAAAAAACAGTGGGATGAATGCTACTAATATTGTAGTTGAGGTTTACAAAGTGTAAACTGTAAATACAATTAGCGTTGAAAGGAAGGGGTGAAAATACGCCTGCGAGTGTTATTTTAACAGCGAATTGATAAGAAGGGCGTGGAAAAAATTAAAAGAATATACGGACAATATATGAATGTGGAGGGACTAAACAAGGAGTTTCTAAAATTCCACGACTGGGCCCACAGGAACTGAGGGCACAGGACAAAGACAGAGGCCGAAAAAATGAATGTTTGGATGAAAGATTTAGTGGAGGCGGAAAAGAAGTTATTTAAAGGGTAGCTGCATGACGAAAATAATCATTTACAGACATACTGGAGAACAGATAATGTGGTCAAGACGAAAGTGAGGGAGACGTTATGCAACTAGAGGGGAGGCTAACAAGAGTTTTAGAGAGAACGAGATCTGTTCTACACGGAAGTAAAATGCAGAAAGGTTGATAAACCAATGGATCACCGAATAAAGGATAACAAGTAAACAAGTAAAATAATGCGCCGAGGTATCTTCAGCGCAATCCAGTTTTCTGTGCAGCGTATAATCAAGGCCACCGAAAATAGAATCTGCTGTATCTTTCGGTGCTCTCGGTATAATGCAGTATGAACATTAATCCATGAAACTTGAACCACAGCCCGGTGGTGGCCTATCCTATATCGTTGCCAGGAGCACGATTATGGCTAACTTTAACCTTAAATAAAATAAAAACTACTGAGGCTACAGGGCTGCAATTTGGTATGTTTGATGATTTGGGGTGGATGATCAACATACCAATTTGCAGCCCTCTAGCCTCAGAAGTTTTTAAGATTTGAGGGCGGACAGAAAAAGTGCGGAGAGAAAAAATGCCGACGGACAGACAAAGCTGGTACAATAGTTTTCTTTTATAGAAAACTAAAAATTGAGAGTAAATATGAGTAAGAGGAAGGTTATGATGGCAAAACGAAAGCAAGAAGGCGGAGAGGTGAATGTTAATATGAACAGTGGAAGAACGGAAGTAGTTGATTCACATGGTTTTGTAAGAGTAGAGTGTCGATCCTGAATGCAAATGACAGCTACCAGTTGAAACTCTTGAAGTGTACTATTTAATTAGGAAATATCACAAAAGAATAATTGAAACGATGATAAATGTTGAGATAAGTATGGGGGAAATGATTGATCAGAGGGTTTTGAGATGGCTTGGTCTTGTGGAAAGAGCTGGAAGACAACAGGTTGGTGTACAGAAGTGCTGGGAGGGAGAAAGAGAGGAAGACACAAAAAATATTGAATAGACGGAATGGATGAGTAATGGGAAAGGAAGGACCTTGATACTCAGTAAGCACAGTGTGCATTAATGAGGTGAATGGCGCAGTGTGGGTAAGGAGATTGTACGTGTAACTGGTGAGCCACCTGTGTGAGTGTATGAATCAGTAAAAGTTGTGGAAGTTTTTTGCATAAGAAGTTGATCCCACTATTCAGTGGTTA
>JANJGK010000031.1:17559652-17564652 GCA_039081455.1 Macrobrachium rosenbergii
TATTTTCATTGACTTTCAAGAATGGTGAAATAATTTACATGTATGTTTTAAGATATATATTATGATATCCATTATATCTTAAGAAATATCTGTGATTACATAACACATGAAAGGTGTTAATACAAAATAATTACCATAGATTACGACTTTCCCAAGAGAAAATGAGATATTTCATAAGTCGACCCGAAAGAAATTGACTGAATACTTGGTGGGTCTCTCTCTCTCTCTCTCTCTCTCTCTCTCTCTCTCTCTCTCTCTCTCTCTCTCTCTCTCTCTTGCAAGAAGATAAATGAAAAAATATCCTCGAATCTAAAATGGGTGCTGGAAGTCAGTAACATTTCATTCAAAAACAGGTAAACAAGTAAAGCAGATATTCTCTCTCTCTCTCTCTCTCTCTCTCTCTCTCTCTCTCTCTCTCTCTCTCTCTCTCTCTCTCTCTCTCTCTCTCTCTCTCTGAGTCGAAAAAAGGAAAACGCCTGTGAATCTGGAATGACATTAAACGCAGATATATTCGCTTTACTGAACAATAAAGCAACCCAAAATATCCTCTTTCTCCCTAATCGCTGATATAAAAAGGACAATGGAAACATTTATACGTTGCTGCAAAACAAAGAACAATAACAATTATATTCTGTCTGTCTATCTATCTATCTATCTATCTACCTGTCTATCTATCCTTCTTTCCTTGTTTCTTTTTTTCTTTCTTGAGAGTAAGTAAAAATGAAAAATCAAGCATGACTACTCCTAACAATAAAAAATAAAGGGGGAATGTCTTCACTCTTGAAAACCAAAGTCAAAACCAAACTCTCTCTCTCTCTCTCTCATACACCAACCTAAAATATTGAAGGGAGAATGTCTTCGCCTCTTGAAAACCAACATCAAACCAAACTAATTCTCTCTCTCTCTCTCTCTCTCTCTCTCTCTCTCTCTCTCTCTCTCTCTCTCTCCCTACGGAGGAGGCCACCGTTCCTTTCACCTTTTCTTTCTCCCGGGCGCCTCGTTTGGGGGAAAATGTCAACCTCGGAGAAAGAAGTGACATAAAAAAGGATTCCGGTTTCGAAAGGGCGACCGCCCAAACTTCTTTGCTGCGCGCGGAAGCCAGGGAGAGGCGACGTCTGACGGCCTGACAAACTCAAGTGTATGTGTGTATGTATGCATGTATGTATGTATGTACTCAATGGATGTATATATGTATGTATTGAAGGGATGTATGTATTTATGTATGGTTGTATGAAAGGGAAGAATGAATGTATTTATGTATGGTTGTATGAAAGGGAAGAATGAATGTATTTATGTATGGTTGTATGAAAGGGAAGAATGAATGTATGTATGTATTCAAGGGATTTATGAATGTTTGTAAATAAGGGAAGTATGTATGTATGTATGTATGCACGTCAGTATGTAAGGAGAGTACGTGTGTATGTATGTATGTAAGGGAAGCATGTATGTATGTATGTATGTATGTATGTATGTATGTATGTATGTATGTATGCAAGGAATTTGCGTAGTGACGCCTGTGGATCTATAAGTAAGGTTTACGCTTTACGAACTTCGATTATTCTTATGAATTTTGTAGGTGAGGTAATCTAGATAATGACGTACGTGAGTATGTATTAGATCACACATACTTAGTGAAATACATATGTAAATGTGGGTATTTTGGATAGTGATGCAGGTGTGCATGTATGCGACGATGTATGCAAGGGAATGCAACAGTGCAGTATATATACCATACATGTATATATGGAGTTTAAAGCATAATTTTTTGCATTAATGTTTATGAGGAAATCAGAGATTGAAGTATACACATGTAAACATGTATGCAATGACGAACATGAATACTAACGTGTACTGTATGTATGCATGTATATATATATATATATATATATATAAATAATATTATATATATATATATATATATATATATATATATATATATATATATATATATATATATATATATATATGGGAATGTATATTTATGCAATGCATGCCGTACTTGTAGGTAAAGTATGTAAGTGTAAAGGATCTCCGATACACGCACACACAAACACACACACACATATATATATATATGTATGTATATATATATATATATATATATATATATATATATATATATATATATATATATATATATATATATATATAATCATTATCATTTAATTCTTTCTTGGAACACTAATGAATAATATCAAGTTGGTTGATTTACTCTATTATTTTTATATAAAAAAGCTGTTTGCATAGCTTCACCAATTTGTTTATAAACCAAGTTCCGGAAAACGAAATGAAATTTGTCAACATTTTGAAATTTCAGAGAAATGATGCTTGTCTGCTGCTCATTTCACCTGGTTCATCTTTTATCACATCACCACACACTTCGAAGGGTAGGGTATGTTGAAGAAGCTTCCTGGTAATATAAATGTATAAATTCATACACATATATACACACATGCAAACATACATATATATATCTATCTATTTATCTATCTGTCCATATATATATATATATATATATATATATATATATATATATATATATATATATATATATATATATATACATACAGCGCCCTAATTATGAACATTCAACTTCCAAGCATTCAGAGATATAAACAAGCGGGATCACAAATTAACATTGTGTTCAGAGAGCTCCCCTGTAACCCCCGTAAATTCACATTTTGTTTTGCGTGCGTATTCTGTACATACAGGATTGTATATACAGTATATTGTGTTTTAGGGTGAAAAAAACGTACAGTACTGTATTGATTTTATAACATACTGTGGTTAAATAAGTATGAAGAGTATAGTAACCAACTTACAAACAATGCAACATACAAAAGGCCGCCGGAAACGTAACTCGTTTGTAAGTAGGGTGGTGTCTGTATACATATACACATAAATACATGCATACATACATACATATATACTCGTATATATACATATATATGTATATATATATATATATATATATATATATATATATATATATATATATATATATATATATATATATATATATATATATATATATATACCCTCATTCAGCACGCCTCTTTTGCATCGAAACAAATAAACCATACAAGAATCAGACAGGAATCTCCGTACAGAAAACGGAGTACCAAACAGGTACAGACCGAGAAAGACCACAGACAATGAGGTCTTAGAACCCACAAACTTTTCTATTAAAATGCAACGGCAAACAGGGGACAAGTAATACTCTGTACTTCATCATCCTTAATCGACCCAAAATCACCATAGAATTTACATTCGTCTCCACGGGGAGAGAGATCGAGGACCCTCTCTCTCTCTCTCCCTCTCTCTCTCTCTCTCTCTCTCTCTCTCTCTCTCTCTCTCTCTCTCTCTCTCTCTGAGTCCGTCCGTCTGCAAATCACTGAGTAGAAGAAGAAGAGAAAGAATTATGGTTTGGAAAATGGGAGAATACAGAAGAAGATGAAGAAGAAGAAGAAGGACGAAGTAAAAAATCATAGAGAAGAGAAAGAAAGATGACTCGAAAAATGGAAAAAAGAAGAAGAAGAAGAAGAAGAAAAAGAAGAAGAAAAAGAAGAAGAAGTAAAAATCATAAAGCAGAAGAAGTAAAAATCATAGAGAAGAAAAAGAGGGATGATTCGAAAAATGGAAGAAGAAGAAGAAGAAGAAGAAAAATAAGAAGAAGTAAAAATCATAAAGAAGAAGAAGAAGAAGAAGTAAAAATCATAAAGAAGAAGAAGAAGAAGAAGTAAAAATCATAAAGAAGAAGAAGAAGAAGTAAAAATCATAAAGAAGAAGAAGAAGAAGTAAAAATTATAAAAAAGATGAAGAAGCGAAAGATGGATAATTTGATATATGGGAGGAGAAGAAGAAGAGGAAGAAGGATGATTTGATATATGGAAGAAGAAGATGAAGAAGAAGAAGAAGAAGAAGAAGGAGAAGAAGAAGAAGAAGAAGAAGAAGAAGAACAAGCAGGATGACGAAGTACAGAAAAGTATATGGAAAAAAGGACACCAGAGGAAAGTGAAAGACTGAAAGGGGGAAGGGCAAGAAAGTGGAGGGAAGAAAGGAAGAAGACAGACAATCAAGAAGAAAAAGAAAAAGACGAAGGAGAAGAAAAAGAAGAAGGACGAAGTAAAGAAAAATATATGCAAAAGGGAACGCACGAAGAAAATGAAAGACTTAGACAGAACAGAGCAAGAAACTCGAGGGAAGAAAGGAAGAAGACAAATAATCAAGAAGAAGAAGAAGAAGTAGAAGAAGAGGAAGAACAATACGACGAAGAAGATGCATAAGAAGAAGGACAAGTAAATATAAATATAAGGAAGAAAGGACATGTGAAGAGAGTAAAAGACTAAGAGAGAACAGGACAAGAAAGTGGATGGAATAAAAGGAAGACGCAAGACGATCATGTTGGTGATGGTTCGAAAGCAAAGGAGGAGGAGGAGGAGGAGGAGGAGGAGGAGGAGGATGAGGAGGAGAAGAAGAAGGCAAGAAGACGAGGAAGCAGGAGAAGGAAGGAAGGACAAAAAATAGAGGAAGGAGAAAATGACAACGAAGTTAGTGAAGAAATAAAAGGAGTCATCAAGAGCTCATTATAACTTTGCGCAGCAATGAAGAATAATGACACGCATTGGATTTCAAAGCCTTTTTTTTTTATTTTTATTTTTGTTTTGACCTAAGACTCATTTGGGGCTCAAGTGACGAAGGGGGTGGGGGGACCGTAACAACACCACTTGAATTTTATCGTTATTCATCATGAGAAAAACAAGGCTAAGAGTAACATAGGGGTACTTGGCCTTACTTGAAAAAGATGGCTATATTGAACTTCAAGGCCACAATGCAAAATGAAGAAATAAGAGCGAGTGAGGGGATTGGTGGTAAAATAAACAAGTAAAAAAATGCGCCGAAGTTTCTTCGGCACAATCGAGTTTTCTGTACAGCCGCTACAGCGTATAATCAAGACCTCCGAAAATAGATCTATCTTTCGGTGGTCTCGGTATAATGCT
>JANJGK010000031.1:17572152-17660097 GCA_039081455.1 Macrobrachium rosenbergii
CAGTGAACGTAGTTTCTCATATAAGTTGTACGGAAATGATATTTATGTGTTTCGATTAAGCACTGAAGAGTATGTAGGTCTGCTTCCCTATTTAGTTTGTTTTAGTACATAAAGTTTCAGCTACCTGTTTTAAGCCATCTTAAAAACTCTCTCGCTTCAAGGTTAGAAAATGGTTCTATTTTACCCTAAGTTGATCTGTGCCAAAAAGCACCTCTAATAAAACTAAAATCGATCTGGGAACAGCATAAACACGCCGTCGACAACGAGACTTAAAGACGGTCTTACCTATAAGTAAGACTGTCTACAATGGCGCTGCTGTTCCCATAACACATTAGTCCAAGAACGAGCGTGAGCAAGAGAGTCATTACGTAGTCCCTGGATCCTCGGTGGTCAGTCCCCTTCTTTGATCAGAACCGCTTCGCCACCCGAGTGGAAATGGGACTCGCAGAGTGAATATTTCGGAGACGCGAGCTGCAAGTTTCCAGACGACTTTGTTATGAGGTGGCGTTCTCTGAGAACGTCGGTCTCCCAGCCGCCTTTGTTACGCGGTCCCGTTCCCAACGCATTTTGCATTTTGTTTCCCGCCTTGGGCGCTGGTCATTGTTAAATGGACGCGGGAACGGCCCTCAGTGGTCGGCTCGATATGCGTTTCGACATCTGTAAATTTCATGTGTCCAGTGGCTGCGGGTTGGTGGCGAATATCTACCAGTTGAGGAATTCTTGTTTTAAGAGCCTATTTACAACAAAGGCTAACAGAACGTGACTTTGCTGTTTTTAGCTGCGTCTTTACCTTTATGACACTAAGATTTCCACCAAAATAGCTTCTTCATGCAGTTGCACAGGTGCAGCCTGTGTGTTAAAACATAGTATAACATATTTATATATACATACACACATATACAGTATATATATATATATATATATATATATATATATATATATATATATATATATATATGTATATATATGTATATATATATATATATATATATATATATATACAGTATATATATATGTGTATATATATATATATATATATATATATATATATATATATATATATATATATATATATATATATATATATATATATATATAGAGAGAGAGAGAGAGAGAGAGAGAGAGAGAGAGAGAGAGAGAGAGAGAGAGAGAGAGAGAGAGAGAGAGAGAGAGTGATTTTCACAAGTATAAATAGAAGACTTTTTTCTGCCTCTAACTATGCGAGCTGTAACTTCAGACTTTGAACTAACCCGTTAAAAATGAAAGCCTTTCGAAATGCCTTTTTTATTTCCTAAATACGGAGCTCAAAACACGTTCTGTAGGCAACAACCTCGGAGGGACTCTTCAAAAGGACTGGGGAACCTGAACACGTGACATACATCCAAAGGTGATTTAGCAACCTGCATTGCTCATTTTTACCTTTATATATATAAGTTCGAATAATTTCCGCGTTTGTAAGAGCAGTGTAATATTGTTTCTCATAAAAGTTGTATGGAAAGGATATTAATAACATGTCGGCCAGTTGTTTTTGCGCTTTCCTAAAACTCTTTCTCCTCAAGTTTGGAAACTGGTTCTGTTCTACTTTACATTAAGTTGAACCGATATGACAACCAGCAGAAACATGTCTTCGACAACGACACTTCCCGCCAGGATTACTTCTAAGAAAAATTGTCGAAAATGGCGCTGCTGTTCCCAAAAAAACATTGCTTCAACAACGAGCGTGAGCATGAGAGTCATTAGGCAGTCCCTGGATTGTGGGTAGTCAGTCCCCTTCTTTGGCCAGAATCGTTTTGTCACCCGAGTGGATATGGGACTCGCAGAGTAAATATTTCAGAGACGCAAGCTGCAGGTGAAGTTCTCAGGAAAGATTAGTCTCCAGTCGTATTTGATACACGGTCCCGTTCCCAACGCATTTTGCACTTAGTCCCCCGCCTTGTGCGCTGGTCATTGTTAAAAATGGACGCGTGAATGGCCTTCCGTCGGCTCGATATGCGTTTCGCCATCTGTAAATTTCGGGTGGCCAACAGCGCCGGGTTAGTGGCGCATGCACGTTGTTAGTTAAAAGCATTTTGGGTTGCATGAAACTATTCATTACAAAAGCTCTTTTTTTAAGTATTTCATACAAAAAACCCTAACTAATCGATGGCAAAGACTGCTTTATACTTTATTAACGCAATTAATTACTGACCTTCCATTGGACGTGAAGCGGACATGTAGCATCCGACGGGCTGCTACCTCACCAATGGGCTCTGTGAAGTGGGATCTTACTGCTTGCTTTGGGGATATGCACTTTTTCCTTTTCCACGGAATGTTACAATCTGGTCTGGGCTTGTCCCAATGAAATTTACACAAAATAGGTTGAGTGATATGAATAAGGAATGTTGAGGTGAATACTGCACATACACTAACAAACAGACAGACAAACAAACAAGCACACAAAGAGACAAACATACACATACACACATATATATACATACATATATATATATATATATATATAAATATATATGTATCATACATATACATACTGTACATATGCATATAGGTACATGGAAAGCATTCTCGAATGCAAAGCTCATAATCTGCGGAATGACAGAGAGAGAGAGAGAGAGAGAGAGAGAGGAGAGAGAGAGAGAGAGAGAGAGAGAGAGAGATAAAATAGGTGAAATTAATGATCAAGCATCAACATTTGTTGCTGTTACTGAGAGAGGTTGTCTGTTAGTAATAATTTATCGAAATCTCTTTTAAGAAGCTAAATCTTAAGGATGCAAAAATAACTCGCCTCCATTATTTAGATACGAAATCATAAATTTCAGATTAATAATTTAACATATATCATCTAACAAACAATCCAGCTATAGAAGTAGATGAAAACTCTCTCTCTCTCTCTCTCTGAGACTTTCTCTTTCGCGCTCTCTCTCAAGTTGGGGATTCCTCATTCCCTCTCATGTTTAGTCTCTTTCAACATTTGGTTGAGACTTTCAAACAATTTAGACTCAAACTTATGACTCTCTCTCTCTCTCTCTCTCTCTCTCTCTCTCTCTCTCTCTCTCTCTCTCTCTCTCTCTCTCTCTCTCTCTCTCAAGCTGAGACTTTCTCCTTTGTGCTCTCTACCAAGTTGGGAATGCCGTAGTCTCTCGCAAGTTTAGTGTCTTTCAACGTTTGGTTGAGACTTGCAAACAATCTACACTCACGCTTATGACTCTCTCTCTCTCTCTCTCTCTCTCTCTCTCTCTCTCTCTCTCTCTCTCTCTCTCTCTCTCTCTCTCTCCGTAGATGATAAGGACACATACACATACATGGTCTAACACACAGCTGGTCGTAATAAAATCCTAAAGAAACAAAAATAAGACAAAACTATCAGCAATTTAGGGGAAGAGGGGAAGTATTGGAGGAAATGGACGTAGGGGAGAAACAAGTCTAGCCACTAAGAGGGGAAAAAATACAGGGGAAAGAAAAAAAAAAACTTTCCCCAACTGTGGTGTCGTAAAGGCTTAACAACTCGAGCAATCACAATGCTACAACACTAAGAACCAACAAAAGAAATTAGATAAAAAAAAATTAAGCGAAAAAATACGAGAAAAAAAGAACTTTCTCAAGCGCAATATCGTTCCTTCGCGTTTTTTTTATTCCCGAAATAAAATACTCGAAGCATCTTTAGCCCAAACTGAGCCTGTTTGCGCGTTCACTTTTGCGTGCTACGGGGGAAAAACGCGGAGAGTATAGGGGAAAATGACTCGCTCCGGGCCGAGATTAAAATTTCTGTAGGGGGGGAATTCGCCCGGGAAAACGCAGGGCGAGGAAAGGATTCTTGACTCGAGCTCTCTTCCAATTTTGAGGGAATAAACTGGGAAATGGGTCCGGAATGGTTTACAATAAAGCAAGCTTTAAATCTCCCGAGGCATTTTATGGATATGGAAGAAAGGCAATATAACGCGACACGCAGGGAGTTTTATGTTTGGAGGCGTCTACTTTGCTCCCTACACACACAGGGGGGAAAAGTGTGAACAGATTATAGGCGCTTTGTATGCAGGGCATGTATGCTAGATTACTGCGCCTGAATAGGCAAACAGTGCCTATTGCTAGGCGATCGCCAGTTCTCGTCAACAGAAGGCTCCAAACGGCAGCGTGTTCTTGCCAACAGAAAGGCTCCAAACGGCTTCATGTTCTTGCTAACAGGAAGCTCTAAACAGCTGCGAGTTCTTCCCAACTGAAAGCTCCAGGCAACCCCATGTCTTGCTAATAGAAGGCTCTCGAGAACTCTGTACGTTTGCCAGCGTAAAGTTCTAAAAGACCACATTCCCTTGCTAACAGATGTATACAGAGGCCTGTATGCTCTTGCCAATAGAAGGATCAATATGAGTGTATGCGCTTGCCAACAGAAAGCTCTGAACGACAACATGCTCTCATCAATAAAATGCTCTGGACGAACCAATACTCTTGGTAATAAAAGGCTCAAGACGACTGCATGCTCTGACCACCAAAAGGCTCTAAACTTATCGCAACCTCTTGTTAACTGAAGGGGCCACTCAACCATGTGACCGCTCTACCCTAAAAAGCCAAGAGACCACATCCTCTTGCGCCAGACGACATCAAATAATCATGTGTTCTTGCTAACACGTGACGCTAGCTAAATGAACAAGATATCTACGAAGAGCGACAAAACCCTTCTTTCTCTTGCCAATAACCAAGGTTCAATGAACCAAACGCTGTTGACATTTACCTAACTAGTACAAAAAGACCTCGTGATCATGCATCAGAAGGTGTCAAATGTTCGTGTGCTCTTGCTAACAGAAAATGTCTAACATTTGCTTGTTCTTGTCAACAGAGGGCATCAAACATTCGTGCGTTCTTGGCTACGGGAGGTATCAAACATTCGGGTGGTCCTGACAACAGGTTTCAAGTCAACAGGTGTAAAATATTTTTGTGCTTTTGGCAACAGATGGTGCCAAACATTTGTGTGCTATTAGCAACAGGTGTCATACATTCGCGTGCTTTTCCAAACGTGAGATTTCAAGCATTCCTGAGAACTTGGCAACAGAAATGTGTCATACGTTCCAGCAACAAAACAATGACGCTTAAAACAGAGGGAACCAAAGTACTGTGTGCTCTTGTTGAACGAATACCGGCTCGTGCTAATCAAAGGTAACTACTTGACGCAATGAAATCGATTACTGCATTTTTAAAAATAAATTTAAAACATCAGTAAGCTGGAGATAGCTGCCTACTTCTTCCTACTGATTATTATTACTTTTGGAAGATAAAGGACTGTGCCATACACATTTGAATATTCGTGTCATGTCTGTCGAACACAAATATACACAGACATACACATGTATGTTTTACATTAAGCAACTTCCCCTACAAGGGGTGGATGTAAGAGAGAGTGATCACTGCCACATTTATATTGAAATTATTGAATTGTGGATGATACCCGTGAGAGGAAGCCTTTCATGATAAACCTACACAGAAGAGTCATCACCAGCTTGTCAAAACACCTTAAATATATTGAGCCATACATACATTATAATTTTTTCTCCCCCTTCAATAAAATGGCAATAAAAGACTGGTAAAAACTAGTAAAAACTAACGATAGATTATGCTTCTTTCTTGAAAAAACTAACTTCCTCAACATGATTAACAAATTATACTTCAGTCACTTGTAACAACCTCTCTGAGAACTCTTGAGAGAGGGCAATTACCTTCCTCATCCTAGCACTCTGAGAGAAAACTTACTTTCAGGCTCCCCAAACTTGGAGATTCGAATAGCAAGTACCAATCAGTCATTTAAATTCATGCATCATGCGTGAACTGGCGCCTCGTATTTTCTGCTTACATCCAGCCAATTTCCTAAGGAAAATTTCCTATGGAAAGTGTTCATAATGGTGAATGAACCCTCGTTGCACGTTTGACGTAACACATTCCATTACGCTTTCTGTATTATCATTGCCCTTCAGTCTAGTGTGTGCCTGTGTTCAAGACTCCACATTACATGATTCTATGCAACAGCATTTTAACTTTTGGAATAGAAAAAAAAATAGAAAAGGGAACCTACTTAATGCAATTCACTTACAACAGAATGTGTTTGCGAGAGACTGCCCCTGGCAAAGGAAAATATCTGTTTAACTTTTGACCTCTTATGTACAACCTTATCCTGTCTTTCATTAGTTTCATTAGTTGAGTATTTACATCAAACATAAGGTCTCTATCTACAGTAGTATAGGATACCAAATGTTATGGCTTAAGTTAAGGTTCTATTTAACATTCAATCTCTTGGCAAGACCTTTAACTTAACTTCATTCTTCACATAGACTTCATTAGCGAAGTCTGCGGGCAAAACATCAAGTTTCTTACCTCCAAAAGTTAAAGTTATGACAAAGGTTCAATTCATCTTTGACCTTTGACCTTGAAGTACAACTTTGACCTTGATCTTTGTATCCACCACACCATACTGAATCACCATCACCCACAGCTTATAATATAAATATAATGCTCTTGCAGTCTTTATCTTTAAATATATATAATTATAGAGCTTTAAAACTAACCCTGGTGTGTGGATGGACAGACAGACTGCCGCACAGGCAGGAAGAAAAGACAGATGGTCAGACAGGTCAATTACTCGATACCCCGGACAGTAAACCAATTGCATTAAAATAAGCCTGCCAAAAAAAAAAAAAAATATTAATAATCCTGCTAAGGATAAATGAAGTATGAGAGAGGAACACAGAGCATTCCCAATTACCCAAACATTCTACACTACAGAAATAAACAATGAAATAAACAAGCTAGGCAAAAAGCCAAACGCTGGGACCTATGAGGTCATTCAGCGTTGAAAGGGGAAAATTGAGAGTAAAAGGGTTTTAAAAGTGTAACAGGAGAGAACATAACAGTTGCGCTATGAAACAACTGTTCGGAGAGGGAGGAAGGTAAGATGGAAGAAAGAGAATATGATCAGAGGTACAGTAAACGGAATGAAAGGGGTTGCAGCTAGGGGCCAGAGGGACGTTGCAAAGAACCTTAAGTAATGCCTGCTTTGCACCCCTAGAGGTGCACTAACGGCACTAACACCCCGACCCCCAGCCTCAACCCAGGACAAGTAACAGCAGGAACAGCTGAGAAGACCGATATGAAAGCCAATGGCCCACATCTTCCGAGTCAAAGAGCAAGGTGTTCTGTGGAGGTCTTTTTTCCCCCCGAAAAGTATTAAATTATCCACTGAAAACCGGTTAAAACACTCCGTTCGAAGTTAACGGTTTGGTATTTGTTCGAACAAACAGACTGTGAAAGCATTATTTTTATTTGAGATTTGTGTGTGGAGAATAATACTAATAAAAATGGCTTGAAGGGCTGCTGAAAATAGTGAATTACAAGTATCACAGGGAATACGTCGAGCAATATTTTAGTTCTAAGTGTCAACCTTATATGCTTAGTATAGCAATGATATCTTTGCCCCCGTGGCATTCTACAGTACCACGAGCATCTTTTTACAAATCTTGAGGCTATTGGTGCTTTGATTAGACGCATTAAAAAATGAAGAATATCCTCAAAGTTGAATACACACATGTTCAAAGATAAGAATACACTATGTATTACAATTTCTAGTCACCTCTTTCCCGCTTCAGTGAATAACTTTAAGCTTTCTCAAAACTATTCGTGTTTCATACTCTAACATTCGAAATTGTGATTTTTAGTTTTCTGTAACTATTTTGCCGGCGTTGTCTGTCCGTCAGTACTTTTTTCTGTCCGCCCTCAGATCTTAAAATCTACTGAGGCTAGAGGGCTGCAAATTGGTATGTCGATCATCCACCCTCCAATCATCAAACATACCAAATTGCTGCCCTCTAGCCTCAGTAGTTTTTTTTTTATTTTATTTAATGTTAAAGTTAGCCATAATCGTGCTTCTGGTAACGATATAGGACAGGCCACCACCACCGGCCCGTGGTTAAAGTTTCATGGGCCGCGGTTCACATAGCATTATACCGAGACCACCGATAGATAGGTCTATTTTCGGTGGTCTTGGTTATACGCTGTAGCGGCTGCACAGAAAACTCGACTGTGCCGAAGAAACTTCGGCGTATTTTTTACTTGTTCTGTATTTCTGACAGGTCGATACAAGTTTATAACGTCATTACCATTCCTAGACAGCTGCAATATTTCTATAAAATACGGCTGTCCAAGAATTTTAAGGATGTTATAAACTCAGTAAGAAATTGTAATAAATACAATAAAATCACAATTTGGAAGATCAGAGTATAAATCATGATCAGATTTGAGAAAACTTGAAGTTATTCACTAAAGGGCAGGCGAGACGACTCGAAACTGTATACAAAGCATAATGTAACACTCGAACATTTATTTTTCATTCTTGAGAATATTCTTGAGGATACGCCTACATAAGATATCAATAAACAAGCAACGTATATATATATATATATATATATATATATATATATATATATATATATATATATATATATATATATATATATATATATATATATATATGACTGCCAAGCCACGTTTTTAGTTTTCTGTAAAAGAAAACTATTGTGCCGGCTTTGTCTGCCCATCCGCACTTTTTTCTACCAGCACTTTTTCTGTACGACCTCAGATCTTAAAAACTACTCAGGCTAGTGGGCTGCAAATTGGAATGTTCATCATCCACCCTCCAATCATCAAACATACCAAATTGCAGCCCTCTAGCACCCGGTAGTTTTTATTTTATTTAATGTTAAAGTTATCCATAATCGTACTTCTGGCAACGATATAGGATAGGCGACCACCGGGTCGTGGTTAAAGTTTCATGTGCCGCGGCTCATACAGTATTATACCGAGACCACCGAAAGATAGATCTATTTTCGGCGGCCTTGATTATACGCTGTAGCGACTGTACAGAAAACTCGACTGCGCCGAAGAAATTTCGGCGCATTTTTTACTTGTTTAATATTGAGAACATTCCTACATAACATATCAATAAACATACAAAATATGGAACTGCCAAGCCAGGTATTATTCCAGTGAACGTAGAAGAACATCAGCATTCCAAGACAGCTGCAGCAGCATTAACATTCAGCATATAAATCCATATGCAGAAGAGATGACCAGCCTACAAGACCACAACAGGAAGTCCAAGGCCAGACCTACAGTGTTCTTCCAGCTTGCTGTTATACCGTTATATCGGTGTCTTCGTCACTGATGCAAAATAAATTAATAAGAAAATAACTAAAGACTCCGTAATTCTGTAGCAGTACCATACGTTATCACAGGATCTCGTCACTGATAGAACAAAATTTAGATTTACGCTTCAGTAGAATACATTATTAGCTCTGATGAAGTCATATACTGAGAAATATTACAAACTGTAACATATCAATCATCCAAAGTATTTCAGATGGACCTATAACGAGACCAATAAATTATGATTTCAGGAGATGGAAACTTAATGTAGCATGTATGCAACCCGTAAAACGTCATTTAATTTTACTTAAAAAGATAATTTAACTGACCATTTTGACAAGTTTTAATTTTGGAGTTTTCTTATGACAAGAAGAAAAAGAAATGAAAAGAAAATTTAATAAGAGAAGCTGAATTGTGAAGCGATAAAAAATTCATAAACTACGTAGAATACTATTTTTTTCAACAACTTCCTTCAGCAAGCTTATTTGTGCCACTATTAGCAGAACAAAAGAAAGAGAATGAGGGGAAAAAGAAAAAAATGCCATTCGCTAATATTTACCTGAATCTGAGCTAGACATTATTATCGTTTGGGCTAAATCCCTCCCCAGAGGCTGATATCCCTAGACTGTGAACTTTCTTAGGGAAATTTCCCTGCCCTGTCTACGCGCGGCATGTTCCTAATGGCCACCGGCCTCCCTTTGTAATTTCCCCTGTGGTAGCCATAAGGCCCAACGACCCCCAAAACCCATACCAATTTTCCCCTTAGTCTTTTGTTCCTTCCCTTCCTGAATTTTTTTCATTTTTTTTTACTGAAATTTTAATAAAATATGACATTTATAATCCTCTATTTACTATGAGTTAGGTCTGTTACGGCCTATACATTCCTCATTCTTGCTTGTTTACCTACATTCTGGGCTAGATATGGACACTTGGTTGCCCGTCCCACCGGCCACCGAAAAAATAAAACTTTGCCACTCACTTCTAACGTTTTTCCCCTTCAATTTTTTGTTCCTGGTTTTCTCGACCATTACAGCTTCCTACTCCCTTTACAGCATCCGGAACCCCCCCGCCCCCCCCCCCATTTCTTACGTCCCCCCTACAATATCCGTTACTCAGGATTTCCGTCTGCGTAAAGAGCCCCAGCAGAGGAACTAAGAGAAAAAATAATATTCCGTCAAGGCAAAGGTTCTTCCAGAGGGGGTGAGCACACCTTTAGGGTCTTGGGGGAGGAAGGGGTAGGGGGTGGGGGAAGGTGATGTCCCCTAGCCCCCCCCTAAATTCTCTCCATCGTCTCCTGGATGACACGAGATGAATGGGCCTTAGGTGCCCTCATACATACACTAACGACGGCGACGATGAAGGCGTCGATCTCACCTTCTGCGCGAGGAAAGAAGAAGAGGAAGAAACAAGAGGAAATATAAAATATGATGACAGTACATAAACGCAAGAAGATCAGGGAGAAGATAAACACAAGAAAAGAAGAAATGAAAACACGAAATGTAAACAATAAAAGAAGGTACAAATATACGAAGAAAAACAAATATTGGAAGAAAGGAACAGTTAAAAATAAACACTACAAGAAGAAATAAACAAAAGTAACAACGAAAAAACAAACAGCAGGAAGAAGCAGTTATATGAAGAAGGAAAATACAAAACTGGGACAGGTAATAAATTACAAAAACAAAACAAGTAAAAAATGCGGCCAAGTTTCTTCGGCGCAATCGAGTTGTCTGTACAGCCACTACAGCGTATAATCAAGGCCACCGAAAACAGATCTATCTTTCGGAGGTCTCAGTATAATGCTGTACGAGCCGCAGCCCATGAAACTTTAACCATGGTCCGGTGGTGGCATATCCTATATCGTTGCCAGAAGCACAATTATCGCTAACTTTAAACTTAAATAAAATAAAAACTATTGAGGACAGAGGGCTGCAATTTGGTATGTTTGATGACTGGAGGGTGGATGATGAACATACCAATTTGCAGCCCTCTAGCCTCAGTAGTTTTTAAGATCTGAGGGCAGACAGAAAAAGTGCGAACAGAAAAAAGTGCGGATGGGCAGACAAAGCCGGTACAATAGTTTTCTTTTACAGAAAACTAAAAAGGCAAGAAAAACGACAAATAAGACGGCTAAAAGGAAAAATATAAAAGAATAAACAACTGAATAAAAACCGAACACGAGAAAAATATAAGCACGAAAATCAAGGTAACATTCATAGAATAAGGAGAAAAAACCTGAGACAAATAAAATAAGGAAACAAATTCAAGGAGAGGAAAAAAAAAAAGATAAAAATCAAGAATAAAAAAAAACAAGAATAATTCTGTACAAAAAAGGCAGGCAGAAGAAATAACTATGCGAACGAGAGGGTATACTATACAAAGAAAATAAGAAGAAATAAGTGACGGGGAACAACAAATAAAAGCAGAAAGCATTAGAAATCACTTTGTTCACCTGCTATGTATGAATGTTAATGTAACTAGAGATTAAATGACAGAATAAGTGAATGTTAAAGTAAGTAGCGATTAAATGACAGACTAAGTAAATGTTAAAGTAGGCAGCGATTACATGACAGAATACGTGATTGTCAATGTAATAACTAGCAACTGAGTGACAGAATAAGTGCCAGCCTTCAAATAGTTTGAACTCGCATTCAAGATGACAAAGAGTTAGGAGCAAAGAGCATTACCGGCCACACCATGGCAGAAAAATATTTTTATTCTACTCGGAAGTCAGTGCCACATACCTGCTCATCACCGTCAGCCTTAAATATACATTCCTGAAAGGTTCCCTCTCAGGACTGGTAGCAATGTAAGTAATTTTTCCCATGATATATAATATAAATGTTACTGCTTAGAATTGAATGCCTATACGGAAACAAAGGTCACGTGCCCTTAATATTATCCCTTAAATTAACAGACTGGAACTAAATGCCATTTTGTGGATATAAGACAAGTGCTTTTAATGACATTTAAACCATCAGGCAAGATTTGAATATCTGTCCTTGGATAAAAGGCAAGTTTCTTTAATAACTCATAACACCAAGGAAGAACTGAGTCCCTGTACTTGGAAAAAATGAAGGCATCTATAACAATCCTTACACTGCCTTAAAAGGCAAGCATTGAGTGGCATTTAAAAGGCAAGAACTGAAGGGCGCTTAAAAGGCAAGAATTGTAGGGCATTTAAAAGGCAAGAATTGAAGGGCATTTAAAAAGCAAGAACTGAAGGGCATTTAGAAGGCAAGAACTGAAGGGCATTTAAAAAGCAAGAATTGAAGGGCGTTTAAAAGGCAAGAATTGTAGGGCATTTAAAAAGCAAGAACTGAAGGGCATTTAGAAGGCAAGAACTGAAGGGCATTTAGAAGTCATGAACTGAAGGGCGTTTAAAAGGCAAGAATTGTAGGGCATTTAAAAGGCAAAAATTGAAGGACATTTAAAAGGCAAGAATTGAAGCGCATTTAGAGGGCAAGAACTGAAGGGCGTTTAAAGGCAAGAACTGAAGGGCGTTTAAAAGACAAGAACTGAAGGGTGTTTAAAAGGCAAGAACTGAGGGCCGTTTAAAGGCCAAGAATTGAAGGGCGTTTAAAAGCAAGAATTGAAGGGCGTTTAAAAGGCAAGAATTGAAGGGTGTTTAAAAGGCAAGAATTGTAGGGCATTTAAAATGTATGAATTGTAGGGCATTTAAAAGGCAAGAATTGTAGGGTATTTAAAAGGAAAGAATCGAAGGGTGTTTAAAAAGCAAGAACTGAAGGGCGTTTCGGATAAAAGGTATGAAACTGAAGTATGTTGATAAAAATGTGCATTAAAATCTATTACCGTGAACTGCTAAATTAACCTGTCGAGCCTCTTTGTCATCCTGTCAAACCTCTTTACTTCTCTCTCTCTCTCTCCTCTCTCTCTCTCTCTCTCTCTCTCTCTCTCTCTCTCTCTCTCTCTCTCTCTCTTATCCACTCAGAGAGGAAAAAAGAATTTTTTTCTCATTCTTTTTATTCCCTCGCGACTGCTTCCAGCGACACAACCGATTATTTTCGAAGCGTTTTTTTCCTCGCTTGTTTTTCATTCTTTTTAATACGCTATAAATTAATTAATTTCCACTTTTCTGATTAATTATATTCATTCGTTTTTTCTTCGACGTCTATGTTCATTAACTCTTTTTTCATTCTTAATGTAATTTTTATAAGTTTTTATTTTTAGTGGTTCTTTTTGTTTAAGTGAGTTCACTGATCAAAGTTTAAAGTTTTATTTTGTTTATTAATCTTTCATTTCTTCTGATTATTAATCTCATATCCGTTGTTTTTCATTAATGTTTGTTTTTCAGGTTCTTTTTATTAATCAATTTATCTTGTTTATTTCGTCTTTCAAACCTACACACAAACACACACACATACATATAGTGTGTGTGTGTGTAAGTATTCATGTATAAAATGCACGTATGCGTGTGCATGAATTTATATAGAAAAGTTTTAACATCAGGAAATTTGTAATTTTCATATTTTGTATTGAATCTATCTCTGTTAATTGTAATCTTTAAGTGCTTTATTTTTAAATTATTGATTCAATTTACTTCGCTATGAAATCCCGAGGAACACATTTACTCCACTTGGACTCACCTGTCTATCATAACACTATCTGTTCTAACTTTGATCAGTTCAATTTACAAATTTAAAATAAAGGTGTGGAAGCTTCAAATCCTTGCATACAAATCCTTCTAAAGTAGATCACAAGTTCGAATCCTTTAATTCATTCGTTCCAATATAGACTGGAACCCGAGACAGAATTCATGAAGTACAATGGTTTCAAACATTTTGGTTTGAACCGGTCTCAGTAAAGTGAATAAAACCGCATACTGATATAGAACAAAGTTTCGAACCATTTTCTGTCAAAAGCTTTGAAACATTTTTTGTTTTAAACCTTTCTGGAACAAAATGCAGCTCCGAATACTCGGTATTTCAAACCTGACCAAACTCAGACTAAAACTTCAAACTATTTTCATACTAATCTTTTCTTCTAAAACTGAACAAAGAATGGATTCTTTTCAGTTAAAAAAAACTCTTGAATTAAAGATTCCAATCTTCTTCACTCAAATCCTTCCCAAAATAGAACAAACTTTCAAAATCATTGCATTTACGAACATCCCATCATAGAATAAAAGATTTGTATTTTCTTTTCGTGAAGTATGGATGTTCGAGTCCTAAACGAGAACAAAGTTTCGAGTGTTTTTTATTATTTAAAGCTTTCCCAAATGAGAAAATGGATTATGAGCCCAGAACGAGAACAAATGTCTTAAACCCCTTTATTTAAAGTATTCCTGGTGTATAAAAAAATTTTGAGCCTTCGTCATTCAAAACCTTCCCGTCATGGTACAAAGATTCGAATCCTGAAAAAGAACAAAGCTTCAAATCCCATAAGTTAAAAGCTTTCAAAATATACCAAAGCTTCGAATCGCATAACTTGAAAACTTTTAAACCAAAATAAAGCCCCGAATCACTTCAATTCAGAACATTCACAATACAGAAGATGGATTCGAATCCCTCACCGGAGCAAAGCCTCAAATCCATTGCATTCAAATCTTGCTGTTACAAAACGTGAATCTGAATCCTGAAGCAGAGAAAGGTTCTGAATCTCCTCATTCAAAACTCCACCAATACAGAATAGGGATTCGAGTCCCAAGGCTTCGGAGCCTTAGGAAAAGCCCCAATACAGAATACAGAGTCGATTCCCGAAAGAAAGGAAAGCTTCCAACCCCAATAAAGAGTTTCGAACCCTTGATTCTTCTCGGATGTTTCGGTGGGAAGCGTAAATTGCGAAGTTGTCGATACTAGAGAATAATTGCCAAGACGCTGTAAGAAGCGAGGGCCATTTTTATCTCGAAATAATAAATAGTATATAAGTAATGTCTTCTAGGGAGTTATTCCCATCACAGAGAGAGAGAGAGAGAGAGAGAGAGAGAGAGAGAGAGAGAGAGAGAGAGAGAGAGAGAGAGAGAGAGAGAGAAATAGTTACTCATACAGTGTACACACATTCTTAGGGGTAAGTCTAAGAGATCAAAGTTGCTACTAAGCTTCCGCAGAATAGGTTGTACTTGTGAAATGCAAAATATTAAAAGGAAACAACAGCAGATAACAGATAAAAAAACAATGAGATGCCGATAAATAAATGAATAAATAAATAAATATATAAATAAATAAATAAATATATAAATAAATAAATAAATAAATAAAGCCTGTTTATATGACGAAATTCCAACCACTGATTGTGAAAAGTTATGATAAAGAAGCTACGCCACAGATAAAGGTCTGGCAACATGGGCTATAAGTACTCCAAACCACTAAACGTAACCGAAAAAGAGTAAATGTACACTCGCTGCATTTCTTATCTTTCACATGTTCTTCGATGCCTATCACACATTTGCGGCGAGATTCTCCAAATACGAATAACTCCAATTGCACGAGAGAATTTCTGTCCCTTTTGACTCCCTTCTCTGTCGTGGTAGTCACCGTTCACGTTTCCTACGTCAGTGCTGCCTGCTAAACTCTCCGAATGCACAATCGAGAATAAGGGCAAATAGGGCTGCCCCTTTTGTATTACTCTTATATTCCTTCATTCCACTTGTAACGTCTATGTACTCTAGCAGGAGGAAGCGTGTTTTCAATTTCTATTATTTAAAAATTTTCTAAAATATACCAACCCTCTGTTTGATTACACTGGCTGCATGGACAGATTGGAATATTGGATCACAACATTTAGGTCAAAGGCCAAGCGCTGGGACCTTTGAAGTTATTCAGAGGTGAAAATAATATTGAAACAATTGTTAAGAGAGGGTGGAAAGCAAGGTAGAAGAAAAAGAATATGAACGGAGATATAGTAAATGGAATTAAAGGGGTTGCAGCTAGGGGCCGAAGGGACGCTGCAAAGAACTTAAGTAATGCCTACTGGGAGAACAATAAGATTGTCGAAGATGTTTTATCCCATAAACCTACCAGTGACTAGGTACGCTCGACGGACCACAGGGATGTAATTCCTCCTGAAAAAAAATAAAGGCGTCCAGTATAGTCACTAATACCCTCTAACTGCTGTGAGAGTGTATGAAGATTGGCACTACACGCTTCAATGTGGGTTCAAGGACTGGCTAGCAGCAGTCATCTGCTAAGAGCTAGGACAGACTAAAATTAAATAAATAAAAAAAAGGAATGAAATGCAGCGATAGCGTACAGAGTGAGACTGAGCCATCTGTATAATTACTGGAAATCTAGGACGTTTTCATTCATAAAATCCTGCACGAATGTATATAGCTTTTCATTAGTGATTTGGTTTGAGATTAATCTCTTCATCATATTACTTTCGAATTCCGGGCTTATATCTATAAAGAACTCAAAAGTTAAGTATATCTTAGCTTAACCAGGCCACTGAGCTGATTAACAGCTCTCCTAGAGAGGGCTGGCCCGAAGGATTAGATTTATTTTACGTGGCTAAGAACCAACTGGTTACCTAGCAACGGGACCTACAGCTTACTGTGGAATCCGAACCACATTATGACGAGAAATGAATTTCTATCACCAGAAATAAATTCCTCTAATTCTTCATTGGCCGGTCGGGGAGTCGAACGCTGGGCCAATAGCGTGCTAGCCGAGAGCTCTACCCACCCCTCCAATGAAGAACTTATAAAGAACTCAAATCTTGAATGTAGACTTTATGAATCTTGAATGAAGACTTTATGAATCTTGAATGTAGACTTTATGAGCAAAAGGCAGAAAATGATCTGAAAAAACCATAAATATTCTGGGCCTGAAGGTCACACATATCAGAAATAGTATGAAATTTAGTTCATTGTAGAAATCACAGCTATGGGGGCAGTTTACATCCCGGATCACGTCACAACAAACCGGGACCACGAAAGCAAAACAGAGGCCAGAAATACCAAACAGAATTACGGACGGGGTTAGGGAGACAACCAACATAACACGCGCTCTGGCGTATCGTCTGGCCCTAGAGTGAGAGAGAGCCGAGAGACCGATCCAGGTTCCAGTCACAGACTCACAGTCAGTCAGTGTCTTGGGCGCCGACGTAGCCGAAGGTAGTGTGCGCTCCGCGATCCTTGAAGCAGGATTGCCACATGTGTCCCGGGAAATCCTTGCTGTCCTAACTGCGAGGCGGTCAATTTGCGGGCAACTTAAGTTGCGATTGGAAGTGCAGAAATTGACAGAAACGAGACTTTTGTGTATTTATTTAAATAAACCGTATTCCGAGGAATATTTTGATGGAACACTGGACTTGTCGGTTGGTAGGCCTTGAGAAACTTTCTTTCCGAGATGGGTAAGAGAACGTAGATGCGATGAAGCAAGTTTTATGAAGGGAATGATTAATATATAATTGCATAATGGGTTTGCACGACGTCTGATGAAGTAATTAGGGTAAGTATTTTTTTAAGATACTATCTATATTTAATTCTGAAGATAATACGACGAATTTCAGACCATCAAGTTCTACTGGTAATAATTCAACAATATTTTAAACTAAACCTAAACAGAAATTAAAAATTTTACAAAAATTTGCCCGAATTTTTGAAAAGAAAAATCCTGTAGACTTGGGATAAAATTTATATTTCTAAAAGGGTAATTAAGGCGAAATATTGTTCGCAAACAATCTCACTGGAAATTAAAATGAAATTTATAACAAAACTTTTTAACAAATAAAATTCTTGCTACATAATTTCTGTAAATGCCATGAAAAAGACTTAAGGCAGTTTTAATGAGCAGAATAATGAAGAGAAAGCAGGCTGCGACTGTATTTTTAAACAATGCAATGGATTGATGGACGTGGAAGAAATATCCAGGCCGGGAATCTGAAGAACCATATGAATATGAGTTTTAATATCTCAATATTTGATACTCTGAGAGAGAGAGAGAGAGAGAGAGAGAGAGAGAGAGAGAGAGAGAGAGAGAGAGAGAGAGAGAGAGAGAGAGAGATCCAAATCTGTTTTTTAATCTAACAGAAATTTTCCCACTAACTAACTGCAAAAAAAGGCAAGTTTGGAATAAACGCTATAAATACTGATAATAATGAGAGTTTGATAGTGCATACTTTTTATACATGCACATAGAAACATCCATACGTATCTACGTAAATATTTTTTTCACTACACGCCTTCTCCTCTTGCGAAGGGATTGGCGCTAGAACGGTACAGCCTTCTAGATCTCAATAAGTCTTAGGGGATGCGGTTACTACCCCTAAGCTGAGTAGTAAGGGCGCTTAGTGAACGAACCACTGACCTTTCCAGTGGGAGCTCAGTGCTCTACCACTGAGCTACATGCCAGCCACTGTATCATACAATTCACCAATACGCCATTTCTCCCCCCCCCCAAAAAAAAAGAAGGTAACCTACAGAGAGAGAGAGAGAGAGAGAGAGAGAGAGAGAGAGAGAGAGAGAGAGAGAGAGAGAGAGAGAGAGAGAGCTGTCATTGAAAAAGCCATTCTTTAGCTACTAAATCACAAAGCAGCTGAAGGAAGAGTGTGAGTAACTACTTTAATAATAAACACGAAAGCGATGTGTCAACTCTTCACTTAACTTTCCTTCCAGGCTTTTGGTCAACTTGAGCATCTCACGTGATACAAATAAAAATCTTATGACTGTGTATGTATATGTATGTACGTGTATATATATATATATATATATATATATATATATATATATATATATATATATATATATATATATATATATAATGTGCATATATATATATATAAATGTGTTTGATCAAGCCAAGTGGAGTAAAGCTATCACAAACATCGACCCCATGTGGGAGATGATACAGAGAAGATACATGGAAAAACACGCATACATACACACACAAACACACACACACACACACACATATATATATATATACACACATACAAATGTGTGTGTTAACTTTGAATTCTCAGAAAAAAATTTCGGGATGAGGTTGCTATATCCATGCCTTTTCCCATGGGGATGATTCGTTAAATACCCATTGTGATTCAGCAATGAATTACTGTATGTACCCAGTGGTCATTCGACTGGGATGGGTCGAATCCAGGGTGGGAGAGTCATGAAGCAAGCAAAATCACTCCAAAGAATTGCTGAGAAACTAAAGGCATTATAAACATATAATTATATATATGAATATAATTACATATACAAATTAATACATATAAAATCATATTTGTATGATAATATATATAAATTAAATATATATATATATATATATATATATATATATATATATATATACATATATATATAATAGATAGATAGATAGACAGATAGATATATTGAGGACAGATTGACATAGACAGAGACTTAGGCGCCCAAAGTCCACAAGGAAGAGAAAATGAAACTCTATGCGGAAATGGATTTAGGTTTAGCGACCGTATTGAAGCAAAGACTTGGGATTGGTTATTCAGATTGGGTAAGACGGGGAATTGGTTAAGGTGTTTAAACTGGAAGAGGAGAAATGGATTCATTGAAATCTGGATGTGTTGACGTTACCTTAACTGTTTAGTCAAAGATATCAAAGATATATAATGTAGCTTTGAGGCACTATACAGGAGGGGGTGAGTGACTAACTAATCTATTTACACACACACACATATATATATATGTATACATATATATGTATGTATATATGTGCATATATATACATATATATTACACATGGACTTTAAATTATTCTTATGACATACATAAGACACAAACCAATCATTCGTTTTATCAATTTCAATCCCGTTTCTTTCTCTTATATTTAAAATCCACACCTCACTTACATAAAGGAGAGTTGGCACAACAATCCCAACCTACATTTCCATCTTGTCTTCCACAGACCCTAAGCATTCTGTGACTCGCCCCTTCTCTCATTCCACAACCATCCATAATAGTTACTCCTTAGTGTATATATACTGTATATATATAGTGTGTATGTATGTATATATGTATATATATATATATATATATATATATATATATATATGCATATATACATACATATATACATACATATATACATACATACATACACACACACACACACACACACACACATATATATATATATATATATATATATATATATATATATATATATATATATATATATATATATTGACCCTCATCAGTAAGACTTTCCATTCCGATTACTGAGAGAACAGTAAAGCTTGAGGCACGTTTCATTAAATCATGCTATGACTGTGTTCCAGCCAGTAAATTAAGTACCTGGTAGTTAGTCATCTGTTGTGAGTAGCATGGGCGGTGGAGAAGGGCTTAGTGCTCATTACATCATCCCAAAAATACGAAAATGGGAAGGATAGCATCTTCTGGAGATAAAGGAAAGTGGCTTGTAACAATATATATATATATATATATATATATATATATATATATATATATATATATATATATATATATATATATATATATATATATATATATATATATATATATATATATATATATATATATATATATATATATGAGAGAGAGAGAGAGAGAGAGAGAGAGAGAGAGAGAGAGAGAGAGAGAGAGAGAGAGAGAGAGAGAGAGAGAGTGTATATAATTTATTCATAAATAATATATATTTTACAGGTAAATCGCTCCCCCAAAGATTAATACAACATAAATGTTCAGTAAAATATGTACAACAGAGCTCAGCTATTTTTAACCACATAAACAGTCATAATCACAAAATAAACTGGAATTTACACCAGCAATTGTCGTTCAAAAGCCAGATGATAGAATCAGCACTGATTAAACAAAGAAATACGGTGAACCTCTCAAAAGGAGCTTGGGATTCAGATCTCATGGATAAAATCTTCCTCCAACCAGCGGTTAACAAGATTAAGGAGAAGCTGTCAACAGGGGTGATGTAGCGGCTGACTTCCGGAATATTCCTTCATTGCTATAAAAAACCATTTCTCTGTAACTCTAATTTCATTCATTGCCTGCCTGCTGAGGGAGACAGGCAGCGTCTGCGAAATATAGCTACAACTTCCTACCCTTTTGGTGTTTTCATGAGCTCATTTTATTAGATGGATTTCTGTCTTGACAGAAAATATCTCATATATATATATATATATATATATATATATATATATATATATATATATATATATATATATATATATATATATATATATATATATATATATATATATACAGAGAGAGAGAGAGAGAGAGAGAGAGAGAGAGAGAGAGAGAGAGAGAGAGAGAGAGAGAGAGAGAGAGAGAGGCAATTTTAAATGCGAAATTCAAGTCACGAAATATCTTGGTCAATTCTGCCACCGGTGGGGCTAAGACCTGCATTCCTTCTTGCGCGGAATAATAATAATAATAATAATAATAATAATAATAATAATAATAATAATAATAATAATAATAACGTTACCACTTCCGTATATCTTTAAATAAGACCCTTCAAACGAGATGGCTGAATTCTGAATCAGCAAAATATTTACATTTATTTCCCTTTCAACAATAGATTGTTTCTCTAGTACGGGCTGATTCCCGAAAAAAAAAACCAAGGCAGTAGTAACTATACATGCATCCTTTAACTGCCGGATCTTGATGAAATGTATAACCATTAACTTCTTCAACACCCATTCAGTTATTTATACTCCCAATACTATTTGGAATGTATGGATAGTAACAATTATAATTTTTAGCCTTTGAAATTCCTGTCATGCTTCCTAATATGCTTCCCTTTTTGAAGAAGCACTTCCGTCTTTCTCTTATTCTGTCTCAAGTTCTGCATTTCCTTCCAATCCTCCGTCGGTTCAATTTACTCCTACATCCTCTACTTTTTCAAAGGGCGTGATGTTCATTTTGGAGGTTGTCGCTATTGTTTTCACAAGGCTTTTGTTTTACTTTTTATTATTAGCCTGCTGCATCTTTTCTATTAGCAAAGGGCTATTTGAGTGCTAACTCCATTGGTCTCTACACAGGTCAAAATGTCGCTAAAATTATATTAATGCCAATACAAAAAGCTTCTTACTGCCAGCCATATCTGCCGCTATGAAGGGAACATATCAATGAAACTTCACACTAGCCGCTGTAAAATGATTCTGACTGCCCATCCCTTCGGCTTCTACAAATGGAAAATACATCTACCATGTCAAACTCTTCTTCTCTATTCTCAACGCTATCCTTAGGCTGCTATCCTTCAGCTAAGGGGTCGGTTGCCCTTATTCCCTCCCTCCCATCCCCAGCCATCTTCACTTTCTCCCCCCTTACTCATTCTTACCACATACCCATACCACCTCAATCTTATCCCGTCCCGTACCGAGGCACTCTACGGTAAAATATTAACCCAAAAATGATATCTCTGCAATTGCATGAGTCCATCTGACAGGGGGCAAAAATGATTTTACCATGAATCTTTGTTAAAGTCTAACTTAAAACTCACGTCCCAGCAACCAAAAACGTAAGTAAAACCACAGGCTTTACAAAAACTAAGGTCACCAGCTTTTACCAGGACTGAGTTACCTTAACCAAAAACCTAATGTCCCAAAACCAAATGGCCTCGACATTTGTAATACCTCGAACATTAATTCATAAGAACGAAAAAAATTGGTACATATCACTTACCTTGATCCTGAAATTATTTGGCCACTCGTTACGATGCCTCGAGAGAAATTCTGTAATAAAAACAAAAAATGTTTTTGTTAATAATAGTAGCACGTATGATAATCAGAAACTCGATTTGAAAACCATTTCACATATGCATTACAAAAAATAATCGTTTTCTTAATAAAGAAATAAATTCAAACGTTCGAGAATTCGATTAAAAAAATATTAATAATAATCAATGAGTGAATGTGTGTTATACAGTGTACATCAATTTCTATTTAAGCCCGGTCCGCTGGAACCAACGCATGACGCTGGAACTAGCTTGGAATGACTTCAATTAAGTGCTCAAACATGTCAGCATGTGAAATAAAAATCAAAAGAACCGATGATATTTGTTTAAATATTCAATATAGAACCTATCAAATGTATATTCATCTGATATATAAAGTGTTTATGCATTCCCATTTAGGATCTGTGAACTGGAATTCCAGGGCATACCGATGGACCGATCCTGGAATATGTATTCAGTATGTAAAATATATCAACGTTTCTTTATATACGGTATGTGATTAAAATGATCAGTGACATTTCCCTTTACTTACGTGGAACAAATACTTAAAATCTTCAGTAAACATATATAAGTAAAATATGCGCCGAAGCTTCTTCGGCGCAATCGAGTTCTCTGTACAGCCGCTACAGCGTATTATCAAGGCCACCGAAAATAGATCTATCTTTCGGTGGTCTCGGTGTAATGCTGTGTGAGCCGCGACCCATAAAACTTTAACCACAGCCCGGTGGTGGCCCATCCTATATCGTTGCCAGAAGCACGATTATGGCTAACTTTAACATTAAATAAAATAAAAACTACTCAGGTTAGAGGACTGCAATTTGATATGTTTGATGATTGTAGGGTGGATGATCAACATACCAATCTGCAGCCCTCTAGCCTCAGCAGTTTTTAAGATCTGAGGGCGGACAGAAACAAGTGTGGATGGACAGACAAAGCCGGCACAACAGTTTACTTTTGGAGAAATCTAAAAAGCAACGTAAAAAGTTTCCATGATATCTTTTCTAATTCTATAGAACCATGTACGTTTCTATTTCTATCTAAGCTCTATAAACTAGAGCAAAGTGCATGACACTCAACGGAGCCTTGAACGTATTCAATTAAAATGCTAAAAAATTTCGACGTAGAAAATTTTTGAAATGTCTCAAAATCCATCAAATAAAATTGACGTATTTTCTGTTCTTATTAGAGACCTGTAGACTGGGACCCCAACTCAAGACGCTGGAAAGAGCCTGGAACACCACCAATCAAAATGTAGATTTCCAGAATGGATAATCTTCCATTTCCCCGATCACAGGAAAACGTAATTACAAGTCGGGTCTAATAAAGACCTTAATTACTATAACAACGTTGGATATATATATATATATATATATATATATATATATATATATATATATATATATATATATATATATATATATATATATATATATATATATTATATATATTTCAGCAGGAATTTGTTTGCGATTACGCAAGGGACGTCACGATTCCTGGAGAAGGACGGGAGAGGTTCTAGGAATTTTAGAAAGGAAGGATAAAGATGCCATGATTCCTAGTAGTAAAAAAGTGATAGAATTCATCGAAATGAAGGGAAAAAAGTGCTACGATTCTCATATAGAAAAAAAGTGCTGTGATTCCCGGAAATAAAATAAAGAAAAAAGGTATTACGACTCTTGGAAAGAAGCAAAAGGGTAAAAGAATTCCAAGAATGACAAGAAAAGTGCCATGATTTCTGTAAAGGAAGACTATGCTACAATTCCTAGAAAGTAGAGAAAGAGGTGTTCTGACAACTAGAAAGAAATAAAAAGTTCTTTGGTATTCATAATGGTAGGAAAAGGCACTAGGGTACCTAAAATAGAAGAAAAAATTGGTAGAGTTCCTCAAGTCAGGGAAGTCACACACTCACTCACTCACTCAAACACACACACACACACACTATATATATATATCACACATTACCACAGGTGAAAAATAAGAAACGGGGTGTAGGTCCTGACCGGTTTCGACTTCATTTCCAAGCCATTGACGAAGGACTGATACAGAGTATGAGAAGTCACAAGTCTATATATTACAAGAACAGTACTGACGAACATACATAACCGTTAGAGACTACATATCCCCCCTCAGGCCGGTGTCGAGGTAGGACTGTCAGGTGTGGATCTGAGGTCGCGTATGGTTTGTTTATCAGCATTGTCCCCTGAGAGTATATTGTGATTTTTAGCTAAATGAGTTTGGAAGGCCACTCCTACCTCGACACCGGTCTGAGGCGGGGATGTGTAGTCTCTAATGGTTACGTATGTTCGTCAGTACTGTTCTTGTAATATATATACTTGTGACTTCTCATACTCTGTATCAGTCCTTCTTCAATGGCTTGGAAATAAAGTCGAAACCGGTCAGGACCTACACCCCGTTTCTTATTTTTCACCTGTGGTAATGTGTGATAAATGAATCACATACAAAAGTGATAATAATCATATCTATATATACATACATACATGATTTTTAATAACCACAAAAGCTCACTTTTAACCAAGAGAGTGCATTCTCTCTTTTCTCAGAGCCCTATAAATGCTAAAAGACCGGAAAAGTCACTATGATTCTTAATTACGGGGAAAAGGATGACTGACAACGTTCTAGGATTCCTAGAAAGGCCTTGAAAATTAGTTAAAATTCTTAGGGAAAAAAAGAAAAGCGTTGATTCATACAAATGAAAGGAGGAAGGTGTCACGATTCCTAGCAAGGTAGGGGAAGGTACCAAGATTCCTACACAAAAATGGAAAAATATGTAGAATTCCTGTAAAGGACTGGAAAAGGTGTTAGGATTCGCATTAGGTAACATCTTTTCCAGTCCTTTACAGGAATTCTACACATTTTTCCTTTAAGATCCTTAAAGAAAGATGGAAACACGCGTAGGCGTCACAGAAAGGGAGTTAAAAATGGTGCTGGGCTTCCTAGAAATGACAGGAAATGATCCTAAGATTGTTAGAGAAGGTGAAGAGGTAATATTCTACATCTGGCAACTCCAATATGTAGCAAGCAGTGTTCCTGTGTTTAGCAAGCAAGCTGTTGTTAAGTGACTTGTTTAAACAAAATCTTAAGCACAAGTCACAAAAAGCATGTTTACCACAAGATCAAGTATATAAGGTTAAGTAACAATGCCATGAGTTACCAGATGTCTCCTTCGCTTGTGGTGATGCCAACTTTACATCGGTGAACCAACGTGTTGAAGGCTTAAAGGTGGCTAATGGGCAGCATGAGCGTAGTGCAAGTCAGCGCCCTCAGACCACATATACAGACACTTATGATCAGCCCCAAAGCTCCATCTCCACCCATGTGAGACCTGGGGGAGCGAGGCAATAGTTGCAGGTAAGTTAAGTATAGCTTAGTTTAACCAGACCACTGAGCTGATTAACAGCTCTCCTAGGGCTGGCCCGAAGGATTAGATTTATTTTACGTGGCTAAGAACCAGTTGGCTACCTAGCAACGGGACCTACAGCTTATTGTGGAATCCGAACCACATTATAACGAGAAATGAATTTCCATCACCAGAAATAAATTTCTCTAATTCTCCACTGGCCGGTCGGAGAATCGAACGCGGGCCTAGCAGAGTGCTAGCCGAGAGCGATACCAACCAGTCCAATGAGGAACTAATAGTTGCAGGTAGACCTATCCAGTATCAGAACCTCACCAGAAAACACACACACACACACACACAAGTGTGTCTCTAGCTAAGACAAAATAGTGAAATCGTGCCCTAGAAAAGAGGAAAAACTGTATTAGGAATTCTGTGAAACCATGAAAGGTAAAATTATACAAGGCACAAGGAACGGAAAGGAAAAGGAACAGGGTGCTAAAGATTACTAAGAGGGAAGAAAGAAGGAACCGTAGGATTCCTACAAAAGGAAGGATAATGATGACTCCTACTAATCAAGGTGAAAGATGTCAACATTGCTAGCACAGGAGGAAAAGGTACACAAGGAATGCTGAGAAGCGAATAAAAGACGCTAGTACTGCTAGAAGAGATGTATATAACGTCTTGTATTGCTAAAAGAGCTGTGTACAACGTGTAAAGGTTCCTTCAAATTGTAACTGGAATTCGCTCCAAAGGCCAAGTGCTTATACCTGTGAGGTCATTCAGTGCTGATGGGAAAATTCAGAGTACAGGAGGTTTGAAAGGTGTAACAGGAGGAAAGCCTCGTAGCTGTACTATGCAATAATCTTTAGGAGAGGGTGGAAAGTAAGATGGAAGAAAGAGAATATGAATGGAGGTATGTAATAGGAATGAAAGGGGTTGCAGCTAGGGGCCGAAGGAACGCTGCAAAGAACCTTAAGTAATTCCTACAGTGCACCGCGTGAGGTGCACTGAAAGTCACTATGATTGCCCAATGGGTTAAAAGAACTCGAAAGATCTTTAATAAGAAGACAATTCGTAGTATTTCTAGAAGGAGGAAAAATCGTTTTTGATACAAATAAATGCCTTTATTTAGCACAATCCGGCGTAAAGCAAAGGAAGGAGAGAGAGAGAGAGAGAGAGAGAGAGAGAGAGAGAGAGAGAGAGAGAGAGAGAGAGAGAGAGAGAGAGGTGTCTTAACCACGAAGGAAGCATAGTATTTCTAGAATGAGGAAAAATTATGTTTCTGATACAAATAAATGCCTTTATCTAGCACAATCCGGCATAAAGCAAAGGAAGGAGAGAGAGAGAGAGAGAGAGAGAGAGAGAGAGAGAGAGAGAGAGAGAGAGAGAGAGAGAGAGAGAGAGAGAGGTGTCTTAGCCACGAAGGAAGCGACAGAGCCGTCGCTTCGAGGAAGAGGGCTTATAAGAGTCGGGATAAACAGGCTCAAGAAATTGGGCGAAAAGGGGAGGAAAGTCAATGAGCCATTCAATCGGAGGATTATTGATTTCCACAAAGTCCGTACGGGAGGAGGAGGTGACCTGAAGACTTTTACGCGGTTTCCTATTAACAGGAAGAGCTCAACTTTTGGGTTCGGCGGAAGCATGATTGTCACCTACAGAAGAGAAGGAGAGGCCGCCTTCAGAAGGGCAGAAAGAAGATCGAGGGAAATGGAATGGAATGGAATGTGAAATTTAGGCCAAGGGCCAAGCACTGGGACCTATGAGGTCATTCAGTGCTGAAAGGGAAATTGAGAGTAGAAAGGTCTGAAAGGTGTAACAGGAGAAAAAAAACCTCGCAGTTGCACTATGTAATAACTGTTAGGATTGTTTGGAAAGTACGATAGAAGAAAAAGAATATTAAAGGAGGTACAGTTAAAGGAATCAAAGGGGTTGCAGCTAGGGACCGAAGGGACGCTGCAAAGACCCTTAAGTAATGCTTGGAGGGAAGAGGAGGAACTGGAAGTACAAGTCACATGTGATGCCTTTGACTTAGTATTACCGAGGGAAAGACAATTGATGAAATACTTAATTATATGAGAACAACGTTAAAAATAAATTTTTAATACGCAGAAGAACAGAAATTATGGCTTATCAATAATGCATCTTATTTTTTTTTATGCAGACGTAAGTATTTTACCTAAATAACAGTCCTAAGGTAAATGTTAAGCACTCCAATCACATAAAGTATTGACGGAAATGAAAAACTGATTCACATTTTCATTAATAAAAATAATAAAGGAGATTGGTGGGAATGAGACAGAAATAAAGATGGAGCTCTCTTGGAACCACTGAATGTGAATACGATGCAGCATCCCAACTGATTTCAGTTCCAAACAAAATCAGAAGTAACAGATAAAGTGAAAACATTTCCAGTGTAAACAACATAGAGGGGTGGGAGGGGAAGGAGGAAGAGGTATGGAATACTGACACATCTGCAAGAGGAAGTCTACAAAGGGTCACTCACAGAGAATTACAAGAGGGACACCAATGAAACAATGAACAAGTAAAAAATGCGCCGAAGTTTCTTCAGCACAATCGAGTCTTTTGTGCAGCGTATAATCAAGGCCACCGAAAATAGATCTACCTTTCGGTGGTCTCGGTATAATGCTGTATGAGCCGCGACCCATGAAATTCTCAGCTGGCCGTGGTGGCCTGTCCTATAACGTTGTCAGGAACACGATTATGGGTAAATTTAACCTTAAATAAAATAAAAACTACTGAAGTTAGAGGGCTGCAATTTGGTATGTTTGACGACTGGAGGGTGGATGATCAACATACCAATTTTCAGTCCTCTAGCCTCAGTAGTTTTTAAGATCTGGTGGCGGACAGAAAAAGTATGGACGGACAGACAAAGCCAGCACAATAGTTTTCTTTTCAGAAATAAATTTATTATATAAGAAGTGTTGGAGTAAGAAAGAAGTCTGGCTAACACAGTTTTATGGCGGTCTCTGACAAACGCATTACAGACAGCAAACTGACTACAAAACGTTCTCCACGGTAAAAAAAAAAAAGAAAAAAAAAAAGAAACGTGAACATAATTGAGAATAAGAAGGGCACCCATCGACCTTGCATTCCAGAAGCCCTGTTGGTGATACGAAAGAAGAGAGTCAGATGCAATGCAAAGGTGAGATTTCACTCAATTTTGAAAGACATGACTGGCAGTAGAAATTGCTGCCATAATATGTAACGTTAATTGGATGGATCGCAAGATTAACCGTTCACTGGGTTGGGCTGAATCATAGTATATTTCCAAGGAAAATAAGAGCATGATTGAGCAATTACATGAAACAGCTGATAAAACACAGGAGACAGCTTGTGAATTGGCACGAATATAATATTATGATATTCCAAGGTACCCTAGATTAGAACTAGCTCAGTGTATGACTGTTAGTGAGTATTTATGGTAAAACCAACAGGGCAGGCCAATGATGCCCTGATACAGAAATCTCTTCGTGTAGGAGAGGAGACTGTACGAAATTGTTAGTGTAGTTTGATAAAAAATAATGAAATATATTCAGAGTAAAATATTATTGATAAAAACAGGGGATATACTGTAAGAGTTTGATTATATGGCAAAATCTGGAACTTTACACAACTACCAGAATAGAAAATGAAATTTAATTGCCGATAAAAGTGGCTAACATATCCTTCAAAAGAAAAGTATTTAGGTTATTTTTCAGAAAAAAAACAGCAACTTGACACAAAATTGCCTGTGGATGTAGGAGTTACAAGAATAATGCACTTTAATTAAGCCAAGTGCTCTGGGGTAAAAAGAAAAAAAAATTGAAAAGAGAGATGACTAAATGAAAAGAAAGCAGAAAAATCAAAGTCCTACGTAAATGAAATAAAATGACTGTTTCAGATCTCATCTGAAATGGCTTCAGCGCTAGACAGAAGTAATGGAATTTTCGCTTCAAACTTCTGCAAATCGATTGAAATGTTTTCAGCGGAGTTCTATCCCTCTTTCTTTTAGAACTCGCCGGAGAAGTTCACCGAGGACTAATCGAGGAATATCAAGGCATTTGCCAAAAACGCCCTTGGTTCGAGACATGCAAAAAGTTGTTACAACGTAAAGACAATTAACAAATAAACTGTGATAGTGTTAATTTAACAATAACTTGCATAAGGCAAAAAAGGAACCAGCTGCCCAGATGATTGCAATGGATCTAGAAGTTTGGAAGAAGGTACGAGGCTGAGAAAGAATTTGATAAAATAAAAAAAAGAAATGAAAATAGTTATCAGGAGAGCACACGATGCTCATTATTATTATTATTATTATTATTATTATTATTATTATTATTATTATTATTATTATTATTATTATTATTATTATTATTATTCAGGGGATGAACCCTATTCATATGGGACAGGCCTGCACGGGCCATTGATTTGCAATTCAAGTTTACAGAGAATAAGGTGTTCAGATGAAAGAAAATACAGGAGATAATAAGAAATACAGAAAGAAGATATCAGTTATCAGAAAACAAAGATAAACTGACACATTAATAAACAAATAGACAACAATATAAATAAATTATTAAAGTTACAAGGAACTGTTTTAGGGTAGTAATGTACTGCATCTTCGCTTGAACTTTTGTGGTTCCAATTGTACAACATCCCCAGGGAGACTGTTCCACAGACCAGCGGTGTGAGGAATAAAAGACCTCTGGAATAACAGTGTTTCATGTATGGTGTTGAAAAGGCTAACACTCTCTCTTCTATCTGAATAAATAATTTTCTGAAAGATTCAACCCATTTTATCATTAACATCACTGTGACGTTTAATACCCCACAGTTTTCCGGAGGTTTTGTTCCTGTTGCGCCAAATTCACGCACTAATCTTCCTAATGGGGTGGTTGAGTAGTTAGAACTTCAGGAGTTCAAACTTGGTGAAAATACTCTTTTGTTGGGTTAGCTCACGCGAGTTTCATTTCACAGTTTATCTGTTTCATCTTGTTCGCTTTGGTTTGAAATTTCTCTCATATAGTTTATTCTTTTCTTCTGTCTCTTTTTTCGTTCTGGGCTACTTTCCATATTGGGAACCTAGGGCTTCTAGCACTCTGCTTTTCCAGATAGGGCTGCAGTGTGGCTAATAATAATAATAATAATAATAATAATAATAATAATAATAATAATATGGTATTAACATCATCATCCTCAGTACTAAAGCTATCACATTCATTATTACCGTAACTGTCATCATCATTTCAATAATTATAAATAATATATATCATGAGCTTCATTATTGTTATCGTCAAAATTTAAGTTAAAATAGTTACAAGTACTATCACAACCATAACTGTTAAATATAACACCACCATTAACACAAACATTCCATTCATTATCATAATCATCATAGATTATATTCATTATTATATTCACCATCATGACAAACTAGCGGTATCCTCAAATTTATAATCATTATCATTGTTAAAAATACCATAAACACCATCATTACCATTATTGTTCAAACCGTCACCACCATCACCACCAACATCATCTACACGTAATTCACCATCATCGCTATGGCAAACACTATCAAGATCATAATCACCATCACTTTCGTTCAAACTAAACGCATAAAAATAAAACTTACACCATCACTGCCATCTTTACCATCATTCGCTTCCCTATCTTCACCATTCCCCACCATCCCCCCGATCACTATCTTCACCAACATCATCATCATCATCATCATTCCGGCCAAGATTCGAAGAAAATGACCCCAGAAGCTTTTTGTTAACTTGAGACGGACGGATTAAACCGGAGATGGAAGAGACCAGGGGGTGAATCCACAAAAATGACATCGCCAAAGATTTCTCGACTTTTACACCTCTCTCTCTCTCTCTTCTTCTTCGTCTTCTTCTTCTTTTCTTCGACTTGCTATAACTCTCTCTCCCTCTCTTCTTTTCTTCGACTTGTTGTAAATATACTTTCAGCTTCTCTCTTTCACTGTCCATCTAAAATGAAATTTTACGCCTTCTCTCTCTCTTCTTTTCTTCGACTTGCTATAAATATACTTTTATCTCCTCTCTCTCTTTGTTCATTTAAACATCGAAATTTTACACCCTTCTCTCTCTCTCTCTCTCTCTCTCTCTCTCTCTCTCTCTCTCTCTCTCTCTCTCTCTCTCTCTCTCTCTTTCTTTTCTTCAACTTGCTATAAATATACTTTCAACTTCTTTCTTTCCACATCCATTTCAACAAATTTTACGCCATCTCTCTCTCTCTCTCTCTCTCTCTTTCCTTCTTTGATTGCTATAAATATATTTTCATCTTCTCTCTCTCTCTTCTTTTCTTCGATTTGCTATAAATATCCTTTGAACTTCTTTCTTTCCATGTCCATTTAAACAAATTTTACTCCATCTCTCTCTCTCTCTCTCTCTCTCCCCCCTTCTTCGATTTGCTACATATTTTCATCTCTCTCTCTCTCATTCTCTTCTTTTCTTCGACTTGCTATAAAATATCCTTTGAACTTCTTTCTATCCATGTCCATTTTAATATCGAAATAATCGTATGTTGACTATAAATTCGTAGTTTTACTGAGCTAAGTAATCATCACTTTTATCTGAGTTTCTCTCTCTGATTTTTTATTCTCTTGTCTCTCGGTGTTTCTGTTGACACTGCCAGAAGTCTGAAAGTCAAGATTGCACTTTTATTGAGGAAATTTATCTGCCACCCCCCCCCCCCTCCCTCTCTCCCTCTCTCTTTTTGAGAAGCAATCAGTTTATACTGGTATCTCTCTCTCTCTCTCTCTCTCTCTCTCTCTCTCTCTCTCTCTCTCTCTCTCTCTCTCTCTCACACACTTAACCATCCATACATTTATATGCTTAAATTACTAAACTCTCTCTCTCTATCTCTCCCTCACACACACACTTTGAGAAGCAATCTATTTACATTGGTAACTATCTCTCTCTCTCTCTCTCTTTGAGAAGCAATCTATTTACATTGGTATCTCTCTCTCTCTCTCTCTCTCTCTCTCTCTCTCTCTCTCTCTCTCTCTCTCTCTCTCTCTCTCTCACTTAACCGTCCCTACATTTATACGCTTAAATTTATAAACTCTACCTCTCTCTCTCTCTTCGAGAAGAATCTATTCACATTGGTATCTCTCTCTCTCTCTCTCTCTCTCTCTCTCTCTCTCTCTCTCTCTCTCTCTCTCTCTCTCTCTCCGAGAAGCAATCTATTTACATTGGTCTCTCTCTCTCTCTCTCTCTCTCTCTCTCTCTCTCTCTCTCTCTCTCTCTGTTTCTTATCTCACTTAACCATCCATACATTTATAGGCTTAAATTACCAAACTCTCTCTCTCTCTCTCTCTCTCTCCTATCAACTGCTGCCAAGTCAACGGACATTTACTGTCAGAAAAAAGTGTCTCAACCGACTTCCACTTTCAGGTGGAAAGATGGAGGTTAAATGACTCGGGGAACACAGAGGAACACAACCAATACAACAATATGAGTTGACTGCTACCAAGGATACAGGCAGGTTGAACGGATCAGGGAACGCAGAGGAAGTCAGAGAATGCCCTGTTTCGAAAGTGAATTATATGGGAAACTGATCAACTTAAACAGCAGCACCAATAAGCAATAAATATGCCTAGCTGTCGAACTTCTGAATTCCAGAGGTCCTTTATTCCTCACACCGTTGGAATGGGAATGTGTAACAGTCTCCATGAGGATGTCGTGAACTGGAATTTCAAAAGTTCAAGCGAAGCTGCAACGCGCCACTACCCTAAAACAATTCTCCTTATATTTTAATAATTTACTTACTTTTCTGTCTATTCATTTATTCATTTGTCAGTTTATTAGTTTTCTGTAAAAGAAAGTTATTGGCCCGGCTTTGTCTGTCCGTCCGCACTTTTTTCTGTGGTGGCCTATCCTATATCGTTGCCAGAAGCACGATTATGGCTAACTTTAACCTTAAGATAAAAAAAAAAAACTACTGAGGCTAGAGGGATGCAAATTCGTATGTTGATCATCCACCCTCCAATCATCAAACATACCAAGTTGCAGCCCTCTAGCCTCAGTAGTTTTTTTTTTTTATTTTATCTTACTTAAGGTTACAGTTAGCCATAATCGTGCTTCAGGCAACGATGTAGGATAGGCCACCACCGGGCCGTGGTTAAAGTTTCACGGGCCGCGGCTCATACAGTATCATACCGAGACCACCGAAAAATAGACCTATTTCCAGTGGCCTTGATTATACGCTGTAGCGGCTGTACAAAAAACTCGATAGCGACTAAGGAACTTCGGCACATTTTTTACTTGTTTTTTTCTTTTCTGATAACTGACCTCTTCTTTCTAAATTTCCTATTACATTCTGTTACCCCTTTCAAATGAACACCAGATTCTTTGGAAGCTTGAATGTCAAGTCAAAGACCTTTGTGGATCAGTTCCTATGAATAGGGTTCATCTTCTGAATAATAATAATAATAATAATAATAATAATAATAATAATAATAATAATAATATACCGGGGTTTGTTAAAGAAAGATTAATTCGCTAAACTGCCAAAGTACAAAATGGCGCGCCAACTCCCATGCCAAATACGCTTATCTAATACCCGTGTATTACTTGCGATACGTCAGGTTCTGACAACATAACTTGGAATATTATAAAAGAATTATACAGTATAAGAAATCCATGAAGCAGTGATAGCTGTAATTTTAAATAATAATATTTAAACACTAGGGAGTATGTTATCTAACAAGGCAATAACTACAAATCAGTTTGTTCAATATTAATGACTGTAAAACTACGCATAAGTATAGTTATGAAAAAAGACAATAGTAGAAAATATGTTTTGAATACTACGGCCAAATATTATGCATAAAAACAGAAATAGAAAAGAATAAAAGAGTACAATGAGGGAATGTTATACATTCAAAATAACAATAAAATACAGCTTATCAAGCATAAAACAACAACCAAATAAATCATTCGATTCCCAGTGAAAAAAATCTGACGTAGGAACACGACGGGAGAGTGACATTATGCATCGGCAAAAAAAAAATTACTAATGAAAAAAAGGAAAATTGCGTTCATCAGCTCGCAAAATAATATAATTATTTTCCCGTCAGAACTAATTCGACTGTTTCGCTGGACATTTAAAAGTGATTATAACACATCAAAGCCGGTTGCTTGCTTTTCGTTTGAGTCATTAACGCGGCCGTTCGCTTGTTTGTTCCCCCTGATGCGGAATTCGGCGTCTTGCTCAAAGTCATTTGGCAGACTTTCACAATTGCTTTATTGGTGCGATTACCAAATGCTTAAATTGAAATAATATCCTTAAGGGTCAACGTTACATTACATGTATTGGGGAGTAGAAGAAGCACCCATGAATTAGCTGTTGTTGATATAACACAAACTTCACCGTCTTAATAATCACAGTTTGGAAAACATCTATAACAATAAAATCCCAGTGGATCTTTCTCGTTTGTTCACCCCGGGTGGGGGGTGGGGTAGGTAGGGGATCGGGAAGGTAGGGGAGACATGACACATCCATCCTCCTCCTGCAAACCTGCTTGTCCGACCCGGGTGGGGGCGGGGTAGGTAGGGGATAACGAAGGTAGGGGAGACATGACACATCCACCCTCCTCCTGCAAACCAGTTTGTCCGCCCCGGGTGGGGGCAGGGTTGCCAGGGGGTCGGGAGGGTAGGGGAGACATGACGCGCAGCGCCGGGTTCAAGCGCAGCGTAGCACGCGCACTCAAGCTCGTAAAAAATATAATTGCAGAAAATTATTTACATAAGAAGTCACTTTGCGAGACACGTCAGTCTTAATATACTACAGGGGGGGTGAGGGGGGGGGGCGCTTGCTAAACACAGTTTAGGAAATACAAAAAACTAAGATTGTACAAAATTACCTGCATAAGAAGGCAGAGTGAAAGACACGACATGCAGCCTTTACGTACCGCACGGGGTGGGTTGGGGGTGGGGGGCTTGTTAACAACCTGTTAATGAGGCTTTTCCTTCTTTTTGTCACAATGCTGAATTTCACAAGCAATGTATAAAGTAATTAACCATGTGGGCTGAGGCAGGTAGACAAAACTTTCACGCAAAATTAGTCGACTCGCTTAGGAATAATAATAATAATAATAATAATAATAATAATAATAATAATAATAATAATAATAATAATAAATAAATAAATAAACATATGTGTTGAGTAAATGATGAATCGTGAGTGCTAAGTAGATGAGGTATAATGAGACTTTCACTGGATGTTTCCTTAATATACAGTCCGCGGTTTCCCTAAAAATAATCCAGGCAAACATTGACTGTATACATCAATAAATATAAGAAGCATGAGTCAGTAGAGGAGTAAGTGTACTAAGGTTAGACGAAATACTGAAGGCACTCCTAATGAGTGATTGCGTAACGAAAAATCGAGCCCCGCATGAAGAAATAATTTGGCGAACTGTAAAAAAATACAACTCTCTCTCCCTCTCTCTACATATATATAGTGTATGTGTATTTTTTACAGTTTACCGAATTATTTCTTAATATGAGGCTCGACTTTTCATTAAGCCATCATTCATCAAAAGTTCCACATTATATGTGTGTGTGTGTATATATATATATATATATATATATATATATATATATATATATATATATATATATATATATATATATATATATATATATATATATATATATATATATATATATATATATATATGAGGAAAAAAAACCTGTAACACCGTACATGAATGGCGGGGTATACTCGTACTCAATGGAGTAGAGGTGGTTTCTGAAAAGAAAAAAAAATTGGTAAGGTAGTCAAGATACATCCATGAACACCAAAATAAGATGGCTGGGACTGTCTGCAAGATTGATGAAAATTCTTATTGAAGTCTCCATATTTTTCCTTTAAACTTGGATTCAGACCGAAAACTAGTTTGCAGAAACTAAATTTTCTAAAAAAAAAAAAAAGAAACAAGCATTACGAGTGCTTCTAAAGTAATACACGTTGCATACCAAACACCGACCAACTCCTCTCTGACATTCATGAGATGCTGAAGAAAACACCAAGGTAAGATAATACCTGTAAGATGTGTTGAGGAACATGAATGACATCGATGGTAGCCATCTTTAATATGAAGGTCAGGGTCAAGATCCCAAGGTCACTAACCTTGGTATCATCTGAAATGGCCTTATTTGTGGAGTGTACATGCCGAGTATAAAGACTTTATCTCTTATAAAATATTGTATTTCAGTTGTAAAATATTTACAAAAGTAAAGCAAGTAAAAAATGCGCCGAAGTTTCTTCGGCGCAATTGAGTTTTCCGTACAGCGTATAATCAAGGCCACCGAAAATAGATCTATCTTTCGGTGGTCTCCGTATAATGCTGTATGAGTCGCGGCCCATGAAACTTTAGCCACGGCCCGGTGGTGGCCTGTCCTATATCGTTGCCAGATGCACGATCATGGCTAACTTTAACCTCAAATAAAATAAAAACTACTGAGGCTAGAGGGCTGCAATTTGGTATGTTTGATGATTGGAGGGTGGATGATCAACATACCAATTTGCAGCCCTCTAGCCTCAGTAGTTTTTAAGATCTGAAGGCGGACAGAAAAAGTGCTGACGGACAGACAAAGCCGGCACAATAGTTTTCTTTTACAGAAAACCAAAATAGATATTTTGAGTTTTTTGGTGCCTTGATTCCATGATGATATCATTTCCATCAATATTGCTATTATTATTATCATTAAAATTCTACTGCCACTACAGCTTTCATCTGTCAGAGTTGGATCATTATTATATTGCTACTACAGCTTTCATCTGTCAGAGTTGGATCATTATTATAATACGACTACAGCTTTCATGTGTCAGAGTTGGATCATTATTATAATGCTACTACAGCTTTCAACTGTCAGAGTTGGATCATTATTATAATACGACTACAGCTTTCATGTGTCAGAGTTGGATCATTATTATAATGCTACTACAGCTTTCATCTGTCAGAGTTGGATCATTATTATAATGCTACTACACTTTCATCTGTCAGAGTTGGATCATTATTATAATACCACTACAGCTTTCATGTGTCAGAGTTGGATCATTATTATAATGCTGCTACACTTTCATCTGTCAGAGTTGGATCATTATTATAATACCACTACAGCTTTCATGTGTCAGAGTTGGATCATTATTATAATGCTGCTACACTTTCATCTGTCAGAGTTGGATCATTATTATAATACCACTACAGCTTTCATCTGTCTGAGTTGGATCATTATTATAGTGCTACTACAGCTTTCATATGTCAGAGTTGGATCATTATTATAATACCACTACAGCTTTCATCTGTCAGAGTTGGATCATTATTGTGATTTTCATTATCATCACGATCACTTCAAATACCCATATTGTAATTATTATCATTATCGTCATCATCGCTATTACTAATTACTATATCAGAATTTATTTTGACGTACCGCACTAAAAACAATTTAAAGGAAAATAATATAATATTCCTAGATCATGGATTACATTTTACATTTCCTTTCCCAATATACTGGTCTTGCAGAGTTACAGTATGTCGTTACAGCAGAGAGAGAGAGAGAGAGAGAGAGAGAGAGAGAGAGAGAGAGAGAGAGAGAGAGAGAGAGAGAGAGAGAGAGAGAGAGAGAGAGAGAGAATTACAGCACTAAAAAAATGAAAACGAGAAAGAAATTTCGCTAAAGTTACAATCTAAAATCTGCAAAATTACTCTAAGCACAAAAGCTCATACCAACAATTCATATTTGTAAAAGATGAAAAATTTACCAAGCGTCTTTTGGGTGAGAGAGAGAGAGAGAGAGAGAGAGAGAGAGAGAGAGAGAGAGAGAGAGAGAGAGAGAGAGAGATAATTTCCAGCGTGATAAAACTGGGAAAATGAAGGCAATTAGCCTTATCAGCCGAATTTCTAATCATAGAGGAAGAGAGAAGTTTAATGATACCTCGACGGGACGCTTCAATTAAGGTTCGAAAAAGCGGAGATTGTATATATATCAATGGGTGGGGAAGACAGATTGCCATTACAGGAGGGACTGCCCCTGTACATATTTGCTTTTTTAAATGGCTTTTCCGAGTGAAGTGGGGCCTTCATTATTTTTACGAAGATTGAATGCAAATTTCCCAGGCCACATATCTCTTTTTTCCGGATTAAAATCGCATTTTGCAGCTTTTCCATGTCAAGTTTCTTGTTCTGGAGTAAAATGCATTTTGGAAATTTTAAACGTCAGATTCTTTTTTTTTGGGGGGGGGGGGGACCAAGATTCCATTTTTAACAGAAATTCGCATTTCTATTTAAACTGTATTTTGTCATTTTCAAAATACGTTATTTAAGTTCGTATTTGTACTGGAACTTTAGTAAAGGACAACTATTTTTTACTCAAATTTGTACACCCTTACTGAAGTCTCCTTTTTTTTTCTTTAAAATTTGAATTCCTACTGAAAACTAGTTAGTGGAAACTAGATTTTGTCAATTAAATTCTTGATACCACAACATCGTACAGCGTCACATTTACATTCACTTGTAACAACGGACAGGAAATGATGATCATACCAGTCTTCAACATTCAAAAATTGACATTTTTTCTCAACTGATTAACTGAAACATAATCTTGATTTTTTTTTTGTTTGCGAAGGCCAACAGAAGCTGGAAGGATCAAGTATGTGTGTGGCAAAACTCAAAAGGAATCGATGCACCCATAAAGGGAGCGAAGGTAATTGGAATCTGGAAATACAGAATGAGGAAGAGGCTTCCAGAATATCTCAATATAAGGAATGATACAGAAATAATCAAATCAGGAAATCACGAAAAAATAAAGACATTACAGAATACGAAAACCAATGCCACACTCTCCATACCTGATGTCGAATCTGCGCATTGAATTGCAACAATCTAAACCATCTGGGAACAACGGAGAAAGGGAATTCCAAATCCCAGATGTGCATCATGCGAAGGACTGATCAACATGCTTTACTCTTGGGTTCATGACATCCTTAATAATCTGTCAGAGTTTATGAGTCGCCTGGCATATGCACCTGTACCTCTCGTTCTTATACTTTGTTCCAATAAAAAACAAGTAAAAAATGCGCCGAAGTTTCTTCAGCGCAATCGAGTTTTCTGTACAGCATATAATCAAGGTCACCGAAAATAGATTTATCTTTCGGTGGTCTTGGTATAATGCTGTACGAGCCGCGGCCCACGAATCTTTAACCAGGGCCTTAAATAAAATAAAAACTACTGAGGCTAGAGGGCTGCAATTTGGTATGTTTGATGATTGGAGGGTGGATGAGCGACATAGCAATTTACTGCCCTCTAGCCTCAGGGCGGACGGACAGACAAAGCCGGCACAATAGTTGTCTTTTACAGAAAAATGCTAATACAGATTATGTTCCAAAACAAAAAGAACTTAATACAGAAATATTACACCTGACACTTCAGTTATCAGCTCGCTCCACCCTTGGGTTCAAAATCTCTACCTCTCTGCCTACAGTCTGCCCTGAGAGACGCAATGAGGGCAACACTAGAGATTCTACGCAGCACCTCTTCCGATCCCAAGTAGTACTGCCTTCTTTCGCTTCATCTGAATCTTTTCCCTCTCAGCTCTTCCTACCTGACTGTCCAACTTCTTTAATTTTATCTTGCTGAAATTTCGCCTTTTGTGTAAAAACACCCCACTGGGCTCATGAAAACTAAGAAACGTGATTCAGTAGTCACGTTCAATCACTGCAAAAAACATCGACAATGACGTTTTACATAAAAAGAATTCAGTAATGACACCTGATTAAAATTTGTATTGATATTGCCTTTAATAATGCACTCTAATATCTAATTAAAAAACTGATACAAAATAACGCAGTCAAGGCTGACGCAAGGAAAAAGAAAAAAAAAAAACACATTACATATATCGAAAGTGATTATTTCAGCGTTACTGCTTGCAGTTATATCAATATAATTTTTTAACTATTCATAATACATAACTACCTCTCACGAAATTTTTTCAAATATATATTGCACATAACACTGAGTATTCGTATCCCCCTTAATGAACTGATTTGATTTCAACTGACCTTTTTTATGATTACAAAGCAAGCAGGTTTTTTTTTACTCATCACTCCCAACGATCAAATCATAAATAATGAATTCGTGCAATTTCACCTCACACTTTTATGATTACCCAGCCAGCTAGCAATTCCTTTGTCGCTGACTCCGGCGGATAATTCAGATAATCTGGCCTGTTTTTCCCCCCGGCTAAAAATCGAGAAAAACGAACCGACCTCAGCTGAAAAAACTCATTTCATTTTATTGCCAATTTCGTCAAACGGGGAATAATGAGGCAAACGCAACGTGCGGAAGGTTTTAACTTCCCAAGTTGCAATAATGGCAAGCAATTCTCGTTAATCCGCGATCAACGTTTTCGGCCAGTTATTAATAACGCGCGCCCTCTACAAAAATTCAGGCTATGGAGAACCTTTTTCATTACACCGCGGTGAAATTGTGACACACGCAAGCGATTAATAACGGCGCCGTTATTGACGCGTTACTGACATCGGTACCGCTCTCTGCGAATTGATTGATTCCGTCATTAATAATAAGGCGATCTTCATTTTTTTTTCCCCAGCACAAATTCATCACGAACGAAATCCTCATAATAAATGACCCACTTATCCCGTAGCTTCGGCCAAATGATAATTACCGTGATTGTAATGGTCTCTATCAGCATTAATTATGATGATTAATCATTAATTATAATGATTTATCGTTAATTAAACAGAGACGCTCCGTCCGGATATCTGGCGTCGCCTGGACACGTGATGAAAAATTCGGATTTTGCAGAAAAATACCCGACTTCATTTGGAGTCACACTTGATAACCCTGTACAATTAATTATGAGACAAATGATGACAGCTTCCAGGTGTCACTGTCCTCAATATATATTGTTTGACAGTCGAATTAAAATTACAAGCTGACAATCATTATATAAATATGAATATATATATATATATATATATATATATATATATATATATATATATATATATATATATATATATATATATATATGTGTGTGTGTGTGTGTGTGTGTGTGTATATACAGTCGAATTAAAATTACGAGCTGACAATCATTATATAAATATATATATATATATATATATATATATATATATATATATATATATATATATATATGTGTATGTGTGTGTGTGTGTGTGCATACAGTCGAATTAAAATTACGAGCTGACAATCATTATATATATATATATATATATATATATATATATATATATATATATATTATATGTATATATATATTTATATGTGTATATATATGTATATTTATTTATGTGCATATACATATATATATATATATATATATATATATATATATATATATATATATATATATATATCGATTATCCAAACAGGAAACAACCTAGAAATAAAATCCAACGCAACAGTAACTACCACACTCACATTTAACTGCTGAATCACCGATGAACAGCTTCTGCACAAAAATTTCTTCAAAATCATCAGCATTATAAACCTACACAAGAGACTCACTAGCGGCGTGTCGAATGTCGCTACACACACTGCGCCACTCAACTCTACCTTATACTACACACTCTCGAGCTTAATACTAAGACCTTCCTCTTCAATATCTCCTTTATCCTGTCCATCCAGCACTTCGTAGCTCCTCTCTTCTGACCTCTATCGTCTCTGAATTACTCTTTTCACAAACCATCTCCCTCCATAATTCAGCGCTGCTAACCACGACCTACTTTTACACCAAACCAGTCACCATCCCGTCTCTGGATTCTGATACACGTTTCGTTTCCGTCATAAAAATTTGGAATCGCTCTCAAAAACTTGTCTCCTGTACCATATACTTACACCTTCCGCATTGCATCTCTATCAGTTCTAGGTTTTTCTAGATCCATGTATGCCACATACAGCCTTCACTCTTTAGTTTCAAACTTCTAACTTAACTTTTACTTATCAAACTTTAGTTTCAAACTTCTAACTTAACTTTTACTTTTCAAACTTTAGTTTCAAACTCCTAACTTAACTTTTACTTATCAAATATTCTAACTTGACTTTAACTTATCAAATATTTGATCCACACACACACTCACACACAAACTCTTACTTATCTAAACCAACATACCTTTCCAAATTAAGTCCGCTGTCACCTGTCTTTATCGAAATCCCACTATACACCTTCCTGGTATACTAGTTAATGTTATGTTTCTATGATTCCCTCAGTAACATATATTACATTTATCTTTATACAATGAAACAATTGTTCCTCTCAACTCATTCTTTCATTCAGACAAACTTGACACACCATGGTCAGCAACTCAATGGCGCTCTCACCACGTACTGCGGCATCTCCTTTGTAGTCCTACCAACTCCTCTTGCCTTTCCATTCTTCAATCTCTTAATTGCCATCCTATGTCCTTAACAATAACTTCCGCAAGCACTGTCCAACTTAATCTGACTGACTCCATTCTTGAACCAGCAAGCTCAACCCTTCTTCTGTCTAGACTTCGTTCATTTTAAACAGCATTTCCATTTGAGTCTTTAACCCTGAGGTCCATTAGTTCGTTAAACCTTCCTCTCTGCACTTACTTCCCTAGAACACTTCTTAGTTTCCCTAAAGTTCTTTCTCATCTCCTGTCCTCCTTGCTTTATATTTCTCTTACTTTCTTCTGTTTACCAAATTTTGCCTCATGTACACCTGCACTCAATCTTCTCTTCTGTCGTGTAACAACACTTTCAGCATTCGTTTTCTTCCAACCGAACCTTTTATTTCCCCATTCCACCATTTAAACCTTTTTATTACGTCCTCTTACTCCTTTACACCAACAAACGCTTCCTGATGTCTCCCCACGATTCCATCAAGTAATCTGACTAACTCTACTCCTTCCACCTCTCTGACTAAAGACTCTAGATCACGATTCATCCGTTTCCTCCTTGTGTGATCTAACCTCCTCTTCATCAAACTCACTTGTCTCGATTATAATTTAAACAAACATTTTATCGCATCCTCTTCGACTTACAGTATGTCCATTTTAACTCTTGATTCACCAAATAATGACTAATGTCCAGCCACGATTCTTTTCACCATTACATCTATCACCATCTTTTTCATCTATTTTGAACTAACTCACTATTTTTCTTAAGCACCTCTGGGATTTTTCTTTTCTGGAAATCATGCAGTGCCAACAATAAAGCCTCTTTGAAAACGCATTCGTGCCAGACTCTCACCTCTCACAATTATTACAAGAATTACATTCTGTTGGTAAGAATGTATCTCTTGGAGTAACTGTGAAAGGAGAGAGTCCGGTATATATACACTCGTATGTATATATAAATGCGTGTGTGTGTGTGTATGCCTGGCTATATGATGGAATCACTACAGAGGTGGCAAGACAATTCGTGTACTAATTAGACTATTCTGCTAAATACAGAATGAGAAATAGAGCCAGATTGGGATCTGGATGCCCAGACAGATGACCTGACTAAACGTGGCGCCTATAAACGCTCTGTACTTCCGTACTTACTTAAGTAAGTAGGGATGAAAATATTCGGTAGGCTCATTCTCAAAAGACTGGAGAAATCTGATAAAATAACTTTGTGTCATCCTGTATCTAAGCACACGGACACACACGCACGGCCTACATTCACGTTATCAATCACGCCGTCCGGATCTTCGTCGCTTATTTCTCTCATTTCAAGCGACGGGAAACGGCAGCGGCTACCTGGCCACGACAACCGGCCAGGCCGTTCGCTGCTGGTGCCGCTGGTGGCGTTTTCGGGCGTCTCTTTGATCATTTTGTAACCGAACAGAGGAATGCCGTTTAATGATTCCCTTGTCCCGGGAACCCCGTAATTTTTAATCAAATTCCTTTTAGGCCCGTAAACGAGGGGGAGGAGGGGGGTGTGGCAGTGACCAGGGTGGAAGTGACTGGGATAAGGGTAAATAGATGTGTATGGGGAGGGGGGTGTGGATGGTGGATGGAGGGGGCATTACATATATCCGGTGGTAGGTTTCCGTTGCTACAACGTTTAATGTTTGGGTACTGGGTTAAATTGTTGCATAAACACTAAGAGGAATTCGGGGTAATTGTTACATAACACCAAGAGGAATTTGGGGTGGTCTTAATGACATGGTTACTGTGAGTGACTTCTTTATTTTTTGGGGATTCTGATGAGATGTCCACAAAGCTTTGTAGAGCGGATATTTCACCCCTTCAAAGTACCTTTAGCTGAAGGAAGTACCAGAATATATCTAAAATCAGCGACCGTGAAGGGGTTTGATAGCTTTTATGAAATTTAGGCTGTGAAGCCAAGAACTGGGACACTTTCGCCCATTCAGAGCTTAAGACAGTAAGATGTGGGAGATGGAGTGGTTAGACAGCAAAATCAAGAACTCGCGAAATTTAAAGGATATGCAGTACAAGAGACAACCCCACAGTTGCACTAAGAAATAATTAGAGCGGCTGGACAGCAAGATTGAAGAAAGTAAATGGCTAAAATGTGGGTGCAACCTGGGGCCGAAGGGACGCTACAAACTGCCTTTAATAATACCTACAGTGAGGTGCACTGACGGGACAGCATGAAAAGGTAATTTCGACAAAAATCCTGCAGTGATAAGACGAATTTAAGAGATACCTATGCTTTTAATTTCCCTCTCAACGCAAATATAAGGAGCAAATACAGGCCACATTTTCCGATGCAAACATCGAAGCTGCGATTTGCAAAAACTGAATATAATGGAAAAAATTGAAATTAAAGTAAAATAAAACAAGTAAAAATTCGCCGAAGTTTCTTCGGCGCAATCGAGTTTTCTGTACAGCCGCTACAGCTTATAATCAAGGCCACCGAAAATAGATCTATTTTTCGGTGGTCTCGGTATAATGCTGTATGAGCCGCAGTCCATGAAACTCTCAGCAGGCCGTGGTGGCATGTGTTGTTATGTTGCCAGAAGCACGATTATTGCTAATTTTAACCTTAAATAAAATTATAACTACTGAGGCTAGAGGGCTGCAATTTGCTAAGTTTGATGATTGGAGGGTGGATGACCAACATACCAGTTTGCAGACCTCTAGCCTCAGAAGTTTATAAGATCTGAGGGCGGACAGAAAAAGTGCGGACAGAAAAAAAGTGCGGACGGACAAGCAAAGCCAGCACAATAGTTTTCTTTTACAGAAAACTAAAAGCAGGTTTAATGATTCAGGAACCGCATAGGAAGGCAGAAGACTGCAAATTCCAGATGTGAACGTTATGACAGACTGATGAAATCGATTGACTCTCGGATTCGCAACTTCCACAAAGTATCTGTTAAATGGCAGCGCTGGTCGGGTACAACGAGCGGAAAGTCAGGGCGGAATACAATCGAAGAAGCTATCGAGAGCAATATCCAAAATAACTGAAGAAAACTTCTGTTTATTTAGTTCAGTAAGCGATACCATACAAATACACGCTGTCAGTCCTTGGGTGTAAAATCAAGTTTAAAAATAATGGAAAAATTATTCTGAAAAGTACCCACATAAAAGAAAGTAAATAATGTTTATTACATGAGCGTGCCGACATAGAAAAAAAAATTACTCTCACGCAAACTAATTACAGGAACACATGAATATTCTAATTCAGAACAAAATTAAATCTTTTTATAGCAAACGCTCCTTATATTCTGCGGCTGTATATTTTGTCAGAGGCTGCGGCGCTTGAATACAGCCCAGCCGAGCCAGGACAATGGAGGGGGTTCGAAATGAAACATCGATCTGTTTCAAACTTTTTCATCTCATTATCGGCCAATAGAGCTCGCTTTTTGTCCCGATGAAATCGGACCATTAAATGCAACGTTAAACTGGCCAACAGCGACAATATTCGACATCATTTGAGGGATGTTTTTTTCGGAAATTTCTTTTGATGTCGCCCTGCGACGATTCAAACATGTTATTCCGGCCAGTTTGGGAAATTACATTATTGAATTGAAACAGGGTTAGCTCGTCATGACTTTTTTTTTTTTATTTTCTCTATCGTAGGTTGTTAAAAGATTTGTCTGATCGTCTGTCGAAATGATTTTACCCGACATTCTTGGGTTTTTGTAAAAGCTTCCTAGGTCTGTGCACCTCATCATCTGAATTTTGTTTAAGCCACAGTACTGAATTGCTAAAACAACTGGCTGTTCATGTTTGTGTTTGAATCTTCTGAATCTTTCTTCAAATTATTTTTGGCCTATTAAAAGATATTTTTCTATTTCTTTATTTCTTCATTTAATATTCGTCAATTGTTAACTAAATTGTTCGTCCGTTCAGCATAATTTCTTTTCCCGTTGATGTTCAAAGTTTGTCAAATTATGTACCTATCTGTCTGACTTTGTTTGATTAAAACTTCTGATTTTCAAATTTCTCGTCTATGTCAATTAGTTCAGATTTTTTTTTTACTACATACTCATAGTTTGTAAAATACAAATGTCTGTCTGTATGCCTATTTCACCGTATAAAATACTGAAACGTTTAAAGGATAATTTAACCTCGTGTTTTAGTAACTGAATATCTACAAGTTTCAAAAATGCTTTCGGTCTTCGCCTATCTACCTATCTTATTTTTCCAGCAACCCTTAACACTTGCGCTCTATACCACACCCTTAGACACTTGCATTTTAAGAAGGATCTCTGTTCACGTACGTTCTTCGAAGCATTAAAACTTATGTTCTTCGTGGCAACCCTTAACAATTATGCTCTTTAGAACACTACTCCGGAACGCTTACGCTCTTTGAAGCAACCCTTGACACTAATGTTCGTCACATTACCCCTGATCACTCATGTTCTTCACATCACCCCTATACAATTACGTTCTTCGAGGAAACCCTTGACGCTAGCATTCTTTGAAGCAAACATGCGTTCTTCACATAGCCCCTGAACACTTTCGTTCTTTGAAACATCCCTAAACCCTTATGTTCTTCGAAACAACCCTTGTTACTTACATTCGTTGGAACAACTATCAACAAATATGTTTTCTCGATGGACCCTTTAAATTCCCCAAGGCAATCTTTGATAGTTATGCTATTCGATGCAACCCTTGGGATCTCTCAAACAGAGTTAATACATTTACATCTCTCTATGCAACCATTAGCATTTACATTCTCCCAAGCAGCTTTTAACACTTGATGTCCTCAAAACAATTCCTAACACCTACGTTCTTGCCGTTAATGCACCCTCATGCGGTGCACTGTAGGCATTGCCTAAGGTTCTTTGCGGCTTGCCTTCGGCCCCTAGCTGCAACCCCTTTCGTTCCTTTTACTGTACCTCCTTTCATGTTCTTTTTCTTCCAACTTACTTTCCACCCTCTCCTAACAATTGATTCATAGTGAAACTGCGAGGTTTTCCTCCTCTCACACCTTTCAAACCTTTTACTGTCAATTTTCGTTTCAGCGCTGAATGACTTCATAGGTCCCAGTGCTTGGCCTTTAGCCTAAATTCATATTCAATTCAATTCAGCACTTACGTTCATCGATGCAACCATTAACACTCCCGTTCTTCGGAAGTAATCTTTAACAACTAAACCATTGGTTTTCAACCTGTGGGCCATGCCACGGACATCTTCAAAATTGTATTTAGAAAATGAAAAAAAAATTTACAGTAAATGCAGGCCAGTGCTTTATTTCATAAATGAAAATGTATAACTAATAAAGTGTTCTGAAAAATAATTCCATAAATGAAAATGTAAAACTAATAAAGTGTTCTGAAAATGCTATATAACAATTCTATTATCATCATTACACAATTCTGAAGGGCAGTGGGCCATGAGTATTTAGGGATGCCAAAAATGGGCCATGGGCACAAAAAGGTTGAAAACCACTGAACTAAACACTTCCAGGAAACCCTAACACCCACGTTGTCGAAGCAACTCTTAACAATTACAATTACTTTCTGTAAAAAAGAAACCCTCATTCACTCATACTTTCCCTACAGATCCCCTCTCCTTACCTAAATTTTCCTCATCTGCTTCACCAAAGCATTCACATTTTCCTCTTTGCGCCTTCACGTTATTCAAAACATTTCCATCTTCCTATTTTTTTACCTTTACGTTCATCGAGGTATTGCAGTTTTTTCTACATACCCTGACATTCATCAAAACCTAACCATTTTCCGGCCCTTATGTTCATCAGACATTACCATCATCAATTTCATCTTTCACATTCCGTATATTTTCCTAAAAGTCACGATGCCATATAATCTCTAATTACTTATTTTCCCCAGTCGACATCCTTTTAACAACAGAGATTTTCCAATCTTTAACAAATATCCAAAGTATGGCATTATTCCTTAGAGGCTGAAAAATTTCCTTCTTTGTCCCCATTCACGTACTCTAAAATCTCCAAGTTCTTTGTTTCCTAAATTCACGTCCGAAAAATAAAATCCTATTTCTCCTTATTTTTCCTTTCCCAATCCTCCAAAACATCTGAATTTTTTAAAGAAACAAACAACGAATTTCCCCATTTCCTTTGCACACCAAAACATCTCCAATTTCCTCGAGTTAATCCCTATTTAATTCCATTCCCGTTTTTCCAAACATCCCCATTTTCCCTAAACACACCAAATCTCCCACTCTTACCAATTACCCTACTGCAAAACATCCCCCAATTTCTCCAATTCACGCCACTTCCTCTACACACCAAAACATCTCCAACTTCCCCGAGTTAATCCCAGTTTAACTCCATTCCCATTTTTCAAAACATCCCCATTTTCCCTAAACACACCAAATCTCCCCACTCTTACCGATTACCCTACTGCAAAACATCCCCCAATTTCCCGAATTCACGCCACTTCCTCTACACACCAAAACATCCCCAACTTCCCCGAGTTAATCCCAGTTTAACTCCATTCCTATTTTTCAAAACATCCCCATTTTCCCTAAACACACCAAATCTCCCCATCTTTCCGACTCTCCCACTGCAAAACACCCCCCAATTTCCCCAAAGCCAAACAAGGACATCCACCAGCAGCGAAATGATATCACAGCCGCTTTTTTTCTTTCTTTCTTTTTCGTGCTGAAACTTTAATTTCTCGACCCTAAAATGGGACTCTCTTCATACGGGCGCTGTAAACAATGCGAGGCGTTATCTTCTTCTCTTATCTTTAATCAGGAGAGAAAGTTACGAAAGCACTTCAGAGGTACGAGAGCCTTTTATTTTCCGTTGGGACGATGTGCGAAGAAGAAGAAGAAGAAGAAGCCAAGAGATATCGCAGGCCTTTTCGTTAGAGAACTAACAACGAAGAAAAATGCACACTCTATGAAATGCAGGTGTTGTTATGTATACATTACTGCTTACACATGGAGTACCAATATTTATAAGTATGCTATTAAAGAGAGATTATAAGTATGCTATTAAAGAGAGACATGAAATACAAATATTTATACCCATATTACTACATAATCACACTCAAGTAATAAATGCATCAATTCAAACAACCCCGCAAACTTGTAATCTCAAGGAAGTTGGAAGATCTATTAACATTTTTCAGGTTGTTTACCATAGGCAGTCTGCAAGATGTTACTGATGGACTTCACAAATTCTAGTGGGATGTGGGCCGACTGCTCAGAGGAGCCGATTGGAATTTGCGATAGACCCCAATCCGGACGCAGGACTACAAGTTACCTCCAAAAATCTTATGCCGATCACAAGAAAATCCTCGAAAGATTCTGATTTTCAGATGGATTAAAATTTTTACCTGAAAATTTTTCAACCGATTTAAAAAAAGAAAGCAATGAAGTGCTGTTTAAATTTTCAGATAAATACGGATTTCCATTATTTTTCCACAAAAGAATTGATGCTGGAAAAATTTTTTTTGTAGATGAACCGATTGTGATAATTAACCTTTATTTTGAGTTCGGTACGAATAAGGATCCAATGTATAAATCTGTAAAAAATACGCCGAAGTCTCCTCGGAGCAAACGAGTCTTCTGTACATCGTGTAATCAAGGCCACCGGAAATAGATCTATCTTCCGGTGGTCTCGGTATAATGCTGCATGACCCATAGCCCATGAAACTTTAACCACGGCCCGGTGGTGGCCTGTTCTATATCGTTGCCAGATGCACGATTATGGCTAGCCATAACCTTAAATAAAATAAAAACTACTGAGGCTACAGGGCTGCAATTTGGCATGTTTGATGACTGGAGGGTGGATGATCAACATACCAATTTGCAGTCCTCTAGCCTTAGTAGTTTTTAAGATCTGAGGGCGGAGAGAAAAAGTGCGGACAGAATAAAGCGCGGACGGTCAGACAATGCCGGCACAATAGTTTTCTTTTACAAAAAAACTGAAATGAATATTAGTGGTGGACTTCAATAACATTTGGTGAAGGGCGGATGGACGGGAGCAGTTTTTTGCTACAGTAGAGCAAAATGCTAGCTTGAATTTGAGACGTGAATTCAAATCCGGATGCGAATCAAGGATTTTATAACAGCAAAAATATTTTCAGACAGGACACACTTTGGATTTTTGTTTGTAATTCCAAAAAAAGAAATGCGATCGTACTTTGTTATTTGTTGGAGTTTAGTGAGGGCACGAGCTCCATATAAAATTTTTAGTTCCTATTCAATATGACGGATACACGTGTCTACACACGCACGCACAAAGACATATATATGTGTGTATATATATATGTATATATATATATATATATATATATATATGTGTGTGTGTGTGTGTGTGTGTGTGTGTGTGTGTGTGTGTGTAGACAACTACAGGAAAGGTGACAATCAAAGACCAGGTATCAAGCACTTTCGTGTACCTCGTCTTTACATATGTATGTATATATATATATATATATATATATATATATATATATATATATATATATATATATATATATATATATATATATTTATATATGAGGTTAAAATCTGGATGCAGAACAGGGATTATCAAACAGTTCAGAAAATATATAATCCAGTAAAAACACATAGTGTACATTGTCTTCTTAAAAGGAAACTTAGAAAATGTACTTGAATGTTTATCTCGGAAATACATCTTGTACACGGTAAAACAAGCTAATGTCCACATTTTAAGTAAATATTTTCAAATTTATTTTTAAGCTTTGGTCATTACGTGGAAGCTTTCTAATTCGTATGCATTGTCAAAATTGACTCCTACCGTTTCGTTAAAAACGCAAAACATTTTCAAAGCGATAATACATCGTAATGGAAAAGTAATATCTTTAATATGCTGAAAAAGTAATTCAATTTAAATGGCAAGGAATAATTCTCACTGATATATGCTTATAAACGAAAACCTCATCCATGTTTTATTCTTAGCTATTTATTTATTTTACGTATATTCTATCACGTTTTTAATAATGTAATTCTCTTAATTTTGACTTTTTCTTGATTTTATTCTGCTTGTATATGTATATATGTATGTATGTATGTATGTGTATATATATATATATATATATATATATATATATATATATTACTTTTTTATTATCATAGAAGAATCTTTGGATTCTACAAAATAAGTAGTTTTAATTTCTTGAAATTTGTATCTATTATGTTTTATGCTTACATTTAAATTTAACATAAATTACACCACTTTCAACAGCATCGTCCACCTAATTTTGAATTTTTCTAGGATGTATTTCGTATATCAACTTCTGCACTTATTTCTCTTTCAAATTTACAAGAAATTAGTTTTTAATGACTGAGGTTTGTATTTATGACACGTAATAATTTTTTCTCTGGCTTATTAGTATATATTTAGTATTACTATTACTACTCTTTTCGTTCATCTATATATTAATTTCTTCTTCTTCTTCTTCTTCTTCTTCTTCTTCTTCTTATTATTATTATTATTATTATTATTATTATTATTATTATTATTATTATTATTAATGTGTAATAAAAATCCACAATTATATAGTAAATATATTACTATGTAAACTAAAAAAGACTTTCGAACACTTGAACGGTGTTCCTCATCAGTGCTAACGTTTAAATGTGTTCCTCATCAGTGCTAACGTTAAAACGTTAGCACTGACGAGGAACACCGTTCAAGTGTTCGAAAGACTTTGTCTATTTTATATAGTAGTATAATTACTATATAATTGTGAATTTTTATCACAGATTATTTTTCACGAAATTGTGAATCTCTTAGCATTATTATTATTATTATTATTATTATTATTATTATTATTATTATTATTATTATTATTATTATTATTATTATTATTATTATTATTATTTATCAAATCATAACGCCTTTTAAAATACTAACTCATCTATCAATTTCCAAAACTCCACCAACACGCAAGACCCAAAAATGCATCATCCCATTCACACGCATTATTATTATTATTATTATTATTATTATTATTATTATTATTATTATTATTATTATTATTATTATTATTATTATTCATCTATTTATTTATCAATTCATAACGCCTTTTAAAGTACTAACTCATCTATCAATTTCCAAAACCGGACCAACACGCAAGACCCAAAAATGCATCATCCCATTCACACGCATTATTATTATTATTATTATTATTATTATTATTATTATTATTATTATTATTATTATTATTCATCTATTTATTTATCAATTCATAACGCCTTTTAAAGTACTAACTCATCTATCAATTTCCAAAACCGGACCAACACGCAAGACCCAAAAATGCATCATCCCATTCACACGCATTTCACCCGACCCAGACACCTGTCACTCGAATGCCGGCCTGCTGCATTTGTTCTTGTTACTGATGCTGTTGTCGTTGTCCTTGTTATTGCTATTATTGTTGTTGTTGTTGTTGTTGTTGTCGTTTGTTGTTGTTGTCGGTTCTGATGGCGGTGGAAGCAGGAGGCCGAGAAGAGAAATTAATATTCCTCAGATCTGGAGGCTTGACACCGTGCCAGGGATGTGGCGTTCATCAATTCAGTAAACTGGAATTATATTCCGTGTCTACGAAATCCCAGGCTGCGAAGGCTCTCATTCCAATTTACTCTCCGAAGAGAGGGATTTCTGGATTTTTGGCCTTTGGAGTAAATCGCTCGTAAGTAAAATCTGTCTGTCTATCCATCTATTTAACTATCAATCTAAATATATATATATATATATATATATATATATATATATAATATATAATATATTTATACACACACATTTATATATATATATATATATATATATATATATATATATATATATATATATATATATATATATATATAATATATAATATATTTATACACACACATTTATATATATATATATAATATATATATATATATATATATATATATATATATATATATATATATATATATATAAATATATGTATATACATAAATGGAGGACGAAACTATTGGGTACATTCTCACAAAACACCTTTCACTTTTCTATGTGGAATACAACTGAATAACATATCTTCGTGTCTAAGAAGATTACCAGTAATATATATATATATATATATATATATATATATATATATATATATATATATATATATATATATATATATATATATATATATAATGTATATACGCACACACACACACACACACACATATATATATATATATATATATATATATATATATATATATATATATATATATATATATATATACTATTATAGTTCTCTAAAAGGTATCTTGAAGATGAAAATATTTCCAAATGGAAAATAATGGAAAACACTTGACTGTTACATTTCGGGAAGCACCTCTACCTATAATACACATAAATATGTGTATGTTTGTATTTTCTCTCTGTACAGTACAATAAAGTTATTAAAATGACTGAAAGGTTTGTTTACCTTGATATTGAGCTATTTTCATCTCACTTTACGATTTTATCAATAGCAACAAAATCAGTTTAGAATAAAAACATTAATAGATACAGAAGAATAGTTATTCCTTGTGACTAAGAAAGTTGTTCATAAGAGCAAATCTTACCTGGCAAGACAATTTTTCTATCCGTCCATTTTACGATTGGCCATTGTAGTGTATTTAGTCGCAAACTGACCGGATATTTTCTGTCCTTTCTACCACGATTTACAAATTCCTTCTTAGTGAAATACCTCCCTTGATTAATCTCTTAATAAAAAATAATATTATTCAACACTCTACCCTTATAAAACCGTGTTGCCAATTTACAAATAACAATGATTCGTTAATGATGTTGTTGTCTTTGGGCGCGCATCTGGCAGGAACGGAAGGGAAGGTTGGGGGGGGGGGGGGGCTTCCATGCAGCCAAGGCTGTGCTGATCGGAAATTCATGTGCTGGGAACCCAAAGGGGATTTTCCCCGCCGGTGCGAAAAATCGAATCCGGTTCCAGAATTCTGTTTGCACGAATTTCATATCTGGCCCGGCCAACTCGCATGTTTTCGAACCGGAATTGGAATTAGATTAGCAAAGGGACCTTGAACAAAACAAAAAAAATTAAGAAAAGCATTGGAGCAATTATGTATGTTTCGAGTTTAATACTGATGAGGCATAAATCGACTTAGGATGAGCTGAGTAATAGACCGGTGTTAATGGAACGATGATTTATTTTTAAGCTAAATCGCTTTTCCTTTGTGGAATTCGGTGACTTTCTTTCCTCCTACTGCCATGCTTTGGCATTCTCTTCTAACTTCTATTTTCCCTGGCTCACAATAACATTTCTTTACGAGCCAAACAGGTCTATGGCTTCCATCGTGGTTAAGACTCATTTTCCTTCCTTCAACTTTCCTTTTTAGTTTTCTGTAAAAGAAAACTATTGTGTCGGCTTTGTCTGTCCGTTCGCTGTTTATTCTGTCCGCCCTCAGATCTTAAAAACTACTGAGGCTAGAGGGCTGCAGACTTGTATGGGGATCATCCACCCTCCAGTCATCAACATACCAAATTACAATCCTCTAGTCTCAATAGTTTTTATCTTATTTAAGGTTAAAGTTAGCCATAATCGTGCTTCTGGCAAAGATATAGGACAGGCCACCATTATACAGAGACCACCGAAAGATAGATCCATTTTCGGTGGCCTTGATTATACGCTGTAGCCGCTGTACAGAAAACTCGATTGCGCCGAAGAAACTTCGGCGCATTTTTACTTGTTATTTTTTATCTTCAGCCTGGGCTACAAAATGACACTAGGTTGCACGTCCAATTGGCCTTCACATTCGGCGAATCCTCTCCCTTTTGTAGAACTGAAGGCTTAATCACTGTTCTGATTGCAAATAATTAAACTAACTCACTGTCGTTTTACCACAACAAAACTAATTCCCTTTTCATTTGCGGAACTGAAGGATTAAATGTTTGTTTGCAGTTAAATTATATTAATTCACTTTGAGTTTGCGGAATTTATATTGGTTTATCCATAAATTTGAGATAATTCGCATTCTAATTTCTAGAACTCTATGATTTTATGGAGTTTATTCACAGCATATTAGGTAACTAATTTTTTGCCTGAGAAGTATGAATTATATGGCACTTGTTTATAGATGAATTTGGACTAATTCAGATTCAATTAATGGAATTTACATTTTCACAAATATGAAAGTATAAATTTTATAACCCTAGCTTACTGATGAATTCGAGCTAAATCATATTCCATTTGTGAAATTCAAAGGTGTTTCTGCATTTATTAACAAAATTAGGCTAATTCACTATCTTTTCAAGGAATTCAAATATAGTACTCTTGTTTTCATAGTTAAAACCATCTAATTAAACTTGTACTCGCGGAATTAAGATAATTTATTCTTGCTCACAGCTAAACTTCACAAGAATTCAGGTTCTGTTTGTGTCACTTAAGGACGTCATTGTCATCTATATGTATAAAAATGGATGTATGTATGTGTGTGTTCCAGCATAAGTCTGAAACACATTGAACAATTTCATCCAAACTTGGTATACCTATGACTTACTATCTGGAAAAGAATACTGTGGGGGCAAGACATCATAGCACCAAAGGAGGTGAGGGGTAGGAAGGGTTTACCTGAAACTGGGCTGGTTCTGGCCGTAGACTTAGTAACTAAATAAAGTCTATGGGTTTATCATACCTCCTTTCGGTATACATATGACTTACTATCTGGAAAAAATACTTTGGGGGTGGGTAGGACATCACTGGCACTAAAGGGGGTGGGGGTGGGAGGGGGCGACATGTAAAAATAACTGAAAATGACAGATATTAATGTCTAATCCATAGTTTTTGAGGTCGCTGAGAAGAGAAGTGACACTCCCGATGCCCTTTAAGTCCAAGTTCAGCACCAGTAGGAAGGGGAGGTGAGAAGGGGTGAAAAATAGAATGAAAAAATGCCTTATATTAGTGTCTAATCCATAGTTTTCGAGATCACTGAGATGAAGTCACACTCCTGATGCCCTCTAAGTCCAAGTTCAGCCCCAAAAGGAAGCGCGCGGGGGTGGGGGGGGGGGGGGGAGGATGAAGAGGAGGAAGAATGGGAGAAAAGAAGAATGTCAAAAATGACATAGTGTCTAATCCATAGTTTTCAAGGTTACTGAGATGAATAGTGACACTCCCGATGCCCTTTAAGTCCAAGTTTAGCCCCGATAGGAATGGAGGGTGAGAAGGGGTGACATATAAAATGTCAAAAATGTTGGGCATTGTAACTGAAGCAACTATCTTAACGAGAGAGAGAGAGAGAGAGAGAGAGAGAGAGAGAGAGAGAGAGAGAGAGAGAGAGAGAGAGAGAGAGAGAGAGAGAGAGTTTATCGGTTGTCATTCAGTTTTCCCGGACAGCACCGAGTAAGTCAGCTAGTTCATTTATAATTTGAAGATTACGAAAAACAGACATTACTCTAACACCTAATTAAAGGATGATTCAAGATGGTGCAATTTATACTTTTGGAAGTCAACTGCTATTGCATTCCCCTACAACGCAATTTAGTTCTCTCAATTTTCAACTACGAAAAAGATTTACACTTACCTCGATTAAACATTAATCTAGTATTCGTTGGTACAGAAATCAATGTGATTTGAATTAGACAGAAAACCACGACCGTTTAGTGGCGCTGAAGTACATGAAAACAAATTACTCTATTGGAATTGGCTAACTCAACAGGGTTAAAATAGAAACAAATTAGTCTGGTTTGGAAGAGCTCTTACCATAATTCCATTTGTGTGAAGAAGCGAAGAACAGAGACATTATTAGTTCCCATTAATTGCTCATGAAGCTTTCAAAACAATGGTGGTCTCTTCTTAAGGAGTGGAAAATATTTGGGAGAGAGAGAGAGAGAGAGAGAGAGAGAGAGAGAGAGAGAGAGAGAGAGAGAGAGAGAGAGGTTTCACCTCGTTGTGGCTTTCCCGTCCTTGAGTATATGATGTCATACATTTAGACAAAGCACTGGTCACTCGTGTCTAGTACCTTCTCTCTCTCTCTCTCTCTCTCTCTCTCTCTCTCTCTCTCTCTCTCTCTCTCTCTCTCTCTCTCTCCTCAAACCCAGTTACGACCCAGAACAGTCGACAAACAAACCAGGTACCTAATTTACTGCTTAGGTCAGCAGAGACAAGCTGGATTTTAAAGTAAACGCGCCCATACCGTTCCGCTTCCCGTCCAGTCCAGGGATCGAATGCTGGTTCCTTAGCTGGAATCTGAGAGTGCTACTTGGACCGAGAGAGAGAGAGAGAGAGAGAGAGAGAGAGAGAGAGAGAGAGAGAGAGAGAGAGAGAGAAAGAGAGAGAGAGAGAGAGAGAGAGAGAGAGAGTACTCCGCTCCTATAGCCTCCATCCACTAGCTTTTTTATTAGGAGACGTGGGTGTGTGCCTGGTCAAGCTAAGCTCTGAATCAAACTGGTTAAATAATTCTGGAAATAAAAAGGAAGGATAGGAATTCCATATTCTGGACTGATCGAAGCAGGTGACCCCACTCATTCGCGAGGCTTCATGTACATTAAATACAGTAATAATGATCATTAAAAATAATAATGGCCTTCCATTATTTTTGGCTTATATCTATTAGCAAACGCAATACTTCTACGAATCACATAAAGGCAATAACATCTATTTTCCGCTTCGCATGTTAACAATTGTAATTATCTCTCCTATATTTTTCTTATTTCACAGAATTATATGAATGTTAAAAACATTTCCATTTTTATTCTAGAATTTTGCGTGTAATAAATTCTTTAAATTTGCTTCCAGGTCTTAATTATATGGTTTAACCTCTTAACCTTTTGCTTCTAAAAGATAATAACCTCCATGTATACATGTATAAGTATATAAATGGCTGCTCCCAAATGATAATAGCCTCCAAGTATAAATTTCACAATGACTTCCATTTCGCTCCCATTAAGCTGATAACGTCATGATCTCTCCCATACGTGCTTCCAAGAAGGAAACGAAAGAAATAAGACCTTCCAACTTCTTTTAATCTGCTTCCAGGTAGCGGAGACTCCTTGAAGAGAGGATTCCAGCGCGTGAGGAGGTTCCCGCAAGAATGGAAAAGCCCAGTGACGTCACACCACTCCTGCGACTTCTTCTTCTTTTCCAGCTTGTCACGGTAGGGCTCAAATATCTCACCTCATTTTTGGACGATTTGGCTTCCTCGCGGTCCAGCCGCTGAGTCGGAATTTCTGTTTGTACTTTTTTCTTATTTTTTACATTCAGTTCAGCAGTTTCCGATGAGCTTACAAGATCAAATTTTGAAGAATAAAAAGCTCTCGTGATAAACTTTCCGTTGATTTTCTTCTGTTCAACTATTTCTGAAGATTTTTGTTGGAGTAGAATTCTTGACCAAATCTTTTTGATGAAATTTAACTATGTTTTATTCGGTTTAATGGTTTTGATGAATTTTACAAATAAAAAGGTTGAAATTAAAGAACATCAGCTGATTTCCTTCAGCTCAACTGTTTCTGATGATCTTTGTAAGGAAACCTTTTGAGCTAAAATGTTTAGCATGAAATCCGTATCGCCTCCTCTGTGTAATCGTATTTGATGAAAATTACGATAAATATTTTTGACGATACAGATTTAAAGATAAAATTTCAGTACATTTTATCTCGTTCATTAACTTGTGATAAATTTATGAGATAAAATTTCGGCATGTTTTTCGGTTCAACAATACCTCATAAAATTTTGCATGATTTTTTCGGTTCAACAATACCTCATAAATTTTGCATGATTTCATCCAGTCCGAAGTTTTTTTTATTAAATTACTGAAATAAAATTAGTATATGAACGTTTAAGGATACAAAAATGTAATAAATTTTATCGTTTTCAAAGAATTCTGAAGATATTCCTTGGTCAACATTAAAAGATAAAATTCTATGAAGATAAAATTACATTTAGTTTTGCTCAGTTCAACAAAATTTGATAAATTACTTTAAGAGACTTTTTAGAGGAAGATCCAACAATCTCACAAGAGAGAGAGAGAGAGAGAGAGAGAGAGAGAGAGAGAGAGAGAGAGAGAGAGAGAGAGAGGAGAGAGAGAGAGAGAGAGAGAGAGAGAATAAGCAGTACTTACTAGAAGCATCAAGGGACATTACAATTGCTGTTATTACTGGTAATGATTATTACTTGCAGTAATGCACTAGAAATACAACAATACAGGTGGTGATAATTACAAATATATGACAAAGGAAACTCACTGTCACGAACATTATTATTTATTATTATTATTATTATTATTATTATTATTATTATTATTATTATTATTATTATTATTATTATATTATCATGTCTTACAGTTGTATGGAGTAAAAGCAAAGTACCAACATTATTATTATTATTATTATTATTATTATTATTATTATTATTATTATCCCAAGTCTATATAAAACAATAACTGTCAAACTTGGCCATATTACCGAAGAGACAATATTCAAAATGAAATATGATTTCCCCGCAAATTAACTGTCATGTTTGCACCATATAATTCATACATGATCATTTTTAGCGTAAGCTGTGTTGAATGTAACTGAAATACAAAAATAACGACAAATCACCGAATAAACGAATTATTTACGGACAGACAGTGGGACAGAGAGATAAAGCCCTTAATTATATATCCCTGATTTCGATGCAGGGATAATATAATAACAGGGAGGATCATTATACTGACGGCAATAATGACTCCCACCAGCAATGGAAAAAATAAGCCTCAAATTACACATCATGATTTGCCTCTCTCGACAATAAAGTGACTTATATTTTCCAAGTAATAATAATAAAAAGTTAAACACATCAACTAATTCCGGCGACTGTTTCTTCTAAAAACCAATGGCCCTTTCTAGATCGGATCCGACAGGCACTCCTTCCTCTTCAAGGAAGGAGAGACAATCCTTCCCATCTGAAGGGAAGGAAAGACAATCATTTCCCTAAAAGGAAGAAAGACAATCCTTCCTCTTGAAGGAAGGAAAAGGCAATCCTTCCTCATGAAGGAAGGAAACCCAATCCTTCCATCTGAAGGAAGGAAAGACAATCCTTCCTCTTGCAGATAGGAAAGACAATCCTTCCTTTTGAACGAAGGACCAGACCATCCTTCCATATGGAGGAAGGAAAGATAATTCTTCCTCTTGAAGGAAGGAAAGACAATCTTTCCTCTTGAAGGAAAGACAGACAATCCTTCCTCTTGAAGAGCGGAAAGACAATCCTTCCTCATGAAGGAAGGAAAGACAATCGTTCGTCTTGAAGGAAAGAAAGACAATCCTTTCTCTTGAACGAAAGAAACACAATCCTTTCTCTTGAAGGAAAGAAAGACAATCCTTTCTCTTGAAGGAAAGAAAGACAATCCTTCCTCTTGAAGGAAGGAAAGACAATCATTCCCTTAGAAGGAAGGAAAGACAATCCTTCCTCTTAAAGGAAAGAAAGATAATCCTTCCTCTAGAAGGAAGGAAAGACAATCGTTCCACTAGAAGGAAGGAAAGACAATCCTTCCATCTGAAGGAAGGAAAGACAATCTTCCTCTTGAAGGAAGGAAAGCCAATCCTTCCATCTGAAGGAAGAAAGACAATCCTTCCTCTTGAAGGAAGGAAAGACAATCCTTCCTTTTGAAGGAAGGACAGACAATCCTTCATATGGAGGAAAGAAAGAAAATTCTTCCTCTTGAAGGAAGGAAAGACAATCCTTCCTCTTGAAAGAAACAAATACAATCCTTCCTCTTGAAGGAAGGAAAGGCACAATCCCTTCTCTTGAAGGAAAGGAAAGACAATCATTCCACTAGAAGGAAGGAAAGACAATCCTTCCATCTGAAGGAAGAAAGACAATCCTTCCTCTTGAAGGAAGGAAAGCCAATCCTTCCATCTGAAGGAAGAAAGACAATCCTTCCTCTTGAAGGAAGGAAAGACAATTCTTCCTTTTGAAGGAAGGACATACAATACTTCCATATGGAGGAAAGAAAGATAATTCTTCCTCTTGAAGGAAGGAAAGACAATCCTTCCTCTTGAAGGAAAGAAAGACAATCCTTCCTCTTGAAGGAAGGAAAGACAATCGTTCCTCTTGAAGGAAAGAAAGACAATCCTTCCTCTTGAGGGAAAGACAATCCTTCCTCTTGAAGGAAGGAAAGACAATCGTTCCTCTTGAAGGAAAGAAAAATCAATCCTTCCTCTTGAAGGAAAGAAAGACAATCCTTCCTCTTGAAGGAAAGAAAGACAATCCTTCCTCTTGATGGAAGGAGAGACAATCCTTTCTTTGGAAGGAAGGAAAGACAATCCTTCCTTTTGAAGGAAGGACAGACAATCCTTCCATATGGAGGAAAGAAAGATAATTCTTCCTCTTGAAGGAAGGAAAGACAATCCTTCCTTTTGAAGGAAGGACAGACAATCCTTCCATATGGAGGAAAGAAAGATAATTCTTCCTCTTGAAGGAAGGAAAGACACAATCCTTCCTCTTGAAGGAAGAAAGACAATCCTTCCTCTTGAAGGAAGGACAGACAATCGTTCCTCTTGAAGGAAAGAAAGACAATCCTTCCTCTTGAGGGAAAGAACGACAATCCTTCCTCTTGAAGGAAGGAAAGACAATCGTTCCTCTTGAAGGAAAGAAAAATCAATCCTTCCTCTTGAAGGAAAGAAAGACAATCCTTCCTCCCTGAAGGAAAGAAAGACAATCCTTCCTCTTGATGGAAGGAGAGACAACCCTTTCTTTGGAAGGAAGGAAAGACAATCCTTCCTCTTGAAGGAAAGAAGACAATCCTTCCCTCTTGAAGGAAAGAAAGACAATCGTTCTTCTTGAAGGAAAGACAATCCTTTCTCATGAAGGAAAGAGAGACAATCCTTCCTTTTGAAGGAAAGAAAGACAATCCTTCCTCTTGAAGGAAGGAAAGACAATCCTTCCTCTTGAAGGAAGGAAAGACAATCCTTCCTCTTGAAGGAAAGAAAGACAATCCTTCCTCTTGAAGGAAAGAAAGACAATCCTTCCTCTTGAAGGAAGGAAAGGCAATCCTTCCTCTTGAAGGAAGGAAACCCAATCCTTCCATCTGAAGTAAGGAAAGACAATCCTTCCTCTTGCAGATAGGAAAGACAATCCTTCCTTTTGAACGAAGGACAGACCCATCCTTCCATATGGAGGAAGGAAAGATAATTCTTCCTCTTGAAGGAAGGAAAGACAATCTTTCCTCTTGAAGGAAAGGAAAGACAATCCTTCCTCTTGAAGAGCGGAAAGACAATCCTTCCTCATGAAGGAAGGAAAGACAATCGTTCGTCTTGAAGGAAAGAAAGACAATCCTTTCTCTTGAAGGAAAGAAAGACAATCCTTTCTCTTGAAGGAAAGAAAGACAATCCTTTCTCTTGAAGGAAAGAAAGACAATCCTTCCTCTTGAAGGAAGGAAAGACAATCATTCCCCTAGAAGGAAGGAAAGACAATCCTTCCTCTTAAAGGAAAGAAAGATAATCCTTCTCTTGAAGGAAGGAAAGACAATCGTTCTCTTGAAGGAAAGAAAGACAATCCTTCCTCTTGAAGGAAGGAAAGTCAGTCCTTCCATCTGAAGGAAGGAAAGACAATCCTTCCATATGGAGGAAGGAAAGATAATTCTTCCTCTTGAAGGAAGGAAAGACAATCCTTCCTTTTGAAGGAAGGAGAGACAATCCTTCCATATGAGGAAGGAAAGGAAAATTCTTCCTCTTGAAGGAAGGAAAGACAATCCTTCCTCTTGAAAGAAACAAATACAATCCTTCCTCTTCAAGGAAGGAAAGGCACAATCCTTTCCTCTTGAAGGAAGGAAAGACAGTCATTCCACGAGAAGGAAGGAAAAGACAATCCTTCCATCTGAAGGAAGGAAAGACAATCCTTCCTCTTGAAGGAAGGAAAGCCAATCCTTCCATCTGAAGGAAGAAAGACAATCCTTCCTCTTGAAGGAAGGAAAGACAATCCTTCCTTTTGAAGGAAGGACAGACAATCCTTCCATATGGAGGAAAGAAGATAATTCTTCCTCTTGAAGGAAGGAAAGACAATCCTTCCTCTTGAAGGAAAGAACGACAATCCTTCCTTCAAATCGTTCCTCTTGAAGGAAAGAAAGACAATCCTTCCTCTTGAGGGAAAGAAAGACAATCCTTCCTCTTGAAGGAAGGAAAGACAATCGTTCCTCTTGAAGGAAAGAAAAATCAATCCTTCCTCTTGAAGGAAAGAAAGACAATCCTTCCTCTTGAAGGAAAGAAAGACAATCCTTCCTCTTGATGGAAGGAGAGAGACAATCCTTTCTTTGGAAGGAAGGAAAGACAATCCTTCCTTTTGAAGGAAGGACAGACAATCCTTCCATATGGAGGAAAGAAAGATAATTCTTCCTCTTGAAGGAAGGAAAGACAATCCTTCCTTTTGAAGGAAGGACAGACAATCCTTCCATATGGAGGAAAGAAAGATAATTCTTCCTCTGAAGGAAGGAAAGACAATCCTTCCTCTTGAAGGAAAGAAAGACAATCCTTCCTCTTGAAGGAAGGAAAGACAATCGTTCCTCTTGAAGGAAAGAAAGACAATCCTTCCTCTTGAGGGAAAGAAAGACAATCCTTCCTCTTGAAGGAAGGAAAGACAATCGTTCCTCTTGAAGGAAAGAAAAATCAATCCTTCCTCTTGAAGGAAAGAAAGACAATCCTTCCTCTTGAAGGAAAGAAAGACAATCCTTCCTCTTGATGGAAGGAGAGACAATCCTTTCTTTGGAAGGAAGGAAAGACAATCCTTCCTCTTGAAAGAAAGAAAGACAATCCTTCCTCTTGAAGGAAAAGAAAGACAATCGTTCTTCTTGAAGGAAAGACAATCCTTTCTCATGAAGGAAAGAGAGACAATCCTTCCTTTTGAAGGAAAGAAAGACAATCCTTCCTCCTTGAAGGAAGGAAAGACAATCCTTCCTCTTGAAGGAAGGAAAGACAATCCTTCCTCTTGAAGGAAAGAAAGACAATCCCTTCCTCTTGAAGGAAAGAAAAGACAATCCTTCCTCTTGAAGGAAAGAGAGACAATCCTTCCTCTTGAAGGAAGGAAAGACAATCCTTCCTCTTGAAGGAAGGAAAGACAATCGTTCCTCTTGAAGGAAAGAAAGACAATTCTTCGTCTTGAAGGAAAGAAAGACAATCCTTCGTCTTGAAGGAAGAAAGGACAATCCTTCCTCTTGAAGGAAAAAAGACGATCCTTCCTCTTGAAGGAAAGACAATCCTTTCCTCTTAAAGGAAGGAAAGACAATCCTTCCTCTTGAAGGAAGGGAAGACAATCATTCCTCTTAAAGGAAGGAAAGATAATTTTCCTTCCTTATGAAAAAAGGAAGGAAGAAAAGGAATTCCAAAACGTAACAGCAAATGGAAGAAACAGTCTCTGAATCGACTTCCGCACTGTAAACGTGTTACGGAAAATGGCTGTAATCGTTTAGCATCCTCAGAAATCATTTAAAAAAAAATAATTTGTTAAAAGATTATCTTTATGATATAAAAATAAATACCTTATTAAAAAAAATATATTTTACAGGCGCACTTGTGAATCATCTAATTGACACAGTCAAACCAAGAGTCCGTCAATCTAATTAGAATTGCATGTCATATAATTACAGACTCAGGAACTCGCTATCTTCCTTTGCATTTCCTCTTATCAGAAGTGGCTTTTTAAATAAATGTATGGGGCAATGGGATGAAAACCTCATAGCCTTTTCTAGCCCAGGCCCGGGGAAAAGATGAAAAGGACAAGAAAAGAAGAAATGTAAATTAAACCTTAAGGGAAGCGAAATTCTGCTCCTTAAAAAAAATCGAGTTGAAAAGTCAGTGAAAAACGTGGGCAGGAAGAGAATTCCATAGTCTGCCTTAGAATAAAATACGAAAGTAATCTTTGAAGAAAACCGAACAGATTTAAACCATGGCCGAGTTCCCGCCCAGATCATTAAAAATAAAATGAAAGAAATCAGTTCACTCTCATCTGAATTACAAATTCGAAGTTAAATGACCCACACTGCATAATTATGGAGGAACCCGAATCTCCGTCTCTTGTCAAATTAAATCAAATTTGAAAACTTCTTTCAGTGAGTCCACTTGGCTCATCCAATAAAAAAACGACCATAATTCCTTATCAAATTTTGAGAAACTAAGACCTGGTACAGCTATAAATCAGGGTAAACTTATCGTTTTTTCTAATTAAATGGTTACAAAAATATATACAAATAAAAATGCGCCGAAGTGTCTTCGGCGCAATCGACTTTTCTGTACAGCCGCTACAGCGTATAACTACGGTCACGGAAAATAGATTAATCTTTCGATGGTCTCGGTATAATGCTGTATGAGCCGCGACCTATGAAATTTTACCCACTGCCCGGTGGTGGCCTATCCTATATCGTTGCCAGAAGCACGGTTAAGGCTAACTCTAACCTTAAATAAAAAAAAAACTGAGGCTAGAGGACTGCAATTTGGTATGTTTGACGATTGGAGGGTGGATGATCAACATACCAATTTGCAGCCCTCTAGCCTCAGTAGTTTTAAGATCTGAGGGCGGACAGAAAAATTGCGGACAGAAAAAATTGCGGACAGAAAAAATTGCGGACAGAAAAAGTGCAGACGGACAGACAAAGCCGGCACAATCGTTTTCTGTTCAGAAAACTAAGACAAAAGACTTAAAGAAAATTGCCCGTATATTTTGAAACTATCCTGAACGGTTATTCTCGCTATGCGAAAATAGTTTGATTGAAAGGTTACTTACTTTATAACAAAAAAGAGTATAAGGTTCCTACTGAGTTCTAAATTGCAGAGTTTAAAATAATACCTTTGGAATACAAAGCGTGGAAACAGAAGCAGAATGCGGCGCATGCCCATAAAAATATCCACCAGCTTACAATAACCACCAGCAATTATTGAGACATGATTTATAATTTCATACTATATATATATATATATATATATATATATAATATATATATATATATATATATATATATATATATATATATATATATACTGTATATATATATATATATATATATATATATATATATATATATATATATACTGTATATATAAATATATATAGGCTATATATATATATATATATATATATATAATATATATATATATATATATATATACTGTATATATATATATATATATATATATATATAATATATATATATATATATATATATATATATATATATATATATATATATAACATATACATATACACGTATACATAGGTGTGGGTGTGATAGTATATATTAACATGCATACAAAATCTTTATATATAAAACTATATATATATATTATATATATATATATATATATATATATATATATATGTGTGTGTGTGTGTGTGTGTGTGTGTGTGTGTGTGTTGTGTGTGTGTGTGTTGTGTGTGTGTTTGTGTGTGTAGCCTCTAACATCTCTTATGCTGATGGCTTTGATATCCAAGAAAGAGAAAGTTTTTTATTTCACAAGTTGTCCATCTTAATCCAGTTGTTGAAATGTAAATGGGGCACTTTAATATATATATATATATATATATATATATATATATATATATATATATATATATATATATATATATATATATATATATATATATATATATTTAATTATATACACATGTATATATATATACTGTCTATATATACATAAACACCTACATACTTGCAAAGGGTGGAGTCTTCGCGTAACCGGACTGCGCGTGCCATCCGTCGTGGTATCCGGAACCAACGTCCAGCTAAAGTGTAGCTACGAGCACCGGACGGACAGGCCGGATCCGCTGTACTCGATAAAGTGGTACCGAGGAGTGGACCAGTTCTACGAGTACGTGCCCAAGAAGGACCCGCCTGTGAGGGTATACCCGCTCCCGCACCTCAATGTTGATGTGAGTATGATGGTAAGTGATGTAATAATATGTTAGTTATGAAACAGGTACTGGTATTTGATTGTAAGTGCTGGCATCAAGTTACTGAAGTATTGATATAAATATTGAAAGTATTGAGGTTTTGATATATTTATAAAACATTGAAGATGGTATGATGATAGTGAAGTACTAATATGGTAATACTGAAATATGTACGGATGTCTGATCCTCGATGTAATGCTGACATCAAATTGCTGAAGTATCTATCTAAATATTGAAGGTACTGAAGTTCTGAAGTAATTCTAAGCATTGAGTTCTGATGAAATCATGAAAGTGATAAAGTTCTTCTGTAATTATAAAAGTGTTGAAGTTCAGATATAATTATCAAAATGCTAGTACTGACATATGTAAAAGTAAATACAGACCCACGTACTAAAATGAAAGTGCTAACATCTTATATGTTTATGTTTATGCAAACACTGTAAAAATGTAGTACTGATTATACAGTATATATATAATATATATATATATATACATGTATATATACATATGTATATATATATATATATATATATATATATATATATATAATATAAATATAGATATATGTATATATACATATATTATATCAATATGAGATCGTTGATGTCAGTACTAGCATATGAATGATGGGGTAACCGCTGGCTGCCGAAATAAAAATCCTTATGTTAAGTTGTAAGATAACATTCCAATAAGGTGCTAATATAAAAACATTGGTGTCAGCTTTAAATTAGAGGTACTGATATAAATATTGGAGTATAGAAAATTTTTATGTCAGTACTGACATTAACATGTTGACGATGTAGATGTTACTACTAATATTAATCAAAATAATATGAATAGTACACTAGAATCTTCATCAGTACTAATATTAAATACTGAATATGCTGATGTTAGTATTAAAATTACAATGAAAGAATAACTGGAATGTTATTATATCATCTGAGTGTTTATATCATTATACTAAGGCTAAGAGGTACGATGCAACGGCGCTCCGTTCTTTATAAAACTAAGAATCACTCTGCATTTATATTAGCAACTGTCGAAGATATATTAATTCTCAGCACGTGTTGTCTTGTCTTCTCTCCATGACTTTTCTATCTTTATTTCATATAACCCACATTACAGTTTTTAGAAATCTGTACCCTTTGAAATAATAGTTGATTGATATTAGCCTCAGTGTAATACTATCGGTATCATCATTAATAAGAACAGATACAATCTGCTTCACTATAAAAAAAGTATACGACAATACTATGAAAAGCAAGATGGGGAAACTCTCTCTCTCTCTCTCTCTCTCTCTCTCTCTCTCTCTCTCTCTCTCTCTCTCTCTCTCTCTCTCTCTATATATATATATATATATATATATACATATACACACACACACACACACATATATATATATATATATATATAATATATATATATATATATATATATATATGTATATACTTAGACAAATATATATACAGTATATATAGAAATAATCAACACACAATCACGTGTGGAACAGAAATAAATTTCTGACTCACGTCGGGATCGAACCCAGGTCTTTCAGTTGTATGGCCTAGTGGGCAGCGCCCTTGCCTTTCAACTGAAAGACCCGGGTTCGACCCTGACGTGAGTCAGAAATTTATACAGTATATATATATATATATATATATATATATATATATATATATATATATATATATATATATATATATATAATATCTATCTCATTAATAAATGCTCTCTCTCTCTCTATCTCTCTCTGTCTCTCTCTCTCTCTCTCTGAGAGCATTTATTAAAGAGACAAATACCTACTGCACAGAGACAATGAAACCCATGACAAACAAAGGAGCGCTTTGCAATATGTCACAGGATATAAAATATATACATATATTTATATAAATCATTCTTTCAATTAATTACACCTGACGGATTAAGATCTGGTGCTAAATGATTTAATTAAAACCACCATCTCACACCAAGAGCATTTGGGAATATTAATGAAATATTTTACTCTCTCTCTCTCTCTCTCTCTCTCTATCTCTCTCTCTCTCTCTTTATACATCTCTTTCTCCTTTTAAACCCCTTTGACTACTTTATTCTTCTTTTATTTGACTGCATCCTTTTGTAAATTTAATCTCTCTCTCTAATCATCTAATTCAAATTTCTTTTACTACTTTTTCTCTCATACATAACTTATAATTCCTCCTCTCTCTCTCTCTCTCTCTCTCTCTCTCTCTCTCTCCTTTTCAATTCTCTTACACTACTTCTTTCTTCTTTCGTTCCTGGCTCTCAATACGTTATCATCCTCCCTCTCTCTCTCTCTCTCTCTCTCTCTCTCTCTCTCTCTCTTTCTCTCTCTCTCCATCACTATATCTACACAAACATTGTGAATTTATCTCTCTCTCTCTCTCTCTCTCCATCACTATATCTACATTAACATTGTATAAATTTATCTCTCTCTCTCTCTCTCTCTCTCTCTCTCTCTCTCTCTCTCTCTCTCTCTCTCTCTCTATATATATATATATATATATATATATATATATATATTATATATCTACACTAACATTGTGAATTTATCTCTCTCTCTCTCTCTCTCTCTCTCTCTCTCTCTCTCTCTCTCTCTCTCTCTCTCTCCATCACTAATTTATATCTACATTAACACTGCATGAATTTATCTCTCTCTCTTTCTCTCAATATCTACATTAACATTGTATGAATTCATCTCTCTCTCTCTCTCTCTCTCTCTCTCTCTCTCTCTCTCTCTCTCTCTCTCTCTCTCTCTCTCTCTCTCTCTCTCTCCCCGCAGAAGGGCAACAGCGACGACTCGAACGTCGTCCTGAAGAAGGTGACGAAGGAGAGCTCGGGTACCTTCCGCTGTGAGGTCATGGGCGACAAGCCTCTCTTCGAGACCGATGACCACGCCCTCAATATGACGGTCTTAGGTAAGTGAGAGAGAGAGAGAGAGAGAAGAGAGAGAGAGAGAGAGAGAGAGAGAGAGAGTACAAACTTGGGACCATCTATATATGAGCTTGAGAAAACAGTGAATAAAAATACCCTTTCTTGCTCCTAAGTATGTAAACTAAAACAATCAACCTCATCACCACCACAGAATAAGTGACACAAGTAACGGCAAACGACTTTTAAAAACACAGAATTTATTCTTGAAAAACAACCCTCATAAGATATAAATGCAACTCACTCAACTAAATCAACAACAACTCCTAGTGGGCCTAAGTGGAATCTTAGGTCCAGCAAATAAACATCTGGGGGTGAAAAATACATTCTCAAATAGAACCTGGTAAGTGAAATCCTCTAAATACCCGTATGTATCTCATATAAGAAATGAGACCCACCAATAACTATTATTACTCGCCATGTAGAGAAATACACCCCCCCCCCCCCCCCCCCCCCCCCCCCCCCCCACTCCTCCCATTTCTCATATTTCTGATACGTACACTTCTGAAATAATTAGATAATGGAGAAATTTTGAGTTAATTTTAATATACAACCACTATGTATATTAAACATGACCCCAGAACTTCCCCATTTTCTTCATAATTCTGGATACGTACACTTCCAGAAATATTAGATAATGGAGAAGTTTTGAGTTAATTTTAATATACACCACTATGTATATTAAAATGATCTCAAAACTTCTCCATTTTCTAGTATTTCTGGGAGAGTACGTATCCAAATATGAAGAAATTAAGAAGCTACAGAGGTCACTGTATTCATCACAAAAAATAGATTTTGCGACTGTGACAAGAAGTCGCTTAAACAGTAATGTAATTTGAGCCTACACGTTGATAACTCTCCAAAACAAATGAAACTGGAGAGACACAGGATTTTCCTAAGGAATGAGAAACCACAAGATAGGTTCCACTTCCCTCGGAAGAGGAGGTCACCTCTTCTGGACACCTGCTACCCCATAAGAAAGGGTTTCAGAGGCTTTTACATATACCTAATTCTCTTTTGTAAACAATGACCACTATCCACAAGAAAGAATAAGTTCTTTACTTTTAAATTACAGGAGACATTAAGTAATCTAACACTTGACCCCACTGTTTAACACAATAATTTTCAGATGAGAAAGGTTAATGTATGTTATCTAGAGAAGGGGGGCTATGAATTGGAAGGCTGACGTGTGTTACAAAGTTACAGGTGAGAAAGGGCGCTGCTGAAAGATGGACAACTGTTCTTTCATATTATTATTATTATTATTATTATTACTGTCGTTCCTAACAGACATTCCAATATGGGGTCCGGAGATCCACGGCATATTCCGACTCCAGCCGGGTGAGCCGGGAGACATCATAAGGACCCGATGTCTAGTGGGTCGTCGTACCCGGACGATGACCATCACGTGGTACATTAATTATCAAGAACCCCCCGGGCATGTGAGCATCATACCCAGCGCACAGAGTGACGACAAGGGCAGAAGAATACAGATATCTGTGAGTAAGCGGACTTTGATATAGGTTTCTGAAACAATCGATTGTTACATAATTAGAATTCTAAAAAGGAGAAATTTAAGACAGTTTCTTCGAACGGCCTGAATTCTATATAGGTTCTGAGGAAAAACTCGGGTTCTCTATGCTTTTTTGTGTATTTATAAGGCTATAGAAAGCACCAGAGGGCTACAGAAACAACAGGAATTCTATACACGCTTCTGTGAACGTACAGAATTCTGACAGGTTTCTATGAATTGCCAGGACGTTAGGCAGTTGTCAGAGCAACCAGCGTCCTGTACAAGTCACCGAGTGGGCGAAACTCTGTTCAAGACCCTTTGAGCACGAACTATCGTTTACAGGTCTTAATATACGCCAAAATTCCATTAAAAAAGCTGTGAGTAATCAGAATTCCGTGAACACTATGCAGGGCTCTATAGGTAGGAGGGATTCTAAAGGTTTCTGTGAGCTGAATGAATTCTGTACCGATATCTATCAGTAGACATTAATCCACACAGGTCTCTGCGAGTAGACAGAATTTTACCCTATCCTGTGGCCAATCAAATCACGTTATAGGTGTCTGCGAGTAGCAGGATTTCTGTATAGTTGTAAAATTAGCAAAATTTTGAGCATGTATCTTCTACTTTTAAACTGGTGTCTGTGAGCATCCTAAAATTTGCATATATACATTTGAGTAGCTAGAACTGTATGCATGCCACCCTGGTTAGCCAGATCTCTCTACATCATTGGAAGAAGCCAGAATTCGTTAAAAGCCACGGCACAGCCGAAATTATATAAAGGTTTCTTGTGAACAGCCAGAATTTTTACAGGAAACTCGGCAAGCAGCCATTCACACACACATAAATACGTACACACACACACACACACACACACATATATATATATAGATAGATTTCCCGAAGGATTTCTCTTTCTTCGTGGATTTTGTCTTTATTTATATATTCATCACGTCCCATATTTTCGTGATTCAATTATACATACATTGTATATATATATATATAATATATATATATATATATATATATATATATATATATATATATATATACATATATATATATATATATATATATATATATATATATATATATATATATATATATATATATATATATATATATATATATATATTCATACATACATACATCATTTAATATCCAATTTCACTATACCTTAGGAATATTTAACACATAGGGGAATTATAATTCATCAGTGTTTCTTCACAAGTTGGAATCGAACCGCTCCCCGCTTTATAAACAACGATGTATAGTGCCTTGTAACCATCAGCCATCAAGAAAGGTATAATCTGATATGGTCTGCTGCACAAATGCCTGACGAACTCGGGCTTTGTACTTAGAATCGACATCAAGCTGATTGCTAAGTTTGTAACACGTGGCTAACTACGAATTTTTGTCACAACGTCTGCACGATCGCTAATTAAGACTCTTAGCGCCCAATTAATTCTAAATAAATCTAAATTCTATAGAAGACAGTACAATAATTATTCACTGTGTGCTGCCACCCATCAGTAATTTAAAGAGCCGTTCTCATTGTAATGATGTACACGTGTTGTTCTTTCGGAATTAATGAATGAACTGAATGACGTAACGGAGCTTATGCATATTATGAACGTTGAAAATAGAACTAAATGATATCACAATTATTCATTAAGTTATTATATACTTGTAAATCTACCACTGTGACCTCAGCAATAGACACGCTCTATTTTGAGAATGTATCTATTAAATTTAAACCTCGCTAAGTTCTGTTGGCTTTGGCTTATTAGGTTTTTCGAGTTTTATATATATATATATATATATATATATATATATATATATATATATATATATATATATATATATATATATATATATGTATATATATATATATATATATATATATATATATATATATATATATATATACATACATATATATATACACACACACACACACATATATATATATATATATATCATATATATATATATATATATATATATATATGTTTATAGGACCTCTGTTTTTGAAGTTTTCCGACATTAAAATATGGAGTTAAGGGAGTTACCATATAATCAAAAGTGTTTTCAGTCCATTCAGCTTCTCGCCTTTGACCCTCAATGAATATTTTACCTATATAAATGGCAGTTATAAACCCGATTCCCTTCTTGTTCCTTCTCTACGTTGTCAGTTTTATCAACCACATTTACCAGTGATTTATATAAATTTTCTTTCTAAGATGATCTTTAACAACGTTTTTTATAGGCAGCCTTAAAATTTTAACTTTTTTTTTTCATGGGGACACGAATTAAAAAAAATTGTTCTGCTTTGACAAACATAAACCAAACTCTATTGAAGTTTCATCACAGTCGTTTCCATCTGAACACAAAAAATTACCTTATATACAAAAAATTACTTTATTCAGAAACTATCTTTAAGCTACCCATAGTTGTTTTAAATAGTACACCTGACTTATATCAGTAGTTTTACACATGAGCCTTAAAAGTCAAACAAAAATTAATTAATGTAATTGTATCAGGTTGTTTTGAAGCATTATCTTTTTCATTGTCAAGAAATGACCTTTAAATTAATATGTCCTCTTTGCAATAGATATGTTTTGCAACAGAAATAATCACTGTCGCCTCTCGATTATTTTAAAGAGAGATAATGTTAATACATATGTTTGTTTTTGATAGGTTTTCTGCTCCTAAATGCCTGTTTCTCACACCTGCATTTAGGATCACATCTTAATTCTTTTATAAAACTAATGATTATGCTTCCACTCTTTCCGAGAGGTAACTGACAGTATGAATCTGACTCCTCAATTTGTGATATTTTCATCATCATCCGTCTAGTTTTCGTGAGGAGGGTGGTTTAATATGAAATCTTCCCGGTAATTTGACAGTCCAAAGTTTACCTACAAATCAAATTATTTATAAAGATCTTGAAAATTCTTATTACACAAAATGAAAAGGTCATCAAAAAGTCTAATTTAACCAGGAGCTGAATTTAAACCATTGATTTTTATATTTGCATTAACATTAGAACATCCCTCTATTTCAGAAGGGATAAAACCTTTAACAACATGAATTTCTCACAAGATTTAGACCTAAGACAATATAGTATTAAAAAAGAATCCGACCATACAGACGCGTCTGTTTCTATCGCATGAGTGTTGATGTTTCATGTATCGTGGTTTTACATTATACTGGCTTTAATGAATAAATTAACGTTTAAAACCTAACAATTTCTTTCCAACAGGACCTGACCTTTTAAACCTATTTCCTTACACCAAAAACTGACTCCTGAACCTGCAACAATTTCTTCCCAACAGGAGCTGACCTTTTTAAATCTGAAAATTTCCTTACACCACGAATTGACCTCTGAACCTCCAACAATTTCTTCCAAACAGGAGCTGACCTATAAAATTTAACTATTTCCTTACACCAGGAACTGACCTTGAAAACTTCATCAGTTTCTTCAACGGGAACTGACCTTTGAAGCCTAACGATTTCATTACACCAGAAACTTGACCTTTGAACCTGCAAGAATTTCTTCCCTACAGGAACTGACCTTTACAGCCTAACTATTTCCGTACACCAGGAACTTGACCTCTGAACCTTCAACAATTTCTTCCCAACAGGAACTGACCTTTAAAGCCTAACCATTCCAATACACCAAGAACTTGATCTTTGAACCTTTCTCAAGGTCAAGTTCTTAGTGCAATGACTACACCAAGAACTTGACCTTTACACCTCCACCAATTTCTTCCCAACAGGAGCTGACCTTCAAAGTCACGGAGTCATCCTTTCAGAGAGGGGCCATCGTCATCACTGCGACGCCAGGCTGTCGGTCATCTATCACAAAACGACCAACGTCACCCCTCATCAACGCGGACCAACCGCAGCCCGCGGGTTTCGGCTGGTTCTCTTCAGGTTAAGTCTCCAAAGTTACGATGGAGCCAAGCTTGTCCTCATCATATTTTTCATTGTGATCATTATAGCATCTGGGCATTTTTCTCATTGTCATTACATTTATTATCATCACTATTCGTCGTCTTTTTCATTATGATCATTATGGCATTGTGGCATTTTTTCTCTCATTGTCATTACATTTATTATCATCACTGTTCATCTTCTATCTCATTATGATCATGTATCACATTGTGGCATTTTTTCTCTCATTGCCATTACATTTATTATCATCACTATTCATCGTCTTTTTCATTATGATCATTATGGCATTGTGGCATTTTTTCTCTTCATTGTCATTACATTTATTATCATCCTTGTTCATCTTCTTTCTCATTGTGATCATTATCGCATTATGGCATTTTTCTTTTGTTATAATATCTATTATCATCACTATTCACCATATTTCTCATCATGATCATTGTGACATTATGGCACTGTTTTTCTCAATTTCATAACATCTGTTATCATCACTATTCATCATACTACTCATAATGATCATTGTGACATTATGGCATTTTTTTCTCATTTTCATAACATCTGTTATCATCACTATTCATCATGTTTCTCATTAAGATCACTGCGACATTATGGCATTGTTTTCTTCATTGTCATAACATCTGTTATCATCACTATTCATCATATTTCTCATTATCATTGTGACATTATGGCACTGTTTTCCTCATTGTTATAACATCTGTTATCATCACTATTCATCATATTTCTCATTATGATCGTTGTGACATTATGGCATTGTTTTCTCATTGTCATACATCTGTTATCATCACTATTCATCATATTTCTCAAATATATCATTGTGACATTATGGCATTGTTTTCTCATTGTCATAACATCTGTTATCATTACTATTCATTATGTTTCTCATTACCATTGTGACATTATGGCATTGTTTTCCTCATTGTCATAACATCTGTTATCATCACTATTCATCATATTTCTCAATATATCATTGTGACATTATGGCATTGTTTTCCTCGTTGTCATAACATCTGTTATCATCACTATTCATCACGCTACTCATAATGATCATTGTGACATTATGGCATTGTTTTCTCGTTGTCATGACATCTGTTATCATCACTATTCATCATAATTCTCAGCATGATCTCTATGATATTATGGTATTTTTTCCTCATTGTCATAACATGTTATCATCACTATTCATCACATTTCTCACCATGATCATTGTGACATTATGGCATTGTTTTCCTCATTGTCATAACATCTGTTATCATCACTATTCATCATATTTCTCATTATCATTGTGACATTATGGCATTGTTTTCCTCATTGTCATAACATCTGTTATCATCACTATTCATCATATTTCTCATCACGATCATTGTGACATTATGGTATTGTTTTCCTCATTGCCATAACATCTGTTATCATCACCATTCATCATATTTCTCATTAAGATCATTGTGGAATTATGGCATTGTTTTCCTCACTGTCATAACATCTGTTATCATCACTATTCATCGTGTTTATGGCTGAAAATGTCTAAAAACATTAGTACTTATCACTTATTCCACTCACCAGGTTCTGAATCTAAATCTTTTCCACAATCATTAATACCACTATCGTGACTATTATCACAATCACAGCATTAACGGTCACCATCAGCATTAAAAGGTAACAATAACTTCATCGTAATCACCATTTTCATTGCCATGAACTCAGTCTTAATCAACTTCATCAGCAATTACATCCTCATCATCAATAATTTTTTAATTATAATAACCTGAACGGCCGACATTCAGTGTTATTCATGGACAGTAACATCACTAACATTTCTATCATCTTTATCATTTTAACAACGGTTAAACTATTTTTCATAAACAGTCTCTACTATTGTCATCATGTTTACAATTACTATTGTCATCATTAACACAAAATTTACCATTCATATGTAAATATTATAGCCATAATAATTAATATACCTAAACTTTACTGTTATCATTATACATCACTATCATCAAAAGCATTTTATTTTTTATTATAAACATATCATTATCATCATCATCACCACTCCGTTACTGTTACTATCCGACTCCTCCGACATTTAATGAGGTAACTTTCATCACTATAACTAACATCACCATCGCCCACACCAAGCCCAAGAACAATGATTTCACTGTTACTTTGTTACGTAACGACTGTTTGTGATTATCGTCCTTAATATTCTTCATCACTATGATCCAGTTTGCTTAGCATTAACATTACCAACAGTTTCTTTTGCATTATCATACTCATAGCTCTTGTATTTTGATATCTTTTTCATATAAACATTGTGACTATACGTTTTTATTAATGCTAAGATCTTGCTAAGGAAAATCATCATTCTTAATTCGTTGCCGAGTTACAGTTGTCCAACTGAACTTCTCACAATTTTATAGAATGAAACATAACATGGGATTTAGGCCAAAGGCCAAACGCTGGGACCTATGAGATCATTCAGCGCTGAAATAATTGTCAGGCGAGGGCGGAAAGTAACTTGGAAGAAAGAGAATATGAACGAAGGTACAGTAAAAGGAATGAAAGGGGTTGCAGCTAGGGGACGAAGGGACGCTGCAAAGAACCTTAAGTAATGCATACAGTGCACCGCATGAGGTGCACTGATGACACTACCCTCCTACGGGGCACAATTTTATAATATAGATCGTGTATAGTGTAATCTCTATCAATATTAATGACATTATGATAACTCAGCACATGTCATTTCAATCATCTACAGCCCTGAGTCATAATCTGGTATTGCTTTTGTCAGACTCATAATTGTTAAAATATGAAAATACACATCACATTAATATGGCACGGTAAACATAATTGTCAATGACATTTTCAAAAATTAAAAGGTAATGAGATATAACAGCTTTTACAACTTTTCTACAAAACGCTAAAACATCAATTATCAGAAAGTATTTATCAGTAACTGTTATATAAATACAAATGATGATCATGTGGATGCTTAGCACAGAAACTAGCTGTTCTTTCTCGATGATAGTTTTAATACTAGTAAAATTAATTGACTGATTATGCAGAAAGTTCAACAGGAAAAGGTCACACTCTTGTAACCACGGTCATTTTTATATTTTCGTACTGAAATTAAGAGTATGTGTGTGTAATGTGTATATATATATATATATATATATACACACACATATATATATATATATATATGTGTGTGTGTGTGTGTGTGTGTGTTAGATCAATGAGCTCATATTTGTAAAATCCACTGTTTGCACTCGGCATAATGCCACCAGTATATCCAGCTTTGAGTCAAGAAAACGGATTCATACATATATACATATATATATATATATATATATATACTCGTATATATATCCCAAAGCTTTTAAGTCAGACGGCAAAACGCGTCGCAGCTGTAATTCTCAACTGAAGGCATGGACATAAATTCAAGTCCACCGAAGTCTTCAGCAACAATACCTGAATTGAGGATATTGTTTCTAGACAATAAAGCGAGAGAGGAAAAAAGGAGGAAAGACGTATTTGGGAAGGGAAGGGGAATCAAATTCGCCCTACATCACCCTTGTCTAGGAATCAGGGGATGATTTGCGACAGATGGGGTATAAGTGAAGACATGACAATAAGCTAAATGGTGTATCTGAGAGAGAGAGAGAGAGAGAGAGAGTATTATTAGAAATGACTCTTCCACGAGGAGAGAGAGAGAGAGAGAGAGAGAGAGAGAAAAGGAAAGTATTATCAGAAATGATTTTCCACGAGGAGAGAGAGAGAGAGAGAGAGAGAGTATTATCAGAAATGATTTTCCACGAGAGAGAGAGAGAGAGAGAGAGAGAGAAAAGGAAAGTATTATCAGAAATGATTTTCCACGAGGAGAGAGAGAGAGAGAGAGAGAGAGAGAGTATTATCAGAAATGATTTTCCACGAGAGAGAGAGAGAGAGAGAGAGAGTATTATTAGAAATGACTCTTCCACGAGGAGAGAGAGAGAGAGAGAGAGAGAGAGAGAAAAGGAAAGTATTATCAGAAATGATTTTCCACGAGGAGAGAGAGAGAGAGAGAGAGAGAGTATTATCAGAAATGATTTTCCACGAGAGAGAGAGAGAGAGAGAGAGAGAAGGAAAGTATTATCAGAAATTACTTTTCCACGAGAGAGAGAGAGAGAGAGAGAGAGAGAAGGAAAGTATTATCAGAAATGACTTTTCCATGAGCGGAAAAATTTTCTTTTTTTAAAATGCAACTGGGGTCCAGCTAAAGTTCTAATCACCGATATCATTTATGAGGCGTTATCTCCCTCGAATTACAGGAATTAAAGTTAAAAATGATCAAAAACACAGAAAAAACTTGTAAACTTTCGATAATTCCTACACGCTGCGTGCCTCCTTAATCAAATGGAACAACTCTAATTGACTCAGTCTTCATATCTTTAATGTATAAGTTTTCTGTATTTTATGGAAACATCTTCAAAGTACATTAAAAGGTTCAGAAAATATTTCTTTTCTTCTTCTGACCAAGCTTTGGAATTCTATTTCTGCTCCACTTTTTTCTGATATAAAAAACAAACTCAAATAAAACCCATTTGGATACCTGCTCCGTTGGTCTCTGATTTTATCATCTGGGCTGTGGCATAAAAATCTACGCTACCCTTCAACCACATTTAATTATGTTCCAATAATACGTTCCATTATATTATATGAAGTCTGCGGAAATGCGTAACTTTTGCCACTTAAGTTTTTAATTTCTAAATCGTTTATTCCCCTGAAAACTTATAGTTGAGGCTACAGTACGCATTCAGTAGAAAAAACAATACAAATAAATACATAATAACCAGAGTCTGTCCTTTTCAAAACCTCTTTCACTCCATCTACCCATTCCGTTCTAAGTCTCCCTCTCATCCTTCCACCCACCACTCCTGAATTGTATAAGCTTTTCACCAACCTATTATCCTCCGTTCTTTCCATATGGCCAAACCATCACAAAAAACATTTTGTCCCATTCTTTTACCTTTCCTAAAATCCTTTTATGACACCTCCGCATCTCCGCATTTCTTTGTACCATATCTGCCCTCCAACATACAACCTTTCCATTTGCTTTTACACTTCTCATATAAATCTATGATAACAAACACTTAAACTACAAATCTACTCCATGTCTAAATTCATATTACTCTTCCCCTGTAGAACCTTTTGAAATCTGTCTTAACCTTTCAACCATAATCCTATCATACACCTTTCCTGGTATATTAAGCAAAGTTACATGTATGTATGTATGTATGTATGTATGTATGTATGTATGTATGTATGTATGTATGTATGTATGTATGTATGTATGTATGTATATACATACATACATATATAAGATATATGTGTCATTATACGAAGCTTTTTCTTCCCACAGGATCTTCCATAAGATCACACATGGCTGTGGTCTTTGTCTCGGCAGGGTTTCTCCTTTGGAAAGGACTGTAGCATACCCCGAGTGTCTGCTGGAAACATATGACAGAATCTCACTTGTGACGTCAAGATAACGAAAAGGAAAATTAAAGGGAAGTATTGGCTAAAAGGCTGAAAATATACGGCCAGCTATATAACAAAAATAACATCTAGAAGTTTTACTGCGCTCAATGCTGAATGGTAAGTAGAAAATCTGAAGTCAGCTGCACGCCAAAGACATTTTGAATGTGTATTATGCTGCATACTGGCGATGAGTAAAAATCTACAGTCAGCCACACAGCACAGAAAATATGAAGCTGTAATCTGCTGCAGTCCTGAGTGGGGAGCTGTAAATCTACAAAAATTACAGGCTCAAGAGCACCTCTGTACTGAGTTGACAATGGAAAACTGTACCTGGGAGGTGATGAGTGCTAAATGTACCGGTGAAGAAGCGTGAAAATAAAAACCTGTGAACTTATTAATAATAAGACAACTGTGAGCGTACAGAACTCGGTATACACACATTTAGAATTTCAACAAAAAGATAACGATAATCCAGCGAAGCAGCTTCGTGAATGCTCTGGTAAAATGTATGTTTAATTTTTTTTCACTATGTAAGTGCAAAAGTGTACTCCCATGAGTCACAATCTAGTCCTCGTTTGGCGTGAATTAAGTAAAAGAATGACTCCACCCATTAGTTCTAAAATAAGTTTTTAATATCTGTGAGGAAGCAGGTTATTTATGCCTTGCAAATGGCATAATCGTTCTGGAAAGATTTGAGTGATTTCATTTTACTTTACTTTTTTTTTTTTAATTTGAAACACAAATGTAAACGGTGAAGACAGGTAACATAACTAAAACCTGGTCTATAGTCAAAAGCTCTTCATTCTCACCAAAATTAAAGGATAGCTTTTTTTGCTTTTTATCAAAATGTTTATGCAACTACAGCCTAATGTGAAATGTGTTTCTTGAGCTGTCGAGCTGGCAAATGTAATGATAATCTTAAAAATAATCAGACAAAACCCACAATCAAAATATAACGTCGTTAACTTCGTTCAATGTCAGCATCACTATCTTCTAATTCGAAAAAAAATTACTCATGCTCAATTTCGCTCATTTTTAATTCTTTTGATCTTATTTATTAACAAATGTCTGGTAATCATACGTATAAAGCATAATATACTGTTAAGCGTGAAGTAATTTGATCTTTTTCACTATTATCCTCCACCTTTCAGCCTAAGTCCTTTCTCTTCTAGGTGAAGCCACTACTTTTTTTTTCCTTGCTTTCAATCAAGCCTGGGCAAGAAAAATGATGCTGGACTGCTCATGCAGTCTATCTTTAAGTAAATATATTGTTTCTTTGCGCAAATATGGTGTTTCACAGGGTCGAAGGAGTATAAATCTGGTAAATAACCAAACATCTGCAAATATATTAAAAAATGACCAGTACGTTATCTGCTATGACTCGAACTAAAGGAGCTTAATCCGATGCATAAAAACTTTAAGATATCACTCTACAGAGATGTTGTGTGAAAGAGAAAATACGTAGGTCTTCGTGATTCTTTAGACATAGAAAGCGCTACACACGTCACAATTCTTTTCATTTTTTTACTAACGGTCAGTCTTCCAGTTGGATTTTTACCATTAGCAATTTTTTTCTACATTATTCATCCGGTTTGTCACACAATCCCGGATTGGTGCTTGTGTTCCTGGACTTGGGAAACGGATCACGTAATTTTTTCACCGAGGCCAACACTGGTTACGTAGAAAATCAAAAGGAAAACAACTAGCATTAGCCAATGTTTCTGTTCAAAAAAATATATATAATAAAATACAATGCTAAAACTGTTCCGTTGGTTTTTATGTCCCATAGATGCGATTAGTATGAATATAAGAAATGACCTTGTCGTAATTTCCTATCAAGACATGCACGTATACAAAAAATATATATATATATATATATACATATATATATATATATATATATATATATATGATTGCATGCCTTGAAAAGAAATTATGACAGTCATCTATTAATATCTACATTATATATATATATATATATATATACATACATATATATATATACATACATATATATATATATATATATAAGCGTTCCTTCGCTCAGGCGAATGTACTTAACAAATACAGATTCAGGCAGAACTGTTTCACTCAATTATTCAAAACTACATGAAAGAGTACTGCAGAAAACAGTTTCAATTTCCTTGCTCCCTTTCACATCAATCACGACGAATTCGAGAGACAACGGAACGAAGAATTAATCCTAATAAGTCTTCTTTTACCACATGTATTCGCTTATAACGATGGAGTTTAATCATTTCCGGTCCTTGTTAATTAATAAAGGGACGGAGCCCCACGGAAGGATGGAAAAAACTTTCCACTAAGTAATTAACAATTCCCCTTGGGTGTAACTTATTCCTTAGGTGCAGCGAACTTTTATTAAGCGATATTTGTTACTTAATAAGAATATCTGTGCATACGTAAATGTTACACAAGTTTAACAAAAAATTAATATATATCTACTGTATATCTATATCTATATATATATATATATATATATATATATATTTATTACATATATATGTATATACAGTATATATATATATATTTATATATACATATATATCACAAAAATCATGTAAGGTGAGTGAAAACCAGGGCTATGAACAAGTACTTTCGTAGATGGATAATCCTGGGCGGAGCTTAACATTCCTGGTGCATGTGGCTTCAATAAACGCCGTCTCCAGCAGATTCATTTTCTGATGGTCGTTGACCTTGTAGATTATCGATGACTTATCCCAGTTAATCGCATGGGCTGTCTTAAACCAATGATCCACAATGCCATTATTTGTTAAGTGTCTTGAAATGGCATATTTGTATTGGGAGCAGCTGACTTTTAGTTCTTTTGATGTTTGACCAATATAAATCTATTACATTCTTTGCAAGGAATATTGTATACAGTATTGTTTGAATTGGACAGCCATTCTTAATTAGTTTATTTCTCAAAATATTATTATGTTTAAATACTATTGATATTAACTTAGTATTTAAATATAACATTTTGAGAAATAAACTAATTAAGAATAGCCCGCCAAATTCAAACAGTACTATATACAGTACTCCTTGCAAAGAATGCAATAAGATTTATATTGGTCAAACATCAAACCACTAAAAGTGAGATGCTCCCAACACAAATAAGCCATTTCAAGAGGCTTAACAAATAATGGCATTGCGGATCTTTGTCTTAAGACAGGCCATGCGATTAACTGGGATAAGTCATCAATAATCTACAAGGTCAACGACCATCGGAGAAGGAACCTGCTGGAGACAGTGTTTATTGAAGCCACGTGCACCAGGAATGCTAATCACCACCCCGGATTATCCCTCTATGAAAGTACTTGCTCAATGTCCCAGTTTTCACTCACTTTCTCACGTGTATTTTGTGATATTCTCAAACACACTTTCCTTCATGCTGCACAGGATACATATATATGTATAATATATACACAGTATATATATTTATATATGTACATATATATGTATATTATACATTACATATATATATATATCTATACTGTGTATATATACATACTGTATATATATATATATATATATATATTGTAGATGATATATACATATAATTATATATAAATACATATCCTGTATATATAATACATATGTGTATGATATATATATGTATATATACTGTGTATATATGTATATATATATATATATATATATATATATTGTACAGTAATTGAATAGAAAGACGTTTTCATTATTCTTTGAAGCAGGAAAATGTGGACTAAAATGTTTGAAAAGTTGTGTTGATGAATTCACCTACTGGAATAAGTGGAGGCTATAGAAAAATATTTAATATTCTTTTTCTCAGGCGTATGGAACGCCAGGAAAACTTTTTTCATCAAAATTTATTTAAAGAAACGCGTCGAAAACGTTTCATTTAATTTTGAAAGTCTAAAGGTTGACTTGTAACTTCTTTAGGTGCCCGTAAACAAGTTGATAGGTAGATGAAGTCTTAAAAAATTGATTAATTCACTATTAAAAGGGCAGAGCAGGTATTGAGCGTGATTCACACAGTTCTTTATTGACTATTAAAAGGGGCGATAGCGTCAAATGAATCCTAAAACTGACTATTAAAATGAGAAAGACCTACGGAGAATACGTAATTCAAAACCTCTTCGAGGGACAGCGCGGAGAGTTGAAGGGATTTGACCAGTGACGAAAATTCAAGGGATCAATGACAGGCTTCGTTTGTTGTGTTTGGGGCCTTGCATACGTACACCTCTGTCTGTCTGTCTTGTAACTGCTTCTGTCTGTCACTCTGTGTTGTAAATATTTCTGTCCGTCTGTCTGTCTGGTAATTATTTCTTTCTGTCTGTCAGTCTTGTAATTACTCCTGTTTGTTTGTGTTGTAAATATTTGTCTGTTTGTCTAACTTCTAATTATTTCTTTCTGTCTGTCAGTCTTGTAATTGCTTCTGTTTGTCTGTATTGTAAATATTTCCTTCTGTCTGTCTGTCTTGTAATTGTTACTGCCTGTCTGCCTTGTAATTGCTTCTGACTGTCTGTCTTTCTTGTAATTATTTCTTCCTATCTGACTGTCTGTCTTCTAATTGTTTCTGCCTGTCTAATGGCACGTAACTGTTTCCTGTATCTCATATTTAACAACATCACCTCAAAAGCCGGAGACCTGAGATTGATCCCACGATTTTCGGTGGGAGCTCCTACGGACAACTTAACTGAAAAAATCGATGTACCCTGCTGACCTATACAATGAAGTATGGGCCCTGGTGGTTAGCTGACTGCAGAGGAAGGAGATTACTGTACACATTATATATATATATATATATATATATGAGGCCATTCACCGTAACTGGGGGTAGATTCAGAAATAATAACAACCATCCACCTACGTTCATACCTAAACTGCTGAAAGCTGAAGGGCGGATGAACCCCCAGTGCAGAAATCTTCCACAACATTAGCTGCTCCATACACCTACAAAGAAGGCTCATTAATTATCTGAGTTAAGACACCCCGTTCTACACTGCGTTCTTTTTAACTTCTATTTTGAATGCACCCTTCCGCATTCTGTATAGTAATGCACTAACTTTCCAGGGCTGTCTGGGTCAGTCTCTCTTAAGCTTTCAAACTGAACATTTCTAACCAACTTACAGTCCTCCATTCTATCCACATGACCAAAATTTTAATAACACTTATTTCATTCTTTCACCTTTTGCCACTTTCACCTGTCGTCACTTTTCTCATCATTTCAATTCTTCTTACGTGACATCTACTACAAAAACCATTCATCTAAACACTTTGGTCGTTTTTGTTTTATCAGCATTCAAAATTTATACATCCCATTCCTAACTTTCATACAAGAGTTGACTACCAAAGTCGTGTATTCATCATGCCTTAGCCACTACGGTCCAACTACCCTCCTATTTTCACTTTGTCTGTGGAATGGAATGGAATATGGAATTTAGGCCAAAGGCCAAGCACTGGGACCTATTAGGTCAATCAGCACTGGAAAGGAAATTGAGAGTAGGTAGG
>JANJGK010000031.1:17660197-17670197 GCA_039081455.1 Macrobrachium rosenbergii
TTTCAGGGAGACTAACAGAATTATAGTTGACTTTCAAATCTGATATGACACAAAATGTTTTTACTAAGAGAGAGAGAGAGAGAGAGAGAGAGAGAGAGAGAGAGAGAGAGAGAGAGAGAGAGAGAGAGAGAGAGAGAGAGAATTTTCAGACCGCAGAAATTTTAAATTCATCGAAAAACCAAGTCTGCTATTAAAGTCATTCTAGTGTGGAAATTCACAATAACCTAACGTACAAAAAATTGAAATACATTACGGACGGTTGGAAAACAAAGGAGTGGTAATAGTTTTGTTTTGCAAGCGAAAATCAAGCATTGCTCGTAATTTGCCCAAAACAAACAAGGAAACAGAAATAGGATTTACAACAAGATTTATTATATATATATATATATATATATATATATATATATATATATATATATATATATATAATACATTATGTGTGTATATATATATACATAAATATGTTTATATTGTATATATATATATATATATATATATATATATATATATATATATATATATATATATATATATATATATATATATACACATCTACATACATAGACATACCCACAGCGTAATGGCCGCCGGCTATTTTGGGGGATGAAGGTGCGACCATGATTGTGACCCACTTCTGTCAAATAACAACCAGGAACGCAATTCGTTGCATAGGTCAAAATTGACAGAAAGGGTTATAGTAGAACATGTCTAAATCGCTCTGTCCTCGCCCGGGTTTCGAAAACAGGTGCTCTTCGTAATGAGGCAATTTTGAAGATGAACACCATTTCAATTTTTCTTTAGGGGTCTATAACCTTCCATCTCTCAAGAGGCGGAGCTGTTCCTTTCTTCCGCCTAACACATCACCTTCAATGTTGCAATGAAGCGTCTATCGAAAATGAACAAAGAAACAAAGTCGACGAAACAACAGTAACACAAAAACAACAGAAAAATGAACAGAAACACAAGAAGGTTGAAAATGAATCACATTTATTATTCCAAAGAAACAACAATAAAAACTGCGTGCATACATGACCACATATCAGAGTCAAAACCGCATAAAAACCAAAACAACAATCGCCATTTACTATTGCACAATAACAACAACACCAAAATGCATAAAATTTCGGTAGTGGTCAAGTTTCCGTGACGTCATTCAAAATGTTGACGTGTCATGACATCGCGCGGGGCAATATTTGATTTGCGTTACGTTAATTCTCACATGGTTTTTTTTTTTGGGGGGGGAGGGTTTGCAGAGAGGGAGAGAGAAAGGAGGGGGGGAGTGTCACTGGCGTATTGGCAAACCGGGACAGATTTCCGTCGGTAAACAGAAGAGTTTTCCTTTCTTTTTCAGGCTATTTTTTTATCGTTTTGTATTGCTTTTTACCTCAGAGTTATCTCATATAATTTATCTTTCCATTTACTTTTTTGTCATCTTATTTTTTCAAGAAATATAAAAATTTTTGACAGATGTCAGCCGCTTTCTATTGTAACTTTAATCTTACGAGTATTGTTTTCACAGGTTTAAGGAATATATTGTCAGTTTTTTTTTTTTTTATTAAAAGCAAAGATCCACGTGAAGGCCGAATCAAACGCCTTTATCCAGCCCAGGACCAAAGGAAACAAGAAAAATTAAAAGGGAAGAAGAATGGCAATTACTATTCTATCATACTTTTAAGATATACTGAATAAATCACACTGAAAGAAGAAGGAATTACAAATAAGCGCATTTCTCTTCGCTAGGTGTCAAATGTTATTCTATCATTCGTTTAAGATACATTGAACCAATCACACTGAAATTGCAAATAAGCGCATTTCTCTGCTAGGTGTCTATTGCTATTCTATCATTCTTTTAAGATATAACGAATTAATTACAGTGAACTAAACCGATAGTGACGTCCTGGTCAGCATATAGACGGGGCCTTCCAAATTAAGCCAAGCGCCGTAAGCATGGGGCTGGCAACCTCATCCCAACAAGTATAAAAACTAGCAGCAAGTTTTGGGAGTCTGGTGTAAACGGCAACGCACTTACTAAGCAAAATACGTGGACGACTGTACTGGACTTAATCAAGGGATGTCCAATAACAATTTTGAGGCATTTGATATCATTATATACTAAAATTCAACAAGATATCCCCTTAAAAAAGCCATGTCTGAAAATAATTCTAATGCGTTTGATATCAATGATAAAACTCAATATATTCCTTAGAGAAGGATTGTCTAGGCATTTGACATCATTGGAATATAGAAATACCTGTAAATTAACCCTTTAAAAAGAGCTGTCCAAAAATAATTTAGATGTAATTAATATAAATGAAGAAACTCAATATAAATCTTTATGTCTAAAAATAATTTCGGTGCATTTGATATCATTAAAATAAAAAAAGATATTCGAGGTCTTCCTTTAAAAGTGAAATAGAACAAACTCAAGATGCTAATTTAGGAGAGTAATGCATACAAAATTGCAAGGTAATTAATATCAACGAAATATGAAAATAACCTCAAGATATTAGTTTTAAAAAAGGCTGTCTAAAAATAATCTAGCTGCACTGAAAAAAGAAATCAAGAGCTACACGGTAAAATTATTCTGAAAGTTTATCGTAATTTGAATAACAAGAGCCAGCTTGATTAAGGCATTGATAACATGCTGATGTAATTTATATCTTCATTACTCTTTCAGCAAACCTTCGTGTAACACAGAATTCTCCGCTGTTTGTGAAACGGCCTACGTCCGGTTTTCGCTTTTTAGTCTTCAGTAAAAGAAAACTATTGTGCCGGCTTTGTCTGTCCGTCCGCCTTCAGATCTTAAAAAATACTGAGGCTAGAGGGCTGCAAAAAAAAGTTAAGTATATATTAGTTTTACCATACCACTGAGCTGATTAACAGCTCTCCTAGGGCTGGCCCGAAGGATTAGACTTATTTTACGTGGCTAAGAACCAGTTGGTTACCTAGCAACGGGATCTACAGCTTACTGTGGAATCCGAACCACATTATACCGAGAAATGAATTTCTATCACCAAAAATAAATTCCTCTAATTCTTCATCAGCCGGCCGGAGACTCGAACTCGGGCAAGTTGGTATGTTGATCATCCACCGTCCAATCATCAAAAATACCAAATGCAGCCTCAGTAGTTTTTATTTTATTTAAGGTTAAAGTTGGCCATAACCGTACTTCTGGCAGCGTTATAGGTACCAACAACAAATGCCAACACCGGACAGTGGCTGAGTTTCATGGGCCACGGCTAAGAGTTTTATGGGCCGTGGCTCAGGCCACCCACCGGACAGAAAACTCGAAGAGACTTCGGCGCATTTTTTACTTGTTTTCATCAATGATAAAATTAGGAAAGGGAGAGAACGATTGATGGCACTGGGATTAATCTCTGTTGCCTTAACGTTAGAATTCACGAATCATTATTTAATAACAATATATGATTGTTCTTGTTTATGTCATTCTGTCTTTTAATACGTTTATGTTATTCTTTTTTCTAATCCCTTCATGTTATTTGTTTTTCTAATCCCTTCATATAATTATTTTTCCAATCCCTTCATGTTATTTCTTTGTCTAATCCCTTCATGGTATTCTTATTTCTAATCCTTTCATGTTATTTTCTTTTCTAATCCATTCTTGCTATTATTTTTCCTAATCCCTTCATGTTATTCTTTTTTCTAATTCTTTCATGTTATTCTCTTTCCTAATCCATTCGTGTTATTCTTTTTTCTAATTCTTTCATGTTATTCTCTTTCCTAATCCCTTCATGTCATTTGTTTTTCTAACACCTTCATGTTATTCTTTTTTTAATCCCTTCATGTTATTCTCTTTTCTAATCCATTCATATTATTCTTTTTTTTTCCTAATCTCTATTCTCCCCTAACTTTGACCTGGAGCACCTTTACGAATTCCTCAGATTGAACTTCGAAACAGCTGCACAATAGGACCATGATGGGGGGAACGAAAGTTCCTCGGAGCTACTATGTCATGGCAGCTTTCTTAGAGTAAGATAAGGTAGGACTATTAGAATTAACTGGTTACCTAGTACTAAATGGTGGATGGTTCAGTTTGGGATGACAGAGATTAAAGGATAATTAGATTTGAAGACTGTGTAAAGCAACGGCAGAGATTAATACTAACTTTTGGAATAATATAAAAAAACTAGTTTTTATCCAAAAATTTAAAAGGCGAGAGAGATATACTGTTTTGGGCTTTTTTTTGCATCACTTCTCTTTACCTCAAGGAATTTTCCCCATTGTCTCCTGACAATTTGACCCAAAAAATTAATAATACGACTCAATTACTTGATCATTTGACCCAAATAATTAACAATTTGACACAACTACTTAATCATTTAACCCAAAAAAATTAATAATCCGACTCAAATACTTGACCATTTGACCCAAATAATTAATAATTTGACACAAACTCTTAATCATTTGACCCCAAAAATTAATAATCCGACTCAAATACTTGATCATTTGACCCAAATAATTAATAATTTGACACAAACTTTTAATCATTTGACCCCAAAAATTAATAATCCGACCCAAATACTTGATCATTTGACCCAAATAATTAATAATTTGACCCAAACTCTTAATAATTTGACCCCAAAAATTAATAATCCGACCCAAAAACTTAATCGTTTTGACCCCAACAATTAATAATCCGACCAAAACTCTTAATCATTGGACCCCAAAAATTAATAATCCGACCCAAATATTTGATCATTTGACCCAAATAATTAATCATTTGACCCAAAAAATTAATAATTTTACCCAAAATCAAAAATAATCTTCAAAAGTCAAGCACGATTATTATTACTATACAAAATACTGGCATTGAAAATCCATACTTTTATTGGCATGCTATTTTTTCCCGTGATATACCGTCATTCCCGATTTGACATGAAAATAAGGAATCTGTTCTAAAACGCCAAATCCACCTCCACTGATACCCCGGATAATTTCGCCGCCCAGGATGCAAATGAAATTAGCCTCATGTGAGTGACTTATTACCTATTCCTCATTAACCGTGACCCGTGATCTGAAGGGAACTAACCTGAGGAAAAAAAAACCATCGGAGGAATGTAGATTCGAATGAAAATTTGGGAAAAAAACAGTAACCTAATCTGAGAGAAAAAGAAAAACCATTGGAGGACTGTAGATTCGAATGAAAATTTGGGAGAGAAAGTGACCTAATCTGAGGAAAAAACCATTGGAGGACTGTAAATTCGAATGAAAATTTGGGAAAAAAGTGACCTAATCTGAGGAAAATCCCATTGGAGGACTGTAGAGTCGAATGAAAATTCGGGAAAAAAACAGCAACCTAATCTGAGAAAAAAAAAAACATTGGATGACTGTAGATTCGAATGAAAATTTGGGGAAAAAGTGACCTAATCTGAGGAAAAAGCCATTGGAGGACTGCAGATTCGAATGAGAATGTGGGAAAAAACAGTTTCCTAACCTGAGAAAAAAACCATTGGAGGACTGTAGATTCGAATGAAAATTTTGGGGAAAAAGTGACCTAATCTGAAGGGAAAAAAAACCTTTCGAGGAGAGTAGATTCGAATGAAAATTTTGGGGAAAAAAGTGAACTAATCTGAAGAAAAAAAAAACTTTCGAGGAATGCAGACTCGAATGAAAATTTTGGAAAAAACAGTGACCTAATCTGAGGAAAAAACCTTTCGAGGAATGTAGATTCGGATGCAAATTTTTGAAAAATGTTACCAAATCTGAGGAATAAAAAAAAAAAAACATTCGAGGACTGAGAATTCGAGTGGAAATATATGGAAAAGCATTGATATTCGCTTGGTCCATTTGCAATATTAACATTATTCAAGCAAGAATTATTTGGAAATGGAATATAAAATTTAGGCCAAAGGCCAAAGACTGTGACTTTATGAGGTCAATCAGCGCTAAAATTGTCTGAAAGGTGTAACAGGAGGACACCTATCATTTGGGCTATGAAACTATTGTTAGCAGAGGGTGGAAAAAAAAAGTATATCTTAGTTTAACCAGACCACTGAGCTGGTTAACAGCTCTCCTAGGGCTGGCCCGAAGGATTAGATTTATTTTTACGTGGCTAAGAATCAACTGGTTACCTAGCAACGGGACCTACAGCTTATTGTGGAATCCGAACCACATTATGACGAGAAATGAATTTCTATCACCAGAAATAAATTCCTCTAATTCTTCATTGGCGGCTCGGAGAGTCGAACGCTGGGCCAACAGCGTGCCGCAGAGGGTGGAAAGTAAGATGGGAGAAAGAGAATATGAACGGAGGTGCAATAAAAGGAAAGAAGTGGGTTGCAGTTACTGGACGAAGGGACACTGTAACGAACCTTAAGTAATACCTACAGTGGCGCTACTCCCCTACAGGGAGAAATACAGATGTCCATAACATACCGGAATTGTCATTTTGTACCAACTGGTTCCTGTGAAGTGGTGCAATCTGTGCAACCTCTGAATGCCCTTGTTTCAAAAATGATAGAATTCACGTTTGGTCTGGTGCAATCTAAAGACTGCGGTTCTAATTATTATTGTGGCAATAATTGCAATTTAAATTGATTCTGAATCCCCATGGTCACGTTTAAAATGCACACGAAGCCGATATTAAGCTGATTTGATACAGTTATTTGGGGAAAAACTGTTTAATTGAGGTCACTCGCTTGCCCTGCTGTCCAGAAAAAATAATATGCATATTTTTATGTCCGTCTTTCCTCTGGATATGAGTCTAAGCGTGCCGTTTTGTCTTATAACGTTAGGTTTTGATATATAAATGTATTTATACTCTCCTGTTAAACCTAACACTTGAGCGTGTGTACTGCTCACTGATGAACGACAGTCTGCAGTGTGATCCCGAAAATTACCTGCATTCTTCATTTATTCTTAATAAGTCCTGCCCTACTCCACTGGTGTCGTAATGATAAATTAATCTTTGGAGAGCACGTATTTCATTTCGTATCTGCTGGAACAGAATACAGAATTTACGCCAAAGGCCACGCGCTGGGACCTATGAGGTCATTCAGTGCTGAAATGGAAATTGGCAGTAAAGAGGTTTGAAGGGTGTAACAAGAGGAAAACCTCGCAGTTGCACTATGGATCAACTGTTAGGAGAGGGTGGAAATTAAGATGGAAGAAAGAGAATATGAACGGAGGTACAGTAAAAGGAATGAAAGGGATTGCAACTAGGGGCCGAAGAGACGCTGCAAAGAACCTTAAGTAATGAATACAGCGTATCGCAGAATACTGGTCGTGTATCTTTTGTTCGATGATTTGTAACTTCTGTAATCTTCTGTAATCTATGACTCCTGCTGAGCACTGCTCATCATTAGTTGGGAGAGAATTTTCCTGTTCGCTCTTAAATCGCCCCGATCACTGCCGAGAGCAATTCTGTCCTAAAATGGAAAACTGCAGTATCTGCAAAATTTTCGAAATTGAGATATGCCACCTACTGGGCTCGTGAAACACTAATACACAAGTTACTGCAGTTTCAGAATGATTCTTCAATGCTTTCCACGAGTATTTAGGGAGTTCCATTTGCAGTATCTGCAAAATCAGTAGTAAGTATCTACCATTCTTTCTGGTTTTGTATTTTTGCAGATACTGCAGTCTTCCATTTTAGGGCAGTATTTCTGTGCGTCTAGTAAACTGCATGTAATAGACATTTCCCACTCACACGTGCCTTGATCTTTAAATATTTTATTTTTCAAATAATGTGCTGATATTCTGTACACTGATGTTGATGCTCAGTATTAAGATTTCATTTGAACAGCCAATTTTTATCCTGAATGCTTCGGTGTGTAAAATTACGGTTAGATTTTGTACTTCTCTGTTGCTCTGCATATTACTATAGCTCTCTTATCCTGATTTTTAATCTCTCCTCTTTTGCACTGCATTCTACTGCGTCAGTCTAATCAGTCTTTTTCTGTTGTTACCTGCATATTAAAGTTATATCTTTTAATAGCTTTACCTTGCCTAAGCCTGTTCATTATCTTCGTTAATATGCTCACTTATTCATTAAGAAGCGTTGAGGTTAAGTAAAAGTTGAAGTTGAAAATATATGCAATCTGACTCTTAGATATTACTCAAAATACCTCTTAAAATTAGCACTAGATCAAGAAAGTGGCACACTTTACCTGGAATATCGAGTCACAATGAATAGGCAAATCCCTCTAAGTGAGCGAGCAAGAGACTGACGAAATATATTAATAAAATATTATTAAAACATTTTGTCCTTACTTTTTGATCACCTACAGTGGGAAGTCAATAAATAAGAAGCCACTGTCAGGGAAGTGCAGCTCCCAATATTATTTGAACTTGAGCAAGCTTTTTTCTGAATTTAATACCATTTATTTATTCTTAGGCGCTCTTCTTCGCTCCAATAAACCATGGAACCTATTATTCTTATATATATATATTATTACATCAGTGGAGCAGGGCTTTGGGGGTAGCAATCTTAACCCACTATCACCCGTTTCTTGTGTAAGTTCTTCCTCGTAAGGGGAATAATATATATATATATATATATATATATATATATATATATATATATATAACGAACGTACGCATGTATGTATGTATGTATGTATATATGTATGTGTATATATATACATAAAATATATATATATATATATATATATATATATATATATATATTATATATATATATGGTGTGTATGCGTATTTATTTACTTGTAATACCGGAGTACTGAACCTACATTTGACCAGAACTGCATTACCCTCTCATGTTCCCAGGATCAACCCCACCGGAAAAAAAATATTTCAAAGCAAATGCAATTCAGCACTGATATCCCTCCCTGGAAAGCTAAAATTACGCATCAAGAACCACAAAACGGAGAACGCATATTGTAAGAGTTCTGTAACCCTATCTGAATGAAACCCCTCGTCAATGACCCCGAGTTTTCTTTTTTTTTTTTTTTAACTGAGTGGTCATTGATGTTCATGCACCCCTAATTTATATTCATTACGTTTTCAGTTCCTCTTGATTTATGTACAAGTTGTGTAACGATGTACAACGCTTCTCTGTGACGGGAGTCCCAATGTCCGTCATTCTGTTTCTCTGGCAGTTTCCCGTCCTTCTTTCTCTCAGCTATTTACTCTTGTACCAATTCACATATTTTTGCTTAAAGTTTTATTTCTGTCACTGTGGTTTCCGGGTACTGATTCTCATGCAATTTATAATCTCTTATTTAGTTCCCTTTCTTTCTTTCTGTTTGTCATCTGCTAGTTTGCATCTGATTTTCACATTCCTCTCTATGCGTTTTTCTGATATTAACACTATATTAGGTCCATTGTTTATTTCATTCTCTCTCTCTCTCTCTCTCTCTCTCTCTCTCTCTCTCTCTCTCTCTCTCTCTCTCTCTCTCTCTTTCCCCCCTAAATTTAATATCTATGGTATTTCTCAACTCTACTTTACTCTTTCGTTATATTTTCCACTCAAACCTCATTCCAATGACAGCTATGTAATAACTGATAACAGAAAAAGGAAAGACCTAAATAATTCTACAACAAAAAAAAAAAAAAAAAAAAAAGAAACACCAAAATAAACGTCCAAAGGGATAAAAACTAAAACCAAAAGAAAAGCAGTCGAAAAGTTTAAATGCCAAAAAAAAAAGAGTAAATGAACTTCGAGGCCAAAAGGAAAATGAGGAAAGAGAGGGGAGGACATTTCACTGATAAAAAAAGATAAGAGAAGGGAAAACCACAAGATAGAAGTGGTCAAAGCAATTGCGATAATTTAGATAATTTAGAAATATCCATCGGACTTCATTTTACTCATTTAACAAATTAGAGATTTATTTTTTTTATACGTCGCTTCTACGGTGATCAAATACAACTGTTAAATAGGTAACAAATAGATAAGTTTAAATCGTTCATGACAAGGGGTTTAAAAAAGGAAGATTGGGCCCTCTCGTGTATACCATGATGTAACACACACACACACACACACACACACACACAGAGAGAGAGAGAGAGAGAGAGAGAG
>JANJGK010000031.1:17675197-17677697 GCA_039081455.1 Macrobrachium rosenbergii
CGGGGCACATACACCCCAATATATATATATATATATATATATATATATATATATATAATTATAAATTCATAATCCCATTTAACAGTTCTGAATATACTCGCAAACAAAGTCTGGAATTAAACATAACAAAATACAACACAGTGAGGAAAACGGATGATGCGATTAAGAGGAGTACGAGCGAATAATAAAAAAGGGAAGAGTTATGGCAGAACCGCTAATAACGAGATTAGGAGGATAAAGCGAGGAATTAAATAAATACAAGAAAACAATAAATTACAACGGTAATAATTGTATAACGGAAGTCGTCTGCTGTTCATTACTGTCTGAATTTTTCAGTTAAATGATACTCGACAAGTTATTTGGTAATATGGAAGAGCAATAATGAATAAATATTTGTTTATTTCACGACTTTAGGGAAGAAAGTGTATTACAATCGAGCCAAAAAATACTAATAAAAATGAAAATGCCTTTAACGTTCCCCGCTGTATTAAAAACGTTTAAAGAACGTTGTGACAATAAAAACGGTTTTTATAGCAACATTTACGAGGGGAGACCAAATACCTCCGCGAAACCCAGAAACAAATAAACAAAAGGTTTTATTACAAACGTCTGATGAATATCGATATTGGTGAGGGTTATCGCGGCAGTAGGCCTTCGGAACGGGCAATCACATATTCTCATGAAACCAGGAAGAACTTGAAACAAATAAAAAACGGGCGGAAGTTTCCTCGGCGCAATCGAATTTCCTGAAGAGCTTATAATCAAGGCAACCGAAAACAGATCTATCTTTCGTTGGTGTCGGTATAATGATGTATGAGCCACGGCCCATGAGACTTTAACCACGGTCCGGTGGTGGCCTGTCCTATATCGTTGCCAAAAGCACGATTATGGCTAACTTTAACCTTAAATAAAATAAAAACTACTGAGGTTAGAGGGCTGCAATTTGGTATGTTTGATACTTGTAGGGTGGATAATCAACAGATCAATTTGCAGCCCTCTAAGATCTGAGAGTAGACAGAAAAAGTGCGGACGGACTGACAAAGCTGGCGCAATAGTTTTCTTTTACAGAAAACTAAAATGGAGTGAAACAAAGAATAAAAGGATACATATCTGACATATTCCCATTGAATTTCCTTTATAATTTACATACATACATAATAATAATATATATATATATATATATATATATATATATATATATATATATATATAAATACAAATAAAAATATATATATATAGATATATATATTTATTATTATATAAATATAAATCAAAATATGTTCACAAAATTTTCTTTTACTGAGAACTGATAAAACTTATCCCAAATGTATTCTGTAGCTTCTAAAACTATGTAAATCATCTTGAACTAATTCACAACACTCACTCCGTTGTCTTCTCTGACGTCACTGTAACCAATCAGATCCCTAAGGTCTGTTGCAGGATAACATTGTTTTGATTTTTGGAGTGAGGTTGCTAGCTCTATACGCATGCTCCTTACAAGAGCTTATATGTGAACGGCGTTCACTGGTGGTCACCCATTCAGGTAATGACCTTACATAGTTGTTTAACTGTACTAGTCAAGAAACCATAAATGCAGCGATAATCATATGACCTAAAATTAGTGGTTACCCTTTCAGGTACTGACCAAGACCAACGTCTCTTAGCTTCCTTAACCTGGCTCGTTTCCTGAAAAATCATTGTGCGTCTGTAAATCTAGATAGTGAATTATGTACCTGGCGGTTAGTCAGTTCTGGTAGGTTGTGTTAAGGATGGAGGAGGGCATGGGGCTAGCAACCTCACCCCAAAAAAGAGTGGCAGAAAACATGAAGGTTTACTTCTTATGGAGGTACACCCTCTAGGGTAGGGAATAATAAGCATATATAAAAAAAAAAAAGGCAACAATGAGGACCACATTCCGATCGTTTCAGTATCAGTCCCTTAACTAATCCAAACGACCAATAACGGACGAAGCGAAATGAAAAAAAAAATATTGATTGAATTTAGCGACGAAAACTTAATTTTCCCCAAAATGCAGAATCATTTCATCGGAGTTTATTTATCAATGCTGATAAATGTTCCGGTCTAATGAAATTCCCCCTTCGCCCCTCCCACCCTCCCTCCCTCCGGCTGGTCCCGGATGATGGAGCTGATAATAGGAATGCCGTACTAGGGGGAACAAAAAATATGACCGTTTGGATTTACGATCTGGAAAGCTTTTATTGCGCCATCCTGAAAAGAGCTGTGGTGATGCTTTAGGCATCTCTCGCTAAGGTGTTTTGGGGGAGATTTCGTTCTGTGACGCTGTGAGAAAGGCGATCTGATTCTGTAGCTCTTCAACTGATGTTTCACTGACTGTGGCTGTTTCTGTCACAGCACTGTCAAGTTTCGAAAATCTCTCCATGCTTACGTTTTCCCTGACTTTCATAGCCAGTACCACCGGCCTTTGAAATAGGAAACATTACCTCAGGCTTGAAAAAAACAATGGGAAAATTGGAAGAGC
>JANJGK010000031.1:17682697-17687697 GCA_039081455.1 Macrobrachium rosenbergii
TAAAGGTTAAGCACAGTATGTGAAAAAAATTATTTGAGTTGACAATTTCACTGCACGATAGTAATTGTTATTGTTTTAGGTAGAGCAAACATTTTACTGGCACGGGCTCGTGTTCTGGAAGTAGCCTGAACCACACTTACAAATAAGTCTTGTTTTTTGAAATTTTATGGACTTCTTCGGTAGGTTGTAAAAGAACACGTCTTTTAATTCATTACGTCTTTTTTACTTTCTTTTGTGTTGGTTTTTCATAAAAATATTCTCTTTTCTTTCTTTCGTATTTCATAAAATAATAATAATAATAATAATAATAATAATAATAATAATAATAATAATAATAATAATTATTATTATTATTATTATTATTATGTTGCGCTCATATTTATAACAACAACAACAACAACAACAACAACAACAACAACAACAACAACAACAACAACAATAATAATAATAATAATAATAATAATAATAATAATAATAACACAATGGCGAGAGTAACCACAAAAAATCTATAAATTTTTCCTTAATTTCAGAATTGATTTCATCATCCCTCTGCAAGGTATTTGCTTATAATGACCTAAATGATCTTGATATAAAAAAAAATAGTCCAGAGCGATTAATAAAAAACCATTTGGGCTTAAAACGAATGATCTTGAAATACTGCTGCGCCTGAGATAATGGCTTTCAATTATTTGAAAATTGAAAACAGACTGACCCTACTCTTTCCACTCTTTTATTCTCATTCCCTTTTACTTCCTACCTTTTTCATTGAAATGTTTTCCTTCTGCATTATTAGATTGACTTCACTTTTATCCTTTTCTTTGTGATTCTATTTCATTCTATCTCTTTTCAGTGTTAACTTACTTGTACTTTTTTTTTTTGACTGTCCCCACGCCATTTTTCTCTTTTGTTGTAATTCCCTTGTATTTCCTTGCTTTCACTCTCAGTTATTTTCATTGTAGTCTATCTCTTGTTGACTGATATGCATAGTAGACAAATTACATTAGCTTTCGGGGATTTTTGTTTTGTTACTCCTTGTACAAATTGTTTGTTTTTTTTCAAAAGGAGATTAGTCCTAGGTTCAAAATTCCTGTCTTTCTCATACGGTTTCTGAACTGGAGTGTGTGTGTGTGTGTGTGTGTGTGTGTGTGTGTGTGTGTGTGTGTGTGTGTGTGTGTGTGTGTGTGTGTGTGTGTGTGTGTGTGTGGAGGGAAGGGGGGGGGACAGAAGCTGCAAGAAAGGCGAATATCCACCCCTTGCATCACCTCAAAGTGGATGTCAAGCCCTTCCAAAACCCAAAACTGGATACCCATCCACTATAACAACTACAAGGAGATATCCAATCCTTAAGGGCGGGATAAGCACCTCTTAAAAAGGGGATATCAATCCTTTGCAACACCCACATGGGGTCATCCGCCACTTGTAACATCTAAGTGGGGAATGCCATCCCTTGCTACCTGAAATAGGATGTCCAACTTTGCTTCACCTAAAAGGGGGCGTCCATCCCATACAACACTTAAAGGGTAATGCCCATTACCTTGAGACGACTATAAAAGGGGATATTCATCCACTGAAGCACCTAAAAGGGATGTCCACCCCTTGTCACAAATGGGTATGCCCATCCCTAGCAGCACCCGAGAGGGGATATCCTTTCCTTTTGGAAGTTCATCCATTGAAATATTTAACAAGAAAAAATGCGCCGAAGCTTCTTCGGAGCAATCGAGTTTTCTGTTCAGTGTATAATCAAAGTCATACAAAGTTCATCTATCTTTCGGTGGTCTCGGTATTATGCGGCATGAACCGCGGCCCATGAAACTTTAACCACGGCCCGGTGGTGGCCTATCCTTCATCGTTGCCAGAAGCACGATCATGGCTAACTTTAACATTAAATAAAATAAATAAAAGAAGGTTACAGGGCTGCAATTTGGTGTGTTTGATGTTTGTAGGGTGGATGATCAACATATCAATTTGCAGCCCTTTAGCCTCAGTAATTTTTAAGATCTGAAGGCGGACAGAAAAAGCCCTGACGGACAGACAAAGCCGGAACAATAGTTTCCTTTTACAGAAAATTAAAAGATGACTGCAATCCCATGCAACACCTAAAAGAGAATGTCTACATCTTGCGTTTGTCCCTCGCAACATCACAAAAGATGTTCATCCTACGACGCATCTGAAAGGGGATGTCTATAGGTTGTAACACCTACAAATGGACAATAGTACACTGCAACACTTAGGAAGGAATAACTGTTTCTTGAAACACCTAAAAGGGGATTTCGATCCTTTGCAACACCAAAGAGGGAATGTTCATCCCTAGCAACACCAAACAGAGGATGCCCATACCTTCATACCTTACAACATCTAGAAGGAAACACCTAGAAGGAAATATTAGTCTCTTGCAACACCTAAAAGGGCACGTGCATCTCTTGCAACACCTAAAAGGGCACGTGCATCTTTTGCAACACTAAAAGGGCACGTGCATCTTTTGCAAAACCTAAAAGGGCACGTGCATCTCTTGCAAAACCTAAAAGGGCACGTGCATCTCTTGCAACACCTAAAATGGCACGTGCATTTCTTGCAACACCTAAAAGGGCACGTGCATCTCTTGCAACACCTAAAAGGGCACGTGCATCTCTTGCAACACCTAAAAGGGCATGTGCATCTCTTGTAACACCTAAAAGGGCACGTGCATCTCTTGCAACACCTAAAAGGGCACGTGCATCTCTTGCAACACCTAAAAGGGCACGTGCATCTCTTGCAACACCTAAAAGGGCACGTGCATCTCTTGCAACACCTAAAAGGGCACGTGCATCTTTTGCAACACCTAAAAGGGCACGAGCATCTCTTGCAACACCTAAAAGGGCACGTGCATCTCTTGCAACACCTAAAATGGCACGTGCATCTCTTGCAACACCTAAAAGGGCACGTGCATCTTTTGCAACACCTAAAAGGGCACGTGCATCTTTTGCAACACCTAAAAGGGCACGTGCATCTTTTGCAATACCTAAAAGGGCACGTGCATCTTTTGCAACACCTAAAAGGGCACGTGCATCTTTTGCAACACTAAAAGGGCACGTGCATCTTTTGCAACACCTAAAAGGGCACGTGCATCTCTTGCAACACCTAAAATGGCACGTGCATTTCTTGCAACACCTAAAAGGGCACGTGCATCTCTTGCAACACCTAAAAGGGCACGTGCATCTCTTGCAACACCTAAAAGGGCACGTGCATCTTTTGCAACACCTAAAAGGGCACGTGCATCCCTTGCAACACCTAAAAGGGCACGTGCATCTCTTGCAACACTAAAAGGGCACGTGCATCTCTTGCAACACCTAAAAGGGCACGTGCATCTCTTGCAACACCTAAAAGGGCACGTGCGTCTCTTGCAACACCTAAAAGGGCACGTGCATCTCTTGTAACACCTAAAAGGGCACGTGCATCTCTTGCAACACCTAAAAGGGCATGTGCATCTCTTGCAACACCTAAAAGGGCACGTGCATCTCTTGCAACACCTAAAATGGCACGTGCATCTCTTGCAACACATAAAAGGGCAAGTGCATCTCTTGCAACACCTAAAAGGGCAAGTGCATCTCTTGCAACACCTAAAAGGGCACGTGCATCTCTTGCAACACCTAAAAGGGCACGTGCATCTCTTGCAACACCTAAAAGGGCACGTGCATCTCTTGCAACACCTAAAAGGGCACGTGCATCTCTTGCAACACCTAAAAGGGCATGTGCATCTCTTGCAACACCTAAAAGGGCATGTGCATCTCTTGCAACACCTAAAAGGGCATGTGCATCTCTTGCAACACCTAAAAGGGCACGTGCATCTCTTGCAACACCTAAAAGGGCACGTGCATCTCTTGCAACACCTAAAAGGGCACGTGCATCTCTTGCAAAACCTAAAAGGGCACGTGCATCTCTTGCAGCACCTTAAAGGGTATGTGCGCACCTAGCAACACCTTAAAGGATACATCTATCCCTTGCAACACCTAAAAGGCAGAGAACGCTATTGAATCTTCTGAATGCTGTTTTTTTTTTTTTTATCTTTTCTGCTGCCAAAGATTTTGAAATCTCTTTGTTTCTATTGTTGATTTTAATGAAACTTCCCCTGCCTTCGACATATCTTTTTTAAAAGGGAAGCCCCTGTCCTTGCTGATGAGGAAGGCCCCATTGATCAAAAAAGAGAAAAGATATCGTCAGGCTATCATTATTTCTCTTGCGGGATAAATCCGTTCGTTTGATGTAGAGGGTTACGAATAAAACGTGTTTTGGAGAGAGTGCGACACACACACACACACACACACATACATATATATATATATATATATATATATATATATATATATATATATATATATATATATATATATATATATATATATATATATATATGACCTTCGTGTTTAATATACCCTCAGATGTATTACACGAACAAGCACTTGATCACCACTTTCTTTCCATTTTCTTCCTGGCCTGTTGTAATTTTAAGATACTGCACGCCCCAGCGATATCTATGTGTGTGTGTGTATACAAAACCTATGTACGTATACATATTTTCTTATATACACATATATATGTTATTAATATTTTATATATACATATATAACCACGTGTTATTAAGATTTTAATTTATAATGTCTTTATCTGTATATTACGCAACATCCAGTTTGCTATGAATCACTCTTTTTCTACTATATTTTGTTTCACTGATATGCGTAAGCACAGTATAATACAGAAACTAGATTAACATAATGAACTTATGTCTCATTATAAAACGATTACGTAAACATTAACAAAGCAGTATAAAACAAATGTTAAAATTTTGTGTAAAGATTCAAAATGAAACGACAGTAATTTGTGACAATCGTATTTAGAATCCTGTTTATCAAGTTAAATATCTTTCATGGGGTGTTCTACACGAGATTCTGCTCGTACTTTTTTTAATAATAATAATAATAATAATAATAATAATAATAATAATAATAATAATAATAATAATAATA
>JANJGK010000031.1:17690197-17700197 GCA_039081455.1 Macrobrachium rosenbergii
CTTAACAACTAATAACAATACCAAACTCAAGAGACACGACAATCTTATTGGTAATAACGATGAACATTTAAAGTCACGAGCTGAAATAACAGTGAGAGAGTTTGCCCCTAAAGGTCTGTAAAAGAGAAAAGAAACCATTGTTCACTTACCTTACCCGTATTCTTGTTAAGGAATGAAAATAATTTTCATTTGCTGCCTCGTATTCACTGTGAACAAAATGAGTTAACTAGTTAATAATTTTTTTCCTCTCTATTAAATAAATTCAAAATAATAGACTTGCTCGTAAAAAAGTAATAAAAAAAATGAAAGATATGTATGTGGAAAATAGCCAACATGCGTAATAAAAGCAATATTAAAAGTTATAAAAAATAGATAATCAGCGTGCATGAAGAAAGTGACAATAAAAGCATTCAAAAGTAACAATCATATATAACACAAAGAAAGAAAATTAGAAAAAAATTGAATATACTAACATGTCCAATAAAAGTAAAATAAAAGTAAGGGTACAAAGCTACAAAAGTAATCAGTTCAAAGTATGGGGCCGCAAACCACTGCCCTCAACCAATTACTATTGCTATTATTCTTAATAACAGCAGAAAGAATGCTATTATTTTCAACCTTCATCTCACAGCAGTGAAACAGCGCGGTTACCAAAAGCCTTAAGATATCATATACATTTGCCATTGTTCGGACATTTCCTTCCACCCCTGATGCACAGTCAGTTTAAAAATCTGTATAACTGCACTCTACATCAATGTCACTTTCTACTCTAGCAATGTCCAGGGTGTATGACCTAGCACCAGTGTTGGCTGGCTGGTTGGATTATATTTAGCCAGCCTCATACTAGCACGGGTCCTTGCCCCGGGGTGGCACGCAAGTGTGGCAAGGTAGGTAAGGGAGGAAGAGGACAGATATGGGCCTATGAACTCGGACCAACCAACAGGACCTGTTCACCATCACAGCGGTAGCAGTCCTCGGTCACATCATATATATATATATATATATATATATATATATATATATATATATATATATATATATATATATATATATATATATATATATATATAAATACATATACATTTATATATGTATATATATAATGAAGATAATCTATCATATCTACATACATAATCATTGACGAATTACATATTACTATTACCACCAATTTAATAGCATAGCAGATACAAGAAACCCGAACAACCCTGAGGATTACAGGACTGATTCCATGAAAAGCGATAAATGGTAATTACGTATAGTAAATTTTGCACTTACAACCTTCTCTGTTTTGAAAGCCAACGCCATCGGCCTCAGCATATTTTTTTCAAGCATACGCCTCATCCCCCTAAGGCGTGGTACAAGAAAGGTACAGCATTTTGGTTTAGAACTGGTCATTATTATTATTATTATTATTATTATTATTATTATTATTATTATTATTATTATTATTATTAAAATGCACACACAATGATATGAAACAAGACATGAAACTAATAAGTATGTCTCCTTACAAGGGAATTCAAATATACAGTGTTTTGAGAAAAACAGTGGTAAAGAACGATTATGATAAATACATTAACAGAGTCTTTTATAATAAAGGGTAGTAAAATACACATGAAAACATGCAACAGAAACATAATTTTTGCATAAAATACAACAAATTTTCACTACCAGGAGAATGAAAGGAAGAGATAAAACTAAAAACAAAAAATGAAAAAATGAAACAAAACATTAGTTAAATCCAACATAATAACTATATTTAACAGAATATTAATTAAATTGAACAAAATAGTAATCAAATTAAACAAAAGTGTAATTAAATTGAACAGAATAGTATGTAAATTAAATACACAGTAAGTCAATTAAAGAGAATATTAAACAAAATAGATATCAAATTAAACAAAATAGTAATTACATCAAAGAAAACAGTCACCAAATGAAACAGAATAGTATTTAAATTAAGCAAAACGGTAATGAAACTAAACAGAATTGTAATTAAGTTGAACAAAATCGTAATTCACCCCGGACGCAATCCACATCCCGGTGAAGCGATCTAAAACAAGGGGCCAAATTTGCATACGAAAAATGGGAAAAAAGTATTTCCAACGCGTCGACAAAAGGTATAAAACTATCATCAAAACAAGGGTCCTGTTAATAATGAAAATGGGAGGAAACTAATGACAACACTTTATACAACTTCTATCGGACACAATCCATATCCCAAGAGAGGCAATATATGAGGGGGCCCAAATTTGCATCCAAATTCGGGGCCACTTTCTAATGAGATTACGTTCCCTGACAAACAAGGCATACATTAGCGCTTCTCTCACTTCGACATTCGTCGCTCTCTCTCTCTCTCTCTCTCTCTCTCTCTCTCTCTCTCTCTCTCTCTCTCTCTCCTGTTCCCTTCCTTGGAATGATGTTTCATATAATTAATTCTTTCAATATTCTTTTATCTCTGTTCACAGTTAAAATATTTCTCATTATTGCTTGTTATTTCCAATGTGAAATTTTCAATTTTTCGCCTATATCTAGAATGACCTTTTGCTAAAAAATAATCATACTTACAAAATAACATATTGACGCAAGTTTTCCCCCATTTTCTTCTCATTATGTCACTTCACCTGTCTGTCTAGATTATGAAGATATTGAACAAAACTTCAAATAATCCGACTGAAAAGAAAGTGGCCTCCGAACTCCACCATAACCTGTTGCCGCAATTGTAAGTTTCAGACGGGTCTGAAGTTAAGAGGCATTAACGTCTTCCACTCATTCCAGTGAATCTCAGGGTCTTATTGTCACCCATCGGGAGTTCATACTCCAATGTATATCAAAGACAGAAGACTGGATCTGGAGTTTGCAAAGTACCGTGCAGGGACTGTGGTGATAAAAGGAGTGTCGGAGAGGCAGCATTTTCTTTATTCAAACGCATAATGGAACACAAGAGCAAAGATATGCGGGTCATACCAATACCTGAGAGTGGTTCCTGGTTACCTTCGAGTATTACTTGTCCGTACAAATGGAAGAAGATAGACTCAACTGTTATCGGCCAAACAAGTAAAAAATGCGCTGAAGTTTCTTCGGCGCAATCGAGTTTTCTGTACAGACGCTACAGCGTATAATCAAGGCCACTGAAAATAGATCTATCTTTCGGTGCTCTCGGTATAATATTGTATGAGCCGCGGCTCATGGAACTTTAACCATGGCCCAGTGGTGGCCTATCCTATATCGTTGCCAGAAGCACGATTAATGGCTAACTTTAATCTCAAATAAAATAAAAACTATAGAGGCTAGAGGGCTGCAATTTGGTATGTTTGATGATTGGAGGTTGGATGATTAACATATCAATTTGCAGCCCTCTAGCGTCAATAGTTTGTAAGATACGAGGGTGGACAGAAAAAGCGCGAACATAAAAAGTGCGGACGGACAGACAAAGCAGGCACAATAGTTTCCTTTTACAGAAAACAAAAAACATGTACTTCTATGACTGTTTTCTCAAACCTTAAGGGAACAACACTCCCTATATCTTCCTAAGACACACTAACAAGGGTCATATCAATCACTTTCTTGACCTCCATTTTAATTAAGGTAATCCAAAACGTTCAGAGGTGTTGGCACAGTCTCTTGCACGTTAATCAGTCTGCTTCAAAATTTTGGCAGCAATATAGCGCAGGAATCCTCTAGCCTGAAGTAAACTTATTATTTACAATCCTTTTATAATTGTCAGTCTCCTCAGACACATAACTTACATGAATTACTAGTCTTTCCTTGCACCTTTCGCTGGCAAGTAATTCTTTTGGGATGAGATTGCAGGCCCTGTTCCACTCTAGCAACAACTCACCACAATTCTCTAATTAACAGATTCCTAAGGCGGTCTCACATCGTTGAGAAGCGAACCCGTGTCTTCAAGCCGATGAGCTGACCTTCTTACCACGTTCACTTTCACTCTTCATTCTCTGGCCTAAATTTCCTTATGATTTTACTTCAAGTCCATTGCTTTAATCGGTGAATCCATCTCCGAAATACATAAAACCGCAATTCCTTCTATTAGTCATCCAAACTTCAGGCCTGTTGCATTAATCGCTGATTCGATTACGATGTAACAATGAAGAAATACACTAAGTGAAGCATATCCTTTAAACAGTATAATTCAAAATAAACATTCTCTCTCTCTCTCTCTCTCTCTCTCTCTCTCTCTCTCTGAGCACCAACTTTGGCTCTGTTGCCCCAGTTATTCAATTTATTGAAACAATCAGAACGGCTCACGCTTGGAATCACTTGACAAAGACAAGGCATACTCAATTTGTCACTTGATTTAGTGGTTATAGTCCCCGTTATCATGATTAATTGCGAGATGTATACATCGCACAGACAATCCAGCTCAATATCTAACCGGGAAACCGGCTTGGCTCGAGGCAAGAAGGGGGTCAGATTAGGAAATTAGATTACGAAGACGACTACAGGTTAATGTATTCTTATTCATCCTGAGACACGGTATCAAATAATGACTGACTGGCAGTTAATTATATGCCCTTTTATAGTGTAGAAGGAATGTGTTTCTTTATCAATAATAATAAATGAATGAAGGAAATATTTCAGCAGGGCCAATCAGGTCAAAGTCGTACACCTCCTCTCGTACACAGAGCCTTCCTTAAGTTGCTTTTATATTTACTGAATGACCACGAAATCGAACATAAAATTTAGGTTAAAGGCCAACCTCTGGGACCTATGAGTTCATCCAGCACTGAAAATAAAGTTGAAACAATTTTTAGGAAAGAGTGGAGAGTGGAGAGTGGAGAGTAAGATGGGAGAAAGAATATATGAACGGAATTATAGTAAAAGGAATAAAAAGGGTTACAGCTAGGGATGAAAGGGAAGCTACAAAGTAGTACTACAGTGCACTACCCCACCCTATGGGACTGAATAACCGTGAATTGTCTAGTGTTACGACTTCAAGAAAAGAAACAACTACCCGTTATCAATAGCAACTGCTAAATCAAAGCAATATTAAAACAAACTATCCACCAGAACGAAGTGGGGCCTGAGAAATATATTCAGTTCAGAACACAGAACCTCAAAACAGAGGTTTACAAATTTACTGAAAGCCTGAATTACCCGACGTCGCATGCCAAAAGATAGGAATAACGATAATTATTGGTAAAAATAAACGTTTAACTTTCTTCCAGCTACCCAAAACTCCCTTCTGTCGTGTCCAAGGTACATTCGAAAGGTTTCAAAAAGGTTACTACGGGAATAACGTAATAATAAAAAGAGCAAAAGGTCCGCTAAAGGCACTTTCTCCCTCCTGCGAAATATTGCAGCCCGGGGCCAGCGCAATTGGTTCTATGAACTGCAACAGAGCGCTGCAAGGGAGAGAACGCCTCTGCCCGGAATACTCAATAACGCTGCTTTCTTTTTTTATTTATTTTTTCGGGCGCGAATTGCTCGGGTATTCTCAGCCTGTATTTATTTATTTATCTTATTTTTTTTTTCTTGGCGCGAATTGCTGAGCCATATTCTCGACTTCTACTGCGCGGAGGGGATACGGGACGCCTGCTATACAAACTGGATCGGATATTGTTTTAAATGGTTTCATATTTAGAAAGGGGTTTGAAATATCTCTATATTTCGTAAATTTGCAATAAAAACTGAACTGAAATAGAGGGTTGGCTGATTCGTGACTTATTATCTTACACTACGCAGTTTCCCCTCAACATCCACTGATTGCTAAATATCCCAAAGGAAAAATACGTTCTCGGTAACAATATTAATAACAACAAAAAATACGCCGAAGTTTCTTCAGCGCAATCGAGTTTTCTGTACAGCCGCTAATCAAGGCCACCGGAAATAGAGCTATCTTTCAGTGGTCTCGGTATAATGCTGTATGAGCCGCAACCCATGAAACTTTAACCACGGCCCGGTGATGGCCTATCCTGTATCGTTGCCAGAAGCACGATTATGGCTAAATTTAACCCTAAAAGAATAAAAACTGCTGAGGTTAGAGGGCTGCAATTTGGTGTTCGATAATTGGTGGGTGGCATCGTGCTTACCCCATATGAAAAATGGGAAAAAGCACGTTAAACGAAGAAGAAGAAGAAGAAGAAGAAGAAGAAGAAGAAGAAGAAGAAGAAGAAGAAGAGGATGATCAACATACCAATTTGCAGCCCTCTAGCCTCAGTAGTTTTTAAGATCTTAGGGCGGACAGAAAAAGTGCGGATAGAAAAAAGTGCGGACAGAATAAAGTGCGGACGGAACTAAAATGTAACATTTGAAATGCTATGACGTCATCAACCAACCCCTACACGAGGATTCTTGTGACGTCACCATCTAAGGACAAGGTGTTCATGTGACTGGTGCAAGGGCGAATTCACTCGAACTAAACTAGAGTTATGTTATTTAACGAGTTCTTCAGAAAGTTATATGCAAACTTTTATTCGTATTTCTCGTTGGTTATCACATTGGCATTTTCTCTAGAAAAGCCAAAACAAAATATTAGCAGAATGAAAAAAATTTGGTGAAAAAAACAATAATTTTTGTTGCAACAAGTTTCAGTGAAGACAACGTAACTTCAGACTTCAGCGTAAAAACTTTAATAGTTCAAAATAACTTCAGTGGAACAGCACAACTTTAATAGGTCACAATAACTTAGTGGAACAACACAATTTTATGGCGTCAAAATAACTTCAGTGGAACAAACGCAACTTTAGTAGGTCAAAATAACTCCCGTGAAGCAACCCAATTTTAGTGGTTCAAAATAACCTCAGTGGAATAACACAACTTTAGTGAGTCAAAATAACTTCAGGAGAACAAAAACAACTTTAGTGGGTAAAAATAACTTCATTGGAACAACAAAACTTTGGCGGGTCAAAATGAATTCAGTGGAACGAACACAACAATGGTGGGTCAAAATAACTTCACTGGACTGGAACAACATAACTTTAGTAGGTCAAAACAACTTCAGTGGAACAACATAATTTTAGTGGGTCAATATTAATTCAGTGGAACAAACACCACTTCAGTAGCTCAAAATAACTTCAGTGGAACAACACAACTTTAGTGGGTCAAAATAAATTCAGTGGAACAAAGCAACTACTGTGGATCAAAATAACTTCAGTGGAACAAAAACAGTTTTTGTTGGCCAAAACAACTTCAATGGAACAAACACAACTTTCGTGGGTCAAAATAAATTCAGTGGATCAACATCATTTTAGTGGGGTCAAAATAACTTCAGTGCAACATCACAACTTCAGTGAGTCAAAATACCTTCAGTGGAACAAACAACTATGGTAGATCAAAATAACTTCACTGGAATAACACAACTTTAGTAGGTCAAAACAACTTCAGTGGAACAACATAATTTTAGTGAGTCAAAACAACTTCAGTGAAACAACACAACTTTAATGGGTCAAAATTACTTCAGTGGAACAAACACCATTTCAGTGGATCAAAATAACTTCAGTGGAACAAACACCACTTTAGTAGATAAAAATAACTTCAGTGGAACAAACACAACTTTGGTGGGTCAAAATAACTTTAGTGGAACAAAAATAACTAGGGTAGATCAAAATAACTTCAGTGGAACAAAAGTAACTAGGGTAGATCAAAATAATTTCAGTGGAACAAACACAATTTTTGCTGGTCAAAACAACTTTAGTGTAACAACAGAACTTTAGTGAGTAAAAATACATTCAGTGGAACAGCACAACTTTAGTGGGTCAAAACAACTTCATTGTAACAACAGAACTTTAGCGAGTAAAAATGTATTCAGTGGAACAGAACAACTTTAGTGGGTCAAAATAACTTCAGTAAAACAAAATAACTTACATGGGATTACACATCCTCAGAGAAATAAACCAAGTGAAGCGAAAATAAAACCCTCAGCATATAACAAAATAATTCGAGTAGAAGAAAACAACTTTACTGAACGCCGCGTCCAGCGCGTTTCCCTAAACATAAGAAGTTATGAAGATTCCTTCTACGAAATGTAAGTTGCAATACTTTCCAGCTCCCGTATTTTCTAGAGAGAGTTTCCGTCGCTATAGAGGACTTACTGAAAAAGCCTAATGTAATAAAAGTCATTTCACACTACATATAAAATCCGCTGTTCATAAAATAAATAAGAATTACGTTGCTGTGGAAGACTAAAGGCATGATCCTATATGAAATGACACACATACACACATAATACATATATATATATATATATATATATATATATATATATATATATATATATATATATATATATATATATATATATATATATATATATATATATATATATATATACACACACACACAAACACACACACACACACACACACATATATATATATATATATAGTATACACATTAATGCCCTTATCAAACTGAGGCGGGACGGAAACAAAATTAAACTAAGTCAGCTGGATAAAAGATCGGGACTGAGCCCCGAAAGAATCTACGAGTCTGTTCTTGTACTGTTTTAAGTCTGACGGACCCGCTTGTTGTTTATATAATGTGTTTCAAGTGAAAAATGACCAAGATATCAGTTTCACTTATCCTTAATCAGAAATTAAGAAGAAATCTCTAACCTTATTTAGGGTCAATGCTGGATGGAGAGAGAGAGAGAGAGAGAGAGAGAGAGAGAGAGAGAGAGAGAGAGAGAGAGAGAGAGAGAGAATTCATCTCAGTGAAGAGCAAAGGAAAATGGTTTAAAAATAGCTTTGAAAATGGCAAGAGTTAAGGAAACTGGAAGCTGGAGTAGAATTCCACAGTTGGCAACCCACTGATTACTCATTTTCACAAGGTTAAGTCTGAAAAGTAGCGCCTAGAGGGTGTTGTGGAGCCACCAGAATTGGGAAGGTACTCTGGCCTTCATCTCGGTGGAACAGTTGCCGATATGATACCTGTAGAAAGGGCGAGGCCAATCAGTGAACGAGAGAAATAGTATCTGGAGGAGTGTAAGAGAGATTAAATGAACAGCCTTTGACTCAATCCCATCCAGAGAGGATACAGGAAGAAGCAGCCAAAGTATGAGTATAATATTCCTGAAACTAGAAGCATAAGGTCAACATTGAACTTTAGAAATCTGATAAACAGAATCTGCAACACAACAATACAGGATAAATGAATAGAACTGAATTGAATTGAATTGAATATAGAATTTAGGCCCAAGGCCAAGCACTGGGACCAACGAGGTCATTCAGCGCTGAAACGGAAATTGACAGTAAAAGGTTTGAAAGATTAACATAAGGAAAACCTCGCAGTTGCATTACGAATCAATCGTTAGGAGAGAGTGGAGTGTACGATGGAAGAAAGAGAATATGAAAGGAGGTACAGTAAAAGGAACGAAAAGGGGTTGCAGCTAGGGGCCGAGGGCACGCTGCAAAGATCCTTAAGTAATGCCTACAGTGCACCGCATGAGGTGCACTGACAGTACTATCCCCCTACGGAGGATAAATGGATAGAGAAATGGATAGGAAGTGTCTTGGAGTCCCTGAACTTCAGACAGGTTACGAAGATCAGAGTTAATATGGGAAGAGAACAATTCAGGATACAGCAGGAACAACAGGAGGGTTGGGAGATGAAAGATAGGAATTAGTAATACGGGGGAGTAATTCATCTGCTAAAGGTTACAAACACCCCACAACTGAGTAAAAAAAAAGTATATTTAAACTGCGTGACTCATTCCAAAAGTTCATACCTTCCCTAGGGCAGGGGGAAGCAGGCAGCAGAGGCTCTCAACCTCATTCCTTGAATAAAAAAAAAAAAGAAAAATAGGAAAATTTTTGCTATTTAAACCTACTCCCTTAAAGAATGTAAAGTTGTTAAGAAGGAATTTACCGTCTGTCTACAAAGGTAGTTTGACACTTCATTAAAATGCTGTATTTGTCTTTGAAGTCTATCTATCTTGACATTTTTGAAATGGGGGATCTCCAATCATTTTTGCGGGGTGAAGATATTGCACAGGGCTTATGTTGAGTTGCCCAAGAAATACATATAAATAAATATCTAACTC
>JANJGK010000031.1:17705197-17755197 GCA_039081455.1 Macrobrachium rosenbergii
ACATCAAGTCTCACAAATGGAGCACGCACACACACACACACACACACAGAGAGAGAGAGAGAGAGAGAGAGAGAGAGAGAGAGAGAGAGCTGGGGGGAGAGAGTCTTACAAATTGAGCAAACACACACACAGAGAGAGAGAGAGAGAGAGAGAGAGAGAGAGAGAGAGAGAGAGAGAGAGAGAGAGAGAGAGAGTCTTGCAAATTGAGCAAACACCAAGAGAGAGAGAGAGAGAGAGAGAGAGAGAGAGAGAGAGAGAGAGAGAGAAAATAACGCAATCTCATCATTACATGATCCGCACCGAACTAAACACCACTTGTTGAGCCGTCAGGTATATCCCCCCCCCCCAACCCCACCCTTTTTTTTTGGTCACTGGCCGCCAGCAGCCGAAAATCGGAACTGAACGGTAATTTGACCATAAAAATTCGTTCATAATTCATTGAATCCGGGACCTTTAATTGAAGGACAGATTTAATAAAAGTCACAACAATTACATGCATTGATAAATCAGCTCCAATGAACAGGATTACCAATAACGAGGTTTAATAAGTTTCCATTTTGAATTCCATGATGAGATTTTGTAGTTTTTATTCCACTTCATTTCAATCTAAAATTCAATTTTTTTTCAACGCACAGCTTATCCTTTATACGTGGTATGATCTAATACTTCAAATGCATACTGCCAGAAATGGAGATTGATAATTATTATTACTAAACACATTTTTGAGAACACCTTGAGTTACACCAACAGAAATAGGGAGACCCTTCCTATACCGAATCAAATACCCACCATACCAAACGTTTAAAAGAAAGTCACCAAAAACAGAACCCACGTAATTGCAATAATACTTCGAATTGGGGTAGGAATATTCACGGACCAATCAAAAGGTATCTGATTCTTTCAGTCCCTCTTTCAACAAGCATTTACCAAATGACTAGTCGACAAATATCTGCGAAACTTTCCAAGGAACTCGACTTGCGTCATGCAAAATACTTGATAAATCTCTTCTTGCAAAATGACAGATGGAAGTCGACATGCATCATTCAAAGAGCTTAACTGAGCTCGACTTATTTCGTGCACAACTAGTGCGGAAATATAATGACTGTTAGTGGGTGGTAAGAAACGATTTTAAGAATACATTCAACAACGTTCGATAACGAGATTTGTGAATGCAAATCCCGCGTAACTAGAAAAATGCATACATAAAAGGAATAATAGCTAACGAAAGATTGAATTTTATTTGCTTTGACATAATGACATTCATGACTATTCCCTCTCTCTTCTTTGTCAGGGGAAAGTTTGGCCCTGCATTCTCTTTGTCACCTGTGGAAATGTACGAACGTAGGCGCACAAACAGACAAACGTACATTATATTTATATATATATATATATATATATATATATATATATATATATATATATATATATATATATATGTGTGTGTGTGTGTGTGTTTATTTCTGGGATTTTGCTAACAAATAAGGGGTACGAGGCAGCAAACCCAAGATCCCCAGCCATTTGGTGACCTCACCACACAGGATGGCGAGACTACTATTACTTCCTAAAGAGGCTCATCTTCTATTTAGGAGTCATTTCCTCTCACCAAGGGGTCAACAACCCTTCACCAGGCTCTCTTCTTACTTGGGGTACATTACAACTGAACCCCAACCACTGGCAGTTCTTAGGGCAAAAAGGTCTCGCCAATTGCCACCAACAGGGTAGCAACCACTAGCACAGACTGCAAAGTTACTTTTTTTTAGGAGCCAAGGGCCTCCAGAGATAAGAACACTTGCCATTCAGGAAGCATTTCCTCTCCCAAGGGGTTCACAACCCTTTACAAGGCGCTCCTCTGCCTCGGGGCTTGGTGCATTAAAGTTCCCAGCATCAACACAGAGATGACTAGGTGGCAATACATGCTACCACTGCATTATCGTCCAATTTTAACTGGCTGACATGACTGTTCAACAGCACACAGTAGATGTGGCAGTCATTACTGCTTTTTTCTGTAATTGGTTGGCAGCCCCATTTATATATATATATATATATATATATATATATATATATATATATATATACAATTTCAAAAAGAATATATATATATATATATATATATACAATTTCAAAAAGAATATATATATATATATATATATATATATATATATATATATATATATATATATATATATATAATTTCTGACTCACGTCGGGATCGAACCCAGGTCTCTCAGGTGGAAAGCAAGGGCGTTATCCACTGGGCCATACAAGTCTAAAAGAAGCTGGAACCTGAGAGCAACTGCACCCAAGGAATTACCTGGGCAAGCTAACTGCTTGCATACCAGCGAGTTTTCCCCAACTTCCCGACTCAGCAATGACCCAATAGACAACATTTCATTCGAATTATCCCTTCTGAGTGAATAAGATAGAAATCATCAACACACAATCACGTGTGGAACAGAAATAAATTTCTGACTCACGTCGGGATCGAACCCAGGTCTCTCAGGTGGAAAGCAAGGGCGTTATCCACTGGGCCATACAAGTCTAAAAGAAGCTGGAACCTGAGAGCAACTGCACCCAAGGAATTACCTGATTGTGTGTTGATGATTTCTATCTTATTCACTCAGAAGGGATAATTCGAATGAAATGTTGTCTATTGGGTCATTGCTGAGTCGGGAAGTTGGGGAAAACTCGCTGGTATGCAAGCAGTTAGCTTGCCCAGGTAATTCCTTGGGTGCAGTTGCTCTCAGGTTCCAGCTTCTTTTAGACTTGTATGGCCCAGTGGATAACGCCCTTGCTTTCCACCTGAGAGACCTGGGTTCGATCCCGACGTGAGTCAGAAATTTATTTCTGTTCCACACGTGATTGTGTGTTGATGATTTCTATATATATATATATATATATATATATATATATATATATATATATATATATATATATATATATATATATATATATATATATGAACCCTTGTTGTCATGTTGCTATAACTGCAAGCAAGAGTCAGGTTCAATTTCCGAGTTGACTGTGGTAGGTTGCAGCTAGGGTGACTAAGAGTATGGGCCAACAACCTAATTCCAGATTACTGGCAGAGAAGTGGATGGCAACTACCTTCCGAAGCTAGTCCGCTAAAGAAAAAGCTATGCGAATGTATAGTATATATATTACTGTACTTTGGTCTGCTTTCATGTAAACTATTAAAATAAAACGTTACTAGGCAATATCAATAAACGCACGTTAGTGACAAAGCCTTACCTTAGCAAATGGGGATATTCTAGACTCCAAGAATACGGAAGCAGAGAAGGAGCCGATATTTCAGACATGAAATTGTTCACTGCTTTTCCTGAAAAGACAGAAAATACGGCAAGACGCTCCTGCACGTTCCTGACGTCTTTCCAATTTTCCTACAGACAGATAAATACAGACAGACAGTTTTCCTAGGCGGCAGAACTTATAACTCCTTTTGAGAAATATAAAGATAGCACTGGCCATATGAAAGTAAACAGAGCGAGACCCGTGAGCATATAAGGGCTCTGAAGGATTCACAGAGACACAGAAGCTGATTAACAAAGGGATAGATAAATCATGTGGATTATATTAGGTTTAGGATCAACCCTAAAGGGAACAAACCTGACATGCCAAAGTAGCCACAAAACTGACTAGAGAGGATTTATGAGCTTTAGAGGTTTACAGTTAGCAAACTTTGTTGGCAGGTAAAACTCGAGACAAACAGTCAGACGTGGATATAAACATTCTAAAGGACCTACATGCATCATAATGTAGCAAGCATCCACTGCTAATTTGAACTTATAGACAAATGAGACTCCATGAGTTCTGAAGGGTTTAGAAGCTTCATGAAGAGTCAAGCATCTACTGTCAAACTGAGCATTCTACCTGACTCCCCCAAAAGCCTCGCGCCACCATCCGATAATTCTTGCATATTGTGAATGGTAGACGAAAAAGTCTGAGCCATCCCTGTTCCTTTCCAATCTTTAAACTCCGGATTTTCCCACATCCCTGTGTGTTCCACCTTCATCGACCAGCCAAGAAAATAGTTTCTTCAAATTTCTTGAGGTAAAGAAAGTGGAATATATCAGTTTTAATTTTTTACTTGGTAAATATAAGCCGAAAGAAGACAACAAGATCCACATAATAATCTGGCGGTAACTGACATTAGCTGAAAGTCAGTTCAGGACAGGCAGGATGTAAAATTTTTTATATAATACATGAACAAATAAAAATGAAAAGAAAAGTAATTTCCCCTTAATATTTATCGTCTTTCTTCATTAAAAGCCTAGCAATTCCATCGACATATTACATACAAGGATATTATTATTTCTATTATCGGAATTCTGTTCCTGCTTCTGTTTTCCACCCTCCAAGTGGCGGATTTTGGGCGTCTCGTAAGGCCTTGTCTAGAACTGGACTTGACGCTGACTGTCCCATGAGCCTAGAAGAAGAAAACCATTTTTGCCTCCTAGGGCCCTGGGCTAGAAAACAGCACGAAGGTGGTCGTCCCTAAGACCTAAGCACTAAGTAAATATATTGTGAACCTATTTCATATTTACCTCGGGCTTGGGCTAGACAGAGTCATAAGACTAAAAACCTCAACTCAAAACCCCTAACACTGTAACAACCGGTCTAATCTTGCAGACTTGGAAAAAACTTTCTTCAAGAAAAAACTAAGTGAAATAAACACACCTTTAATTCCATCACTGTTTGTCAACGGCTCCAGTCTCATTAGAGGAGGCCTCCCCGAATTATTATGCAAATTTTCCGTCTGAGCCACTAATTACCTTCGGAGTGATTCTGAACAAACTGATCAATGCGTGTTTAATTTCCTCTCGCTTTCTCTTTTTCAAACTTGGTTTGGACCGGGGTTGGGTGGGGTTGGCTGGGGTTGGGAGGGGTGGGGGCTGAGGGGTTAGGATTCAAAATAACCCCGTTTCCTAAAAACTCCATTGTGTTTAGTGTCTGGTATTAGATCAACTGTGGTGGATCGCAGCCAGGGTGCTTTAGAAGTGCAAGGAGCTAAGAACCTACTCTAAAAGACCCGCTATTAACCGGGACACAACTATTTTACAATACATACACACACACACAATATATACGAATATATATATATATATATATATATATATATATATATATATGCATATATATATATATATATATATATATATATATATATATATATATATATATATATATATATATATAAGCCAATATTTAGTGGGGCTTGGCTCTAGAGAAAAAAAAAAGACAAAAATCCATTCCACTTAAGCCGTTTAATTGGAGAATATATATATACACACATATATACAAATTACACATCTACGTGTTACCCAACTATTTCTGTGCAGTTAGTTCTATACCTAAGTTGTTCTCCTATTATTAGACCCTTCCCATTTCCATCTTTTTATCCCTTGCTGGGATACAAAATGAAAATATATAATCACAGACACTTCTGAGAAGCGAAGAGATCAGAATTTTATTGGCATTTCAAAGCTTGAAATGGCGCCGCTACTCTACTATTACGTCAGGAATATCTGTTTACAGGTACTGAAACTTCTTTCAGAGAGAGAGAGAGAGAGAGAGAGAGAGAGAGAGAGAGAGAGAGAGAGAGAGAGACGGTCTTTAATGATATTTAACTGACCGTCATATTGTTAAAGAGTAGGTGGTGACATCATATCAGTGGAGGTAAGGCCTTACAATTAACTTATTACAATTACTAACACTGAAGTACAAAAAAAAAAAGTAAAAATTGTGCTGAAGTTTTCTCGGCGCAATCGAGTTTTCTGTACAGCCGCTACAGCGATTAATCAAGTCCACCGAAAACAGACCTATCTTTCGGTGGTCTCGGCATAATGCTGTATGAGCCACGGCCCACGAAACTTTAACCACGGTCCGGTGGTGCCTTGTCCTATATCGTTGCCAGAAGCACCATTATGGCTAACTTTATAACCTTAAATAAAATAAAAACTACTGAGGCTACAGGGCTGCAAGTATGCTATGTCCCTTGATAAAGACTCTTCTAATAGCAGATCTGTGTCAAAGAGGGCAAATAGTCGAATGTCTAGATGAATTTTTGCAGATGTCTTCCTTCTGGCCATTCTCTTGGAATAATCTAGAAGACTGGCTGTGCAGAAAGGACTTAGTTCCTTCAAGTATGCTATGTCCCTTGATGAAGACTTCTAATAGATGATCTGTGTCAAAGAGGGCAAACAGTCGGATATCTAGATGTATTCTTGCAGATGTCTTCTTTCTGGCCATTCTCTTGGAATAATCTAAAAGACTGGCTGTGCAGAAAGGAGGAACTTAGTTCCTCCAAGTATGCTATGTCGCTTGATGAAGACTTCTAATAGAAAATCTGTGTCAAAGCGGGCAAATAGTCGGATATCTAGATGTATTCTTGCAGAATATCTTCTTTCTGGCCATTCTCTTAGAATAATCTAGAAGGCCGGCTGTGCAGAAAGAAGGAACTCAGTTCCTCCAAGTATGCTATGTCCCTTGATGACGACTTCTAATAGAAGATCTGTCAAAACGGGCAAATAGTCGAATGTTTCCAGATGTCTTCCTTCTGGCCATTCTCTTGGAATAATCTAGAAGATTGGCTGTGCAGAAATGAGGAACTTAGCTCCTTTAAGTATGCTATGTCCCTTGATGAAGACTTCTAATAAAAGATGTGTCAAAGCGGGGAAATAGTCGGATATCTAGATGTATTCTTGCAGATGTCTTCCTTCCGGTAATTCTGTTGGAATAATCTAGAAGACTGGCTCTGCCTCTCCTGGAAGGATGCAGAAATCCTGGCAGGTCGGGATGAAACCTTGGCAAAAGCCACGAAGGAAAGTGAAACAATGGAGTGGTGGAAGGCCTTTCGACTTACTGTCCTTTACTTAGCAGAAAGATAGAAATATAAAAATAAGGTTACAAAGAAAGCTTGTATAAATGACAGATGGGGATTATAATGGAAAATGTTACCTGGAATCCAACTTGATTGAAGACTTAGTAGACATACCAAAACAGGGGTAAATATTTTAGTGGTTTTACAAAAGATTAGTCCCTACAGCTCCGAAGCAGGGAAAAGCCAATTAGAAGATTATACAGGGAAGGAGACTGACCACCCAAAAATGACAGTGGAAAGAATAAATTGATTACATAATGTGCTATAAAAGTACAACTCAGTAATTCTCCTTTTGGTAAACAATAGCAACTTTTGCAAAGAGAATATTTAAAATATATATATATATATATATATATATATATATATATATATATATATATATATATATATATATATATATATATATATACCAAGAGAAAATTATATAAAACTATATAACAAGGGCATCTACCCTGGCCAGGATTCAAACCCATGACTTTCCGGCTTGTTAAAGGGTAACGGTGACCTTACCCACTTATCCATAAATGAAAATGACTAATTCTATTGCTCTCTCATTTCAGAAGAAGGAGTGAAGTTCCCAAAAGTCCTAAAAAGTCCTAGAAAGTCCCAAAAAGTCTTACAAAATCCTAAGAAATTCTTAAGAGCCATAAAAGTCCTACAAAATCCTACAAAATCCAAAGAATCCTAAGAAGTCCTTAAGTGTAGAGGTTTGCACCAGAAATGATGTGCTTCAAATTATGCCATCATTGTCAAATTTAGCTGCAGAAGTACCACGAATATATTCAGGGGATCTACACAATTGGATGAAGAGTGGAGACATCTCCCCGACAATGACTTTCCTGAACATTTGAAAGCTTCAACAAATGTCGAGGATCTATTTGTTCTGTCAAAATTGAGAGATGACACTGGACAACCGGAATTCAAGGTTTTGCTTTCCTTTGCTTTGAGCATTTTATCGTTGCCAGCCTCAAACGCTGATGCAGAAAGAATGATTTTCCAAGGTAAATTTGATCAAAACAAAAATTAGAAACAAAATTTCGACATCCACCCTAAGTTAGAGCTCTGGCTTTAGTCTCAGAGACTGTGAAGACCAAAGGATGCTGCGTAGCCTAACCTCTGAGGTCAGTGTGCAGAAGTCGAGAGAAAATATTCCATGACGGCAAGGAGGAGAATTTATAGAACTAGTGTGTGTTTCATATAAATTTATATGTATATATATTCTTCTTGTATACCATACGAATGCTTATACAATTGTAAATAATTATGTTGAATATAATCTGTCTAGTCAATTATGTTGAATATAGCCTAATATGTCCAGGTTTATGGACACTAAAGATTATTTTTCTGTTATTGGATATAGCCTAATATGTCTAGGATTATGGACACTATAGATTATTTTTCTAAAATATGGATATAGCCTAATATGTCTAGGATTATGGACACTAAAGATGATTTTTTCTATTACTGGCTATTACCTAATATGTCTAGGTTTATGGGCACTAAAGATTATTTCTCTATTAATTCGATTATGTAATATATCTTGAATATATATTAATTCGCATACTTTATGTGTAACTACTTAAAATTCATATAGAACAGAATATTGCTTTGTAATTGTATATAATATATTCATTTATATTTACACATGTAGAATATCAATAAAAGGAAAAAAAAGTATTTTATACGACTGATACATGAATGAACGATGATAAAAATAAATACAATAATTTCTGGGATTTATTTTTATCACTGCATTTGACAGAGTCATAAGAAAAGGGTGCAGCTCGTAACTTGTTTAAAAACCTCAACTCAAAAGTCCTAGCACTGTAACAATCGGTCTAATCTTGTAGACTTGGAAAAAACTTTCTTCAAGAAAAAACTAAGTGAAATAAACACACCTTTAATTCCATCACTGTTTGTCAACGGCTCCAGTCTCATTAGAGGAGGCCTCCCCGAATTATTATGCAAATTTTCCGTCTGAGCCACTAATTACCTTCGGAGTGATTCTGAACAAACTGATCAATGCGTGTTTAATTTCCCCTCGCTTTCTCTTTTTCGACCTTGGTTTGGACCTGGGGTTGGGTGGGTTTGGGAGGGGTGGGGGTTGAGGGTTTAGGATTCAAAATAACCCCGTTTCCTAAAAACTCCGTTGTGTTTAGTATCTGGTATTAGATCAACTGTGATGGATGGCAATACACACACACAAATATATATATATATATATATATATATATATATATATATATATATATATATATATATATATATATATATATATATATATATATATATATATATATAATGCCCACATTTAGTGGGGGTTCGCTCTAGAGAAAAAAAAAACAAAAACCCATTCCACTTAGGCTGTTTAATTGGAAAATATATATACACACACATATATACAAATTACACATCTACGTGTTACCCAACTAGTTCTGTGCAGTTAGTTCTAAAACTAAGTTGTTCTCCTATTATTAAATCCTTCCCATTTCCATCTTTTTATCCCTTGGTGGGATACAAAATGAAAATATATAATCACAGACACTTCTGGGAGGCGAAGAGATCAGAATTTTATTGGCCGCTACGCTACTATTACGTCAGGAATATGTTTACAGGTACTGAAACTTCTTTCAGAGAGAGAGAGAGAGAGAGAGAGAGAGATGTTAAAGAGCAGGTGGTGACATCATATCAGTGGAGCTAAGGCCTTACAATTAACTCATCAGAATTACCAACATTCTGAAGTAAAAAAAAAAAAAAAAGGTGCCGAAGTTTCTTCGGCGCAATCGAGTTTTCTGTACAGCCGCTACAGCGATTAATCAGGTCCACCGAAGACAGATCTATCTTTTGGTGGTCTCGGTATAATGCTGTATGAGCCGCGGCCCACGAAACTTTAACCACGTTCTGGTGGTGGCCTGTCCTATATCGTTGCAGAAGCACGATTACGGCTAACTTTATAACCTTCAAATAAAAACTACTGAGGCTAGAGGGCTGCAATTTGGTATTTTTGACGATTGGAGGGTGGACGATCAACATACCAGTTTGTAGCCCTCTAGCCTCAGGAGTTTTAAGGTCTGAGGGTGGACAGCAAAAGTGCGGACGGACAAACAAAGCCGGCACATTAGTTTTCTTTTACAGAAAACAAAAAAAGTTTTATAATACTCATCAGGACTTGCCAACTATTAGCAGATGACATGGATCATTCAACGACATTAAGAAGTCATTCGTTTTCACGGAAAGTATACAACATTAAGCAGATGATACTGATGATACTTGGAGAGTCATCACTGACTTCCAACAGAATGAATTACCATCAACAGATGTTACAGATGATTATTGTACACCTCCTACATTGTACATTCATTGGAAGCAACCAGCAATATACAAAAACGTTTCAAAATATGACTGGGAGTCAGCGTGCCAACAATTAAATAAAAAAATGAAACGTAAATAGCAAAAACTGAACAAAAATCAACATACGATATGTATCACCAACATCAACATACGGTATGTATCACCAACATCAACATATAGTGTGTGTCACCAACATCAACATACATGTATCATTAACATCAACATACGGTATGTATCACCAACGTCGACATACGGTATGTATCACCAACATCAACATAAGACATGTATCATCAACATCAACATACGACATGTACCACCAACATCAACATATGGTATGTATCACCAACATCAACATACGGTACGTATCATCAACATTAACATACGGTATGTATCACCAACATCAACATACAACACGTATCACCAGCATTAAAGAGATGCCACTAGCATCGCTACACTGATGGAAAGTCACCATCCAAGAGATTAGATCGATAATAATAAGTTTCAACAGCAATAAATGGACGTGGAGGTACAGGCGTCCTTAGAACACCCGCCAAATAACTACATCTCGCAGATTTCTTGGTAAAGTAACTGCAAAGCTTTGGAGTTCTCTCCAGGCTTGTGGGTTCCTTCATCACTGTGATCTTCCATCTTTCATCAGCCGTATATATATCTTTATCTTATTTACCTTTTTAGTTTTCTGTAAAAGAAAACTATTGTGCCGGCTTTGTCTGTCCGTCCACACTTTTTTCTCTCCGCTCTCAGATCTTAAAAACTACTAAGGCTACGGGGCTGCAAATTGGTATGTTGATCATCCACCCTCCAATCATCAAACATACCAAATTGCAGCTCTCTAGCCTCAGCAGTTTTTATTTTATTCAAGGTTGAAATCAGCCATAATCGGCACAATTTTCACTTGTTATTTTTTCCCCTCGGGTAGCAATTATATAAGATCAGCATTCATATTAAAAAAGATAATACTGAGAGATGACACATTAATTCTCATGAAAGATTTGGCTAATTTACACCGTACTTTTCAAACTACTTTACTAATTATACTTAATTAGGTCAAGTAAGAAGGAGGTGGGCGAAGGGTTGGGGCAGGGAAGAGAGGACGCGGACAGGAGGAGACTTTGGATAAGTAAGAAAACAAGTTAAATTAGGGAAACGACAAAGGAAGCGAAGAACTTCGGAAAGCAGAGAGAGAGAGAGAGAGAGAGAGAGAGAGAGAGAGAGAGAGAGAGAGAGAGAGAGAGAGAGAGAGAGAGAGAGAGAGTTGGCGGCGTGGTCTGATGCTAAACTCTTGCTGGCCTCGAGAGAAATGGCTTGTCTCTAATGAAACTCCAAATATTGATCTGCATACATTAGCATGGCAATGAGGAATAAAAAACAGGAGGAGAAAGGAAATCCGGCCTTCTGACAAAAGCTTGTTAAAGTACTTAAACTGCGTCTTTGGCCTTCAAAGGAGGGTCTTCTCATTTCCTACTTATCGGATGTATGGAAAGTTTAACGATGTCCTTTGATGGATTTGGCACTTCACTGGCTGTCTGGACCTACTACCTAAGCCCCCACCCGTCTCTCTTTCTCTCTCTCTCTCTCTACCTTTGAACAGGACTTATTCATTACATCACACCTACCCTTAATGTGTTAATTTTGCTCTGACGGGCCCTTCAAATTCGTACAACACTGTCAAGTCATAACAAAAAGATAATCATATGTATTCATCAATAATTCAGTCCCCCTGTGAAGGAATGGCTCCAGGACAAAACAGTTTTACTGCCACATTCAAGTTTAACTACTAAATCAAGTACAAGTTGCAAGTGCAGTAAGCTTCCACAGCATTAGCCAACAACAGCTTGTTGATGCCACTTCTGCACGAAATGTGAAATTACCTCTATCTTGCATGTATACTCACAATTACTTGACACTAAGATTCTTTGGTTCCAACAAATCTTCTACTGAACCTAGTACTTGCTTGGTTTCCTTCTTTTCTTCCTTCTTCGCCATTACACTGATGATCCCATTCACCAACCTTTCTTCCTCCAATCTCTCCACATGTACTAACCAGCTCATAACAGTTGTCCACATTCACGCCTGTTCTAACCTTTTTCCCACATATTTATCGCATGTACACTTCTCTCCCTTTCAACATTTCTCACTCGTTATTTGTCAAGAAAGTTATTCAATTTAACAGTTTCCACCAATTTTATTTCACACTGAATATCTACACTTTACTTACATAGAGGGGAGTTAATCTACCCGTCCATCAACACATCTTAAGTTTTGCTTTCCTAAACCTTTTCCAGATCTCTTGCTACCTTAATTATTCTATATCTTCACACATCCTACCATCATCCATTATATTCTTTTATTTATAAACATGCAAATTACCTCATTTCTTCCGTCATCCCTACTAACATTCTCCAATAAAGCTTTTCTTTCATTAGCATTTAATATCAACATTCTCCCTAACACTTAGATTCTTTCCATACTCAACCCCTGTTTTAGACCCCACGACTTAGCAACTGCTTTTTCTTCCTTTTTATTTTACCTCCACATTTTAAAAATTAAAAATACTGAAGAGCAATAGAGCATTATACACAAAGGCATGTCGCTCTCGTGTCTGAACATTCTAACACAGGCTTTCCTCATTATAGAACTTTTAATTGCTCTCAATAAATTATTGTTAACGCCACATGAAAGCCCAAACAAACAACAACCAACAACCCGCCCCCAAACACATAATATATATATATATATATATATATATATATATATATATATATATATATATATATATATATATATGAAAGGTATTGTTCACAACATATACAATATGTACTTCCTTTGTCAGTAAATCTGAAAAGCGAAATGTACAACTCAGGATAGAATTTAAGGCTGAATTACTGTGCGAGTATATATATATATATATATATATATATATATATATATATATATATATATATATATATATGCATACATACATATATAAATATATATACAGCATATATATATTTTTTTTTCAGTATATCTCTCGCACAGCAATTCAGCCTTAAATTCTATCCTGAGATGTACATTTCGCTTTTCAGATTTACTGACAAAAGGAGTGCAAATTGTATATGCTGTAAACAATACCTGTCATATATATTCCCACCTCCAATCAAACAGGAATCATTATAGTTTTAAATAAATTTTCCTGTTCCATCTGAACGGTGTTATTTTCTCTGCAGAGACAATACATAGCCAACATATTTATACCAATTCAGTATCTCTGTTATTGACTTCTCTCACTCTTGTTGTTCCTACTGTTGTTTTTGCTATCGTTGTTGTTGATGTTGATGCTTTCCCCTCTTCTCTATCAAACAAAAACCGCAGATCCTTTTCAAACCAAGTAGAAGGATCCCCAACCAAATTAGGAATCGTCTCCAACATACATTCGAACCGTTCTCGACAGTTCCCAAAATTCGGCAGATAATCATCACTTGCTAAGGGGGAAACAGGTAAAAACCCGAAAAAACTTAAATTATTTCCTATTTGCTAATTGTAAGTACGGAGAGAAAGAGAGAGAGAGAGAGAGAGGTGAATTTAAACTGTTTCTGACGGCTGCTGAATGAGCTCAAATTAGCCCCTTTCAGTTACCTTACCTTTGTTCCATTTCCAGTTTACAAAGCTGTTCGATTTTAAAAATAAAATGATATTATTATTAGAGGTGATTAATGAAGTGCGATCTCAAGACTTATTATAAAGTCATAACTGGTTACCTTCAGTCAGAGTTAGTTTCACTAACATATAATTTACATGATACTTTCGGGCTTAGTGTGGTATCAGAAAAATATTAAAGAGAATTACAGCAGAATATAAAGAGTTACTGGAAGTCTGACTACAGTCTAACAGCCTGGGGATTTAATAAACATATCATTAAACAGATTGCCGCGAAATACATTGTTCATAATAATTCACTCAACGAATCATTTTTCCAGACCATTTTTCCATGACGAAAAAGGGCTGGTTTTCAAATAAATGACAGAAATGGAGAGCAGATGCAAGAAAAAAATTCCGAAGCTTGACAATCAGGGACGGGGGGTGGGGAAGGTCAAACCATGCAATTCAAATAAACTGAACGAGGCTGTGACACGAAAACGATTAAAATCAGTATAATATTCCAGGATTAATGCGTAACACATACAGAATTGATAAGATATGCTGCGAGTATGAAAAAAAATCTATAAATAATAACATGCAAGCCATAAACATAATTATTTTTTATTGCTCGGCAAGTATTTTTGGGATGAGGTTGCTACCCCCAGGACCTGCCCCACTGACAATAGAGAACTCATGAATCAATGGTGTTTGGCTTCATCCTTGGGGTCAAGCATTCAAGTTTTGAGCAACCCAACCTTTTATATATATATATATATATATATATATATATATATATATATATATATATATATATATATATATATGTATATATATATATAATATATATATATATATGTATATATATATATATATATATATATATATATATATATATATATATATATATATACACAATATAAATGTACATATATTTATAGGAACTTAAGAATCGACTCCTTTCAGTGACTGGAAATGATCCATATGCAATATTGTAAAAATGGTTTCCATTTAGGGACTTAGGAATGCTCTCTCTCTCTCTCTCTCTCTCTCTCTCTCTCTCTCTCTCTCTCTCTCTCTATATATATATATATATATATATATATATATATATATATATATATATATATATATATATATATATATATATATATAACTTAGAAAGGCTTCATTAAAATGACCCCTAAATATGCATCTGTTCCACCGTTTCCTTTCCTTTACCAACTCTCTATTGAACTTCAGATTCTCATTCGCCAAACTTTTACGATTTTTTTTTTTACCAGTTTTCCGAAGTGTGCATTTTCTCTATAAGTTTAATCGGATTTCTATCTCTTCCCCTTCCGTCCCTGATTTAGTGAACGTTCCTTTTCTCTTTCTCTCTCTCTCTCTCTCTCTCTCTCTCTCTCAATTCAACATTTTTTCTTCCACGTTTTTGCAATTCTCTCGTGTTTTTTTTTTGTGTGTGTGCAATTCTCCACTCGTAAAGGGAAATTTTAGCTCCGTTACCATGAAATGAATAAAAAAAGGGTCTATACTTTCTCAAATAATTCTTCGCATAATGTTTCGTCAAGTTATCACGTGACCTTGCTTTAATAAATGCAAGATATAAAAACTTAACTTGAAAGATACAAAATAAGAAAACCATTTTCAATCTAATAGAATAACGGAAATGATATAATCCTTAAACAATTTTTTGCAGAGATGTGAAATGCATTATATCTATTTTCAAGTGATTTAAATACTGATAAAAATTGTTTTCCCTGTGCTGAAATAACAAAAATAATATAATCCTTGTTTAAAATTTCATCAAGTTATAAATTGAATTTGTTAAGCATTCCTCTGCGAATACTTGATAAAGTCATCAGTTTTGCTTTTAAATAAAATTAATAATGAAAAGATTTGGTTGCAAAAGAATAGAATATTGAAAAACCAAGAACACATTTAGCCTCAGTTAAGGACAGTCACAATCACGAGAACAAATAAACTTGAATGGAGTAATGACAATAAGAGAAATAACTTGGCTTTTAACTACTAATGTGAAATACAGTACCTAATACCTTATCAAGTTCTTGAAGCGGGGGAAATCTTTAGTCACTGCTAAACTGACCAAAAATGAAGTCATAATATTCAATAATAAAACACAGACAGACATACGATAACAAAGTCTTGCTAATTTAGGAGTACAAATAGAGCGAAGAAGTTTATATCATTCGAAAAAAGGTTTAGAAGAATCTACGATAAGGAAATATAGAGAATATTTCCTTATAGAGATTATAAATAAGCGAGTAAAAAATGCTCCGAAGTTTCTTCGACGCAATCGAGTTTTTTGTACGTCGTATACTCAAGTCCACCGAAAATAGATCTATCTTTCGGTTGTCTCGATATAATGCTGCATGAGCCGCGGTCCATGAAACTTAAATCACGGCCCGGTGGTGGCCTAACCTATATTGTTGCCAGACGCACGATTATGCTTAACTTTAACCTTAAATAAAATAAAAACTAATGAGGCAATTTGGTATGTTTGATGATTGTAGGGTGTATGATCAACATACCAATTTGCAGCCCTCTAGCCTCGGTAGTTTTTAAGATCTGAGGGCGGACAGAAAAAGTGCGGACGGACAAACAAAGCCGGCACAATAGTTTTCTTTTCAAAAAAACTAAAAGCACACTAAAGGACTTGTTCTAATTTTCTTTTCCTAACTTGATGTTAATATTATACGTATGCACAGGAAAGAAGAACAGGAAGAAGAACGAGAAAAAATTGGTTTCACACCCATGGTGTGGCGAGGATTACCTCTTCGAGGCTCTCCTGTTCTTAATCATAACGAGACACTGATTACTCTTGTCCGTTATGTCTGTCTTTCATTCTCAAAAGCCACTCTAATTCACAGCATTCGTCTAGCAACCAGGTACATAATTTATTGGTCATATCAACGGGTTCATATGTTATGGTCCCAACGCGCTACCAATAGCACCACGTGGACTAGGATCACAGAATTGTAACATGAACTTGGGCCTTTGTAGTGACAAGAACATTAAGAACGCGAAGAAATCGAGAAGTTGAGGGAGAACTGTGGTTATCAAAATTACGTGGGATGGATATATATATATATATATATATATATATATATATATATATATATATATATATATATATATATATATATATTATATATATATATATATATATATATATATATATATATAGATAGTGTGTGTGTGTGTATGAGTATATAAATTATATACATACACAGACACACACACATATATGCATATATGTGTATAATTGTATGATCACAAAATAGCCACACAACTTCACCATGTATATAATATATTCATATTACTCATATTAGGCTTCAATGCATCGGTATCTGAAGAAGAAGACTGTACGTCTTCGAAAGCTTGTACTTGGTAAATTAAAGAGTGTGGTATCTAAAGCATCCTATCTTATTAAAGCCTACTACGAGTAATATTTGTATATACACACATACACAAACATATATATATATATATATATATATATATATATATATATATATATATATATATACATATACATACATATATATAAACATGTATATATATACATAGATATATATATATATATATATATGGTATATATACACATATGTAATATACGGGTATTAATCTCGACAGCGTTTCTCATCTCAGCTCCACAAGTTCAATTACTGTATACTCTTTGTCAAGTTGTTTAGAATATAAATTACCAAGAACAACATCAAACTAAATATCACTCCTTAGAACAACAACAAACTCGACACTTCTCCCTAATCCAAATTACGGCTCGAAGTTTAGACGCTGTGAAATACAATTAAACTTCAAAAGAACTCAAATCCTATAGAGGTCAGCAATATAACTGCTACTTTATTTATTCCTTAAGGTATATTCTACTCCTTCCTTCTGATTCTTTCTTGGGCCGAGAAGTGATTCATTGCTCCTCACGGCAAACTCCCAGATTGACTGATTGATTATGGCCACTAAAACTGGCGTCACAACACAGACTCCCAGTGTCTTTTTGCAAGTTTTCAAACATAGATATCTGAATGAGTTTGTTAGTCCCATACAGAGGTTGGCATTCGTTATCGCGGTAGCTCTTATGCCAAGGACATCTGCTTTTCAGTGGTGGTCACCCTCCCAAGTACTGACCAGATGAAAATTTCCTTAACCTCACAGACAGAAGTTTCCAATAACACCATCATACAGAGAAATGACTTTTTTCCCTTTTACTGCAGCGAAGAATGCTTAGTTTCAGATATTATAATTATAAATATATATATATATATATATATATATATATATATATATATATATATATATATATATATAATATATATATATACTCGTATATATATATATATATATATATATATATATATATATATTTATATATATATATAATATATATATATATATATATATATATATATATATATATATATATATATATATTATATATATATAATATATACATATAACATACATATGTATTTAAGTCAGTAGTGGTAAGTTGAGTCAGTACCTGGATAGGTGACCACTGTTCATGGAAGATGTTAAGAGATGTTAGCACATAAGTTCCAATGATTACCCATGGACCCATATGCATGGTAAACGCAGCATCATCGAAAGAACTGACACTTGGAAACTCATACCTGTCCAAAGTCAAGCGGGTCTGATTGTTGACGCCCAAAGGTCGAGTAGGTCAACACAAAGCAAGTTACGCTAAGTTATCGAATAGTGCAGCCCCATTATTCACTCTATGATTTATAAAGTTATAATAAGTTATGATATATACTTTGCTGACTAGTTAAAACCCGGGTTTCCCACTGTAGGTGGGTGTTCTTTACAAAAAAAAAATAGTCGTTTGCCAATAAAAAACTATAAAAAGAACACTTAAAATATAAAATACAGAAAATTGGAAGCACTCTTGCGCATCTCTGCCAAATTCATTTTCAGTGACCAATGTAACCATCAGTCAAAACACCTAAACTTGGTTGGCGTCTGAAGAATTCTCCCCTGTTGAAATATCTAAATGGTATATGTAGGCCCGGTTAATGAAGATACCTACGTACATAAACCTATGTTATTCTTCGACCGTGAACATTCACTTGCCCTTGTATGAACCATCACAAATTTATCTACTTCCTTATTTCTTGGTTTCTGTTACTTTTCGTACATATTACCTCGATCACAAATAATCTTCATCAGGAATTCATTAGCTTTTATCTTGTCGCTATGTAAAATGAAAATGAATAATGGAGTGGAATATAGTTTAGGCCAAAGGCCAAGCACTGGGACCTATGAGATCATTCAGCGCTGAAAGGGAAATTGAGAGTAGGTAGGTTTGAAAGGTGTAACAGGAGGAAAACCTCAAAGCAGATGCACTATGAAACAAGTGTTAAGTAAGGGTGGATAGCGAGATGGATGAAAGATAATAAGAATGGAGGTACAGTAAAAGGAATGAAAGGGGTTGCAGCTAGGGGCCAAAGGGGCACTGCAAGGAACCTACAGTGGACCCCGTGAGGTGCACTGACGGCACTGCCCCCCTACGGGGTGAAAATGAATAAGGTCGCCGTTTAAAGGTGGATAGCATAAAGGGTGTCACTTAACTTCATAAATTACGTTTCTTTTATGGTATTCTCTCGTCTCCTGAGTGATTCCGCTTTACTATAACAGGATCACTGAAAAGTCATTCAAGTCGCAACAAAGACGACATTACGTTTAGTGTCAAGAAAACTTAGCAGACAGGAAATGCCCTTGTATACTTCTTTGCTTAGAAATCCTGTCCTACTTTGCCTAAAGTCAAACGGTAAAATGAATGACTGGCGGTAAAATAAATAAATAAACTAATAAATATATAAGTAAAACAAGCAAGCAAACAAATGAGTAAATAAATAAATCCGAAAACAAGATATAATGGATTTGAAAAGTGAAGCCATTTAACCTCAGGCAATATATGAGGTTTCAAAAATGTTCATGTTTAGAATTTGAAATTACTGAAAGGAGGGGGCAGATCATACGTCTGGCACCACTCTACCAGTCGAACTAATTTGCACTGGAAAAAATACTGAATGTGAATTGAAAAAAACACTCTCAGAATATTAGTTTCCATCATAGTTCGATATCGGCATTGCAAAGTTTACTTGGCATAGCACAATAAAAAAAAGATTTAACATAAGAAAATAACCTGAATAAAAACAAATAATAAAATGAACAGAAGTTCCTTCGGCGCAATCGAGTTTTCTGTACAGCCGCTACAGAGTATAATCAAGGCCACCGAAAATAGATCTATCTTTCGGTATAATGCTGTATGAGCCGCGGCCCATGAAACTTTTAGCCACGACCCGGCGGTGGCCTGTCCTATATCGTTGCCAGACGCACGATTATGGCTAACTTTAACCTTAAATTAAATTAAATAAAAACTACCGAGGCTAGAAGGCTGCAATTTGGTGTGTTTGATGATTGGAGGGTGGATAATCAACATATCAATTTGCAACCCTCTAGCCTCAGTAGTTTTCAAGATCTGAGGGCGGACAGAAAAAGTGAGGATAAAAAGTGTGGGCGGACAGACAAAGCCGGCACAATCGTTTTCTTTTACAGAAAACTAAAAACTGCTATCATGGGTTTTCAAAAGTATATAAACTAATAATCTGTGCTGTTGGTTAACTTCCTTTGCTGGAAAATTAACAGACCTATGTTTGTATCAAGCATACACCAACAGACCCGAAATTAATGGATTTCTTTTATGTAGAGGTCAATATAGGGAGAACGGAAGCAGGAATGGCGTTTCGAAGTTTCGAAATTCGAAGTAAAGTGCTACCTGAGAATTTGGTCAAGTCACGAAAGCAAAGTCCAGTCATCTGAATGGACTTATGTTAACTGACTTGACGTGTTTTTCAGAAACATGAAATCTGGGGTTTCCAGCGTGCAGGCTGAAAACTGAAGAGACACCACCGACATTATAATCTGATGATACTGAATTCTCCTCGCCTGAGAGGTGTTTTGGGATGAAGATGCAAGCCCTAAGCTCTTCTACACTCTAGTTGCGACCTGCAGCAATCGACTAACTACCCGGTAAATTAATTAACTTCTAATGGCAACAGAGGCATGGCTTCTATGAACTGGGACAAAATCAGTCTGTCTCGATTGGGGATCGAACTCGGGCCTTACCTTTTCATGTACTTTTGCTGTTTTTTAACTGCCTAGAGTAACTAGACACTAGACAGTGGACAACCCCTCCAAGAACCAACATTTGTGCGGCTAAGAAATTTATGTTCTTGGGCAGAACAGACTTAGACTGAGGAAGCAAAATGAATGAGAAATAGTTAATAGACTGGTTCAAGAGGATCCGATAAGGCCTTGGCGAATAATGTTCTAGATTCACATGCATATGCACACACACACTGTATATATATATATATATATATATATATATATATATATATATATATATATATATATATATATATATATATATATATTACTCCGGATGCGGATTCGAATCCTGTTACAGACGTAAGAATTTCATAATATTCTTTCATTTGGGTCTCAGGCTTTGTAGCGAAAATCGCATCATACAAGTGTGAAGAAATCGTGAAATTAAAAGGGCATTGTGTTTACAGCAATTACATATATACATTCACACATGCACATGTATATGTATACATAAAACCAGTCGTCTTTTCTCCTTAGAGGGAAGAGTCCAAACGGTATCAACATATTGGCTGCCTGCCCTATTCCTAGCTCACCCCTAGTTACAACCCACCACAGTCGACCATCACCTCAACTCTGTGCTCTGTTCAACAGAGGCACAATGGAAATAAAGTGTCCTATGGCTTTCTGACTCGCCTGGGGATCGAACCAGGGTCCTCTCGCTGGTGATGAGAACGTCCTAACCATTGGACAGGAAGTGCTCAAGCTTGTTTATACATACATACATACATACATACATACATACATACATACATACATACATATATATAAATATATATATATATATATATATATATATATATATATAAACTGTATATGTATATATATACCTATATATATACATATATATGTATATGTTTGTATTTATGTGTATATATATGTACATTTATATAATTATACAAATATATATGTATATATATATAAATTATATATATATATATATATATATATATATATATATATATATATATATATATATATATATATACACACACACACACACACACTGTAACTCCCAAGGAATTAACAACCTGACATATTCACGCTAATCCAAATAACAGTCTATAGGAAGAGACAAAGGGAGATTACCACAAGGAGATGAAAGCAGTCACCTGTAATCTCCCGAAAACGCCTCAACGAAGAAGGAAAATAAGCTTCTTACAGTAGCGGTAATTATGGGAGCCATTGTTTGTTACTAAAGAAAGCGTTCTTCCAAATTATACTTTGTGTGGCGAGGCGTGACGTCCCAGTTTCAGAATGCATTCAACATTTCCCCACTGAAGAAATAGTTATCTTTTTTTCTGCATGGCAAACATGAACTCTTCCCATAATGCAGTAGAGAAAGCAAAGAAGGAAAAGAAAGGAAATGAATGATTTAGCCTTATGTATAATAAACTGACTTGCAAGTAAATTAGAAAGTATGAATATAAAAACTGTATAATTTATGTGATTAATAACAGATAACGCATAAATAAACATAATTATTTAATTAGAAAATAATCAAGAAGAAAAAGAAAGGAAATGAATGATTTAGCCTTATGTATTACATAATAATAAACTGACTTACAATTAAAATATAAAGTATGAATATACAAACTGAATAATTTATGTGATTAATAACAGACAACGCATAAATAAACATTTATTTATTTATTTATTTTAAAAATAAGCAAAAGGAAGTGTGATATAAACTAAATCAATGACTGTTAGGCCATGACACATCCAGCATTTTGAGACCACTTTATATATGGTCTTGATCTGACATGAAGTAAGCAAATGTATAACCTGAGAGGGCTGGCCCGAAGGATTAGACTTATTTTACGTGGCTAAGAACCAATTGGTTACCTAGCACCGGGACCTACAGCTTACTGTGGAATCCGAACCACATTATACCGAGAAATGAATTTCTATCACCAGAAATAAATTCCTCTAATTCTTCATTGGCCGGTCGGAGATTCGAACGCGGGCCCAGCAGTGTGCTAGCCGAGAACTATACCGACCTGTCCAACGAGAAACTATCTGAGATGACACAGATGCCATAAATAGCAAAAGGAAAAACATCACTGGAAAAGAGAAAAAAGGGAAACTAGAAGCAGGAAACAAATTCCAAATTTTATGAATTTCACCCTTTATATAGCTCAGGAATACATTTCATGAGTGTACGAATAAGATTATTTTCTCAAAAGTGCAGATTTATTATATAACAAGTAAAAAATGCGCGGAAGTTTCTTCGGCGCAATCGAGTTTTCTGTGCAGCCGCTACAGCACATAATCAAGCCCACCGAAAATAGATCTATCTTTCGGTGGTCTCGGTATAATGCTGTATGAGCCGCGGCCTATGAAACTGTAACCTAGGGGCGGTGGTGACCCATCCTATATAGTTGCCAGAAGCACAATTTTGGCTAACTGTAAAATAAAAAACTACTGAGGCTAGAGGGCTGCAATTTGGTATGTTTAATGATTGGAGGGTGGATGATAAACATACCAATTTGCAGCCCTCTAGCCTCAGTAGTGTTTAAGATCTGAGGGCAGACAGAAACAGCGCGGACAGAAAAAGTGCGGACAGAATAAAGTGCGGATGGACAGAGAAAGCCGGCACAATAGTTTTCTTTCATAGAAAACTAAAAATGAAAAATTGACTGTATTATTTAGGAGAAGGATCAAAAGCCCATCTCTCTCTCTCTCTCTCTGAGGAATTCCCCATCCAAAACGTGTAATCAAAATCCCAGTAATAACTTTCATAAAATATTTTCCCGATCAACCATAATTAATTCATCAAAAACTTTTTCCAAAAAGAATGCCCTTGGTAATTGCTGTTTTGTGCTTGTTTGTTGGTGAGTATGTTTGTGCAGTTCCGGTTCCTGACTCTCTCTGTGACGAAGGGAACTTTGAAATTAAACTGTGCAATTTTCCTAAGCCTCCCTTAGAGTGGATGATCCTTTAAAATTTAACTTTGTTCATTATTATCTTTCTATCAGTGGCTAAATGTTTCCAACCACACCTCACACAGCGGAAGACGAGTTCAATCCCGCGGAGGGGAAACGACATTTGGCCCGTTTACTGAAAAAACCTTTGTCATTCTGTCGACTTAAGCATGGAATAGGTACATGACTTTCAGTAAACTTCGATGGATTGAAGTCAGGGCTGAAAAGGGCATGGAGGTGGCAACTTCATCCTGAAATAACTGCCAGAACACTGGAAAATATCTGTGTAAACATACATACATACATACATATATATGTGTACGTATGTATCTACAGTATATTTTTTTTTAACGCTAAGGCGTTTCCTAAAAGCCGAAGAGACACTGATCACTGACTTATTCATATCTGAACAGCTAAATCTTGCGTGTGTGTGTATGTATGTATGTATGTATATATATATATATATATATATATATATATATATATATATATATATATATATATATATATATATATACATATATATATATATGTGTGTGTGTGTGTATGTGTGTGTGTGAGTATACTCTCTTTCGAGTGAGGATGCAGAACCCTGCAGAATGAAGAGTGAGGTACAACGATAGCTGAGGGGAGGAATGAATACGGAGTGAAGAGTATAATGGTTTGAAAACTGAAGATAATGTTGAATGAAACAGTCGAAAATGAGAGAGAGAGAGAGAGAGAGAGAGAGAGAGAGAGAGAGAGAGAGAGAGAGGAAAATAAGAAGATGGTGAATATGCAAAGGAGATAATAGGTACATAAAGAGAAAGTTCCTGAAGACTCAAGAGGGAAGAAAAACATGAATAAGATGATGTGAGCAGACGGAATTAAAATAGCAAGTGGAATAACAAATTAAATAAGGAAAAATACAAAACAGCAAGTAAAGATGTGATGATACAGGTTTCACGTTACTGAGGAATTACAAATAAGTCTATATAACCACATGAAATAAAAAAGAAAAAAATATGGAGTAATATTTGCTGAAAAGGCAAAAAAGGAGATTTAATAAAAAAAAAAACTATGAAATAATTGTTTATCAAAATAAGAAGAATCAGGACTGGGATAAGTTTTAGAAGAAATAACAAGACGATAAATAACAAGAATAAAAAAAAGATAAAATCAGAAAACAATGAAGTAAATGAAACAAGACTGAAAGAAAACAACAAACGGCATTGCGAAAAACGTCTTAGAACATGAGAAAAAACACTATGAAAATAAGTAAAAAATGCGCCCAAATTTCTTCGGCGCAATCGAGTTTTCTGTACAGCATACAATGCTGTATGAAACTTTCAGCCACGGCCCATGAAACTCTTAGCCGCGGCCCATGAACCTCAGCCATGGTCCGGTGGTGGCCTGTGTTGTTGGTACCTACAGTAGTGCCAGAAGTACGATTATGGCTAAATTTAACCTTAAATAAAATAAAAACTACTGAGGCTAGTGGGCTGCATTGTGATATGTTTGATGATCCCAAGGTAGATGATCAACATGCCAATTTGCAGCCCTCTAGCATCAGTAGTTTTTAAGATCTGAGGGCGGACAGAAAAAGTGCGGACAGAAAAAAAGTGCGGAAAGAATTAAGTGTGGACAGACAGACAAAGCCGGCACAATAGTTGTTTCACAGCAAACTAAAAACGATGAATAGCAAAAGAAAGAAAAATGAAGAGTAGTCAGGAAAAAGACATAATAAGGGAAATCATAAAACGACTGGGAATATCACACAGCGAAAGGAGTATAAGAGAAATAACGAAACAAAATAAAAGAAAGATAAAGAATGTTAAAAAAAAAATGGATTGAAGAGCAGCAACAAATAAAGAACATTCAAGTAATCGAAGCGTTTTTCGGGGGGGATACGTGGAGACCTTCCACCGGGACTCCAGGTCAAATTACAACAAGACGTAGTGGCAAAGTTCCCAAGGCAATTAAGCCCTGAAGTCAGTTCCCTTAAGACTTGATGTATTGCACCTCGATTTCAGAGCCCTAATCTCTCTCTCGTTTCGAGCCTTATACGTGAAGTCTCTCGATTTGAGAACCCTATTCTCTGTCGTTCCCTATTCTCATGACCTTCTCTTGATTTTAACTATTATCTGTTTCATCCTTTCTATTTTTATGCATTTTTTATTCTTCTTGAACATTATCTTACTTCTAAGAAACCAACCTCTTATTTCTCGCCTCATAGCCATCCCTCCAATTCAAAAACCTATTATCTCTCATACCCATCCTCCTCCCACTTCCTTTAACACTTTTTGAAAATAATTTTTCGCTGTTTTAATTTCCCTCTGATCTTTCCCGAAGGACTACGGATGTTTTCCCGTTAAAAATGGAGTTTCACTTCTGTGAGAAAAGAAAGTGAGAGAGGGAAAGCGAGGTAGAATTAAATGTTAATAGAACTTCCACCTAAGGTGAAGACAATCTTGGCTCGTGAACGGAAGCATTTTAGCAGGATTATGGAAACAGGGTTTGAGACACTTTGTTATATATATATATATATATATATATATATATATATATATATATATACATGTGTGTGTGTATATATATATAAATATATATATATATATATATATATATATATATATATATATATATATATATATATATACACTGTATATATATATATACATACATACATATATATATACATATATATACACACACATATATACACATGTATATGCACACACAATTGTCCGAGAGACAATGTAAAGGGCGCGGTTGAGAATAAAATTCTCCTTGAATTTTAGCAGGGAAAGAAAGTAAGTTCTTCAAGAGTTCTGAGACAATTTGCTAGATAGACACTAAGAAGCAATTAAGTAACTTAAATATCTTCAGAGAATATAACGACAGAGCAAAGTTTCAAAATATCTCCTTCACTACTGGGTAAGGAAAGTGGAATCGAGGTAAAGAAAAAGTAAAAAACCAAACCAACCACGCATGAGAGAGAGAGAGAGAGAGAGAGAGAGAGAGAGAGAGAGAGAGAGAGAGAGAGAGAGAGAGAGAGAGAGAGAGAGAGAGAGCATACCAAGAAATGCAAAAATTTAAAAGCCAATTTTCTCACTTGACTTCTTCCTCCATTACAGATAGTTTCCCGCCAAAAGAAGCATATATTTCGCGGGTTCTTGTGGGAGGAGAGAGAGAGGTAGGGAGGAGGGTAGAGAAGGGAGGAGGGGGAGGAGGAGGACGGTGGTCTGGATAGACACATAAAGTGGGGTGGGGGGTGGCGGGGAATCTGGATGGCTTCGGAGGGGTGGGTGGAGAGCTAGAAGGGCGCTTTATAAATCGTTCAATTTACGACCGAGGCGCTAATACCGTGAAGGAAAAGTCGGGAGAGATTGCATTTGCCTTCAAATCGGGAAAGATCTGTCTGCAGCCGAGGACTCTTCTATTTTAAGCCAACGGCTCTGCGTGACTCTGCTTTAGATACCCTGGAGAAGTTAATGGAAGCATTCGATAGAAAATGAACACTTCGTGATTTCTTATCCGAAGGTTTAAATCAGTGGAGCATGGAACATCAATACAGTTAAACGAAAAATGGATTATCAAAGGACAACAAAGTTTTCATATTTTTTTATGTAAACTTTTCTTAATGTCAAGACAAATATAAGACCCTAAGTTTAAAAATTCACATAAATTAACAAACCTAGCTTCATTTCAAAATGTAAACCTATTTAACAACCATGGTCAATAAAATTAAACAAGTAAAAAAATGTGCCGAAGTTTCTTCGGGGCAATCGAGTTTTCTGTACATCTGATAATTAAGGCCACCGAAAATAGATCTACCTTTCGGTGGTCTCGGTATAATGCTGTATGAGCCGCGGCCTATGAAACTTTAACTACGGCCTGGTGGTGTTCTGGCCTACATCGTTGCCAGACGCACGATTATAGCTTGCTTTAACCTTAAATAAAATAAAAAGTACTAAGGCTAGAGGGCTGCAATTTGATATGTTTGATGACTTGAAGGTGAATGATCAACATACTAATTTGCAGCGTTCTAGCCTCAGTAGTTTTTAAGATCTGAGGGCGGACAGAAAAAGTGCGGAAGGACAGACAAAGCCAGCACAATAGTTTTCTTTTCAGAAAACTAAAAGATATAATCATTCTTAATATTCATTTCCTCGAAGCAAAACCTATTCATGTAATGTATACCACTATTTCCCTCAAAAAATACGACATTTAAAGTTAACAGCAGACTAGGCAAAATAAAAACAGGATGTACCTTATTTCTGCTTGTCCAAAGGATCCGGCCTTCTTACTCTTGAGAGAAAATCTTGCTGTTATTTGGGAACGACTTGCTGCGAAATATTTTCCTTCACAAGATTTACTTTAGAATTAAAAAATCTATTTATACTACATATATATATATATATATATATATATATATATATATATATATATATATATATATATATATATATGTAGAATCTACTGGTCACTTTTACCAGACACATATGTAATTCTAATAGCCACAATGGCCTCTTAACTTCTCGAATTCTTCGCCCTTTTTTGGATATGTTTGTAACTATGAAGCCGTGACATCCAAACACAAGGAACTGAAGAGACTTGTGATTTGCCTTCTCGTGGTCAGGTCGGCAACGTGACCTCCTTGTGGTTAAGGTGACCCGGTTTCGTCTCCCGCGACCGACAAATCACAAGTCTCTTCAATTTCTTGTGTTTGGATGTCACGATTTCGTAGTTACAAGCATATCGAAAAAAGCGCGAAGCATTCGAGAAGTTAAGAGGGCACTGTGGCTATTAGAATTACACATATATATATATATATATATATATATATATATATATATATATATATATATATATATATATATATATATATATATATATATATATAATGGGGAAGAAAACGATTTGGACCATTACACGAAAACTCCACTGTGCCGCTATTGACCTTGAAAATGAATCAGGTGATAATGATAAACCCGCTCTGGTGGGCCACAGCCGTGATGGAGGAGGGTCTTGGGGCTTTCAACAGCCTAAAAGTCTTGATGGGAACTGGAAGATCAACACCCTATGGGCACACCCCTCTAAGAAGGTGCCGTCAGAAGGCAAAGCATTAGACTAACCCGTCAGGGCTTGATATCATTACAGCTGTCGCCTTCCCATCCCTGAAGTGCTCCATATTACAAACGGAAAGAGGTCCCCCCCCCCACAAGGTTACTCCGGAGAATTACACCACTGACGAAGACGCCCTCCACGAGACGCCCACTGATGAACCAGACCTGCAGATTACCCAGAGGAACGGCCCTGTCAGTCGGTCATCGAAATCACAGCAGAAGGACCTTCATCCTTTATAATTCATTACCTGCTTCACGAGGAAGAGGAACCAGCCAATAAACGACGAGGTCCGAAGATACTCCCCTATGTTTTAAAACTACCTTCACGTCCGCCATCTCCGTATAAATGCTACCGGAAACTGCTTTATAACACTACGGGCTGCTCTGTAAGGAAGAGCCCCTGCTGGCATAAGGCCAGTTTAATGTCATCAAACAACAGCTTTATGATTCATTACATCTACTTTCGTCGAGACGATGCTGTGTTGAACGGCAGCGAAACGTTTTCGGCTATGCTGATACGTTTTCGTTTGTTTACATTAATTAAAGGAAAACATTCCCGAATGTGCCTTTACCCTCCTTTTGATAAATGAATACAGGACAATATTATCTGCCTTTTCCCCCAAAAAGAGAAAGGAATTACTAGAAAAATAGAGAAACTTTATTTTGAATTAAACTCTGCCGAAGCAAACATAATTTCAAACACGTATACGAGAGGCTCTCCTTCCTAAATTTGATATTATTATTATTATTATTATTATTACAAGAGAGGTTTCAACGGAGAAATAAGCTAACTTGAGAAGACTGAACACAATGGAACGGAGAAATAAGCTAACTTTAGAAGACTGAACACAATGGAAAGAAGGGTAAAGTAATAAAAGTAAGATGTAAATTAGGAAAGGAAAGTAGGTATGGAATTATCCCAAGAAATATTTTTACATAACTGCTTAGTGTGGGATATATTTTCAATAAAAGTTATTACAATATTAACGATTAAGGAAGATTAATTGGGAATTTTATGGAAGACCATCGTGGAAGCCCCATTAAACATGTAAGAAAAGTTTCTGAGGACAATTTGTCATGTCTGTTAGAGAATTTACTTGGGTAAATTCTGTTGCCTCTTTACAATGCCTTGCTCACAATTGTTATGTTAACTTCTAATTCTACAGCTGCGTAAATTTCAGACCCACTCGAGTTTAATTTCCTATTTATTATTCTCTTTATGCTGGCAATGTCGGCGGTTGAAATCGACAGAAATTTTTACATAAGCACCAATTCCTAAAAGTACTATTCAGTTATATTTCGATTAATTTGTTGGAAATTGAAAATTTAACAGTTAACATAGCCTGGTTTTGACTACTGGCGTTAGCCATTTACTATGTGCCCAAACACACAAAACGTATTCACTCAAACAACAGCCCAGAGGGTGATGTTAAGGTGTCGAAATGAGTAATTGGGCAAACAGAAACCGGATTGAAATTTCCATTAAGGGATTCCATAGACGCCCGTAGCGGGGTGTCTCAGGTGGTTAGTGACGTCACGTGGTTCATGATGGCTAACAACTACACCGTGGACGGCCTTCTCGGGGGTGCATATGGGAACTCTGGGGCCCCGACTAATTCCAGGAGGAGGCGGATGTCATATCATTTGGTCTGTGTCCATTTAGCCTTTGTACATTCGTCTGCAGGAATTCTTTCCTTTGTATGATCAGGAGTTGTTTCATTATTATTATTATTACTAATACATACATACATACATACATATATATATATATATATATATATATATATATATATATATATATATATATATATATATATATATATATATATATATATATATATATATACATATAGTCTTCCAAGAGTCTAACAAATATACCCAGTATGTAAAGCCCACTCGACTGTTCCTTCAGGAAATACCCCAAGCAGGGAACCCCGAGTTCGTGGAGCAAAATCAGCTCAGGACAGCTGACCTATTTCAGACAATGACCCCTGACAGCATGTGACGTCACTGGCACCCTTCTTCCGTCACTACGCCTCTTCCGTTAGAAGCTTTCAACAGACCTCCTCCATTTGGAGCTTGGGACAGTGGGTACCAATAAGGGCCGAATTCAAAGAGAATAATATAAGTAAATATAGTCTTCACTGATAAATATATTTGTTATTGTCAAGCATTTACTATTTTCCTACGAGTGTATTTATACTCTCAAAAATGACGGTGTTATATGAGGATGGAGACTTCAGGTTCCGACCCCAGGGACGTTACGTACCGTCCATTAGAAGCTCGAAGCAATGTACCGTCATTCTACCAGTGGTAAGAGATGTTGGACCCGAACTGGACGACGGCGTGTGTAAATAAAACTTATTCTCTTTGGAATACCGTCCTCTCTACGGTCCCCTGTAAGGAGATTAACCCCTGTTCACCTTTACTATAATAGTCATATATATATATATATACATACATACATATATATACATATATACATATATATATATATATATATATATATATATATATATATATATATATATATATATATATATACATACATACATACATATATATATATATATATATATATATATATATATATATATATATATATATATAATCAGTAAGCTACAAACGTCCTTTAATATCCAATTCGCTCTACCTCGGAAATAATATATTTTCATATATGTTACCGAAGGGGAATTTTTTAGTTGATAATAAGTTCGTCGTCCCGTGGGACGACGAACTTATTATCAACTAAAAAAAAAAAAAAAATTCCCCTCCGGTAACATATATGAAAATATATTATTTCCGAGGTAGAGCGAATTGGATATTAAAGGACGTTTGTAGCTTACTGATTGTATATGAATCACGGTGATGTGATAAAAAGTCATATATATATATATATATATATATATATATATATATATATATATATATATATATATATATATATATATATAATATATATATATATATATATATATATATATATATATATATATATATATATATATATATATATATATATATATATATATATATATATATATATATATATATATATATATATATATATATATATATATATATATATATATATATATATATATATATATATGTAATTACATGATAGAAAGTTGACAGAATAGAATAGGAAAGAAAATACCAGAGGAGTGTATTATGTATCTATAGAGACTGAATCAAGATAAATACGTATAAATAAAAAAAAGTTAAGTAATGAGGAAAGAGATTGAACAGATGGATGGAATAACATAAGATGGCAAAAGGATGAGTGAGATCAATTCTTTCAAATACTCAGGAACAATGATATCCAGAGTTAGCTCTCTTGAATCTGAATTTAGTGACAGACTATAAAAAGCTAAAATACACTCTTAGTATGCCAAACAGGACTTGGAATTCAAACAGACTTTGACTGCATATCGTTAGGTTGATCTTTAATGCCATATGGATATGCATCAAGAAATTACAGAGATGCCTGCGAAGGATACGGTTGCTGAATTTCACCTTTGTAACCTGTCTACTAAATGCCCGTATACTTTGAACACACACACACACACTATATATATATATATATATATATATATATATATATATATATATATATATATATATATATATATATATATATATATATATATATATTTCTTTACAGCTTACTGCCTAGTTACGATTTTCACTACGGCACCTTTCGGGGCCCTCATCTTTGTGGTTCAGGCCCTCCCTACGCCTACTCTCCTCGCTTGGCAGGAAACCTGCATCCTTTCAGGGAAGCAACCCCTGAGGAGGACCTTTCCTTAACAACGGTTCCCTAAGGAACCTTTGGGCTCTTCGGCCTTGTGATTCAGGCCCTCCCCAGGCCCACTTCCTTGACCTGCCAGGAAACTTGCCTCCCTCCAGGGAAGCAGCCTCTGTTGAGGACATTTCCCTGAGAAAGTTGCCTCTTAAGAGATGGCTTCCTTAGGGCTCCTTGGGGCCCATCACGCTTATGGTTCAGGCCCTCGTCAGGACTGCTTCCCTGGCCTAGTGGGAAACAGGCCTCCCTCCAGGGAAGCAGCCTCTGAAAAGGACCTTTCCTTGACATGGGTGCCCTCAGAAAGGCTTCCCTTGGGCGCCTTGGGGCCCCACACCCTTGTGGTTCAGGCCCTCAGTGCCCAGGGCTTACCTAGGGCACCTTGTGGTTCATGGCCTCCCCAGACCCGTTTTCCTAGCCTGGCAGGAAACCTCCATCCCTCCAGGGAAACAGCCTCTGAGGAGGACCTTTCCCTGACAAGGGTGCCACTAAGGGAGGGCTTTTTTAGGATGCCTTGTTGACCCTCCCCCTTGCAGTTCAGGTTTTCATCAGGCCCGCTTCCCTAGCCTGACAGTAAACCTGCCTCCCTCCAGGAAGCAGCCTCTGATGAGGACCTTTCCCTGATAAGGGTAACCCTAAGGGAAGCTTCCTTGGGGCGCCTTGGTGCCTCTCACCCTTGTAGTTCAGACCTTCCCCATGCACACTTCCCTAGCCTGGCAGGAGACCTGCCTCCCTACAGGGAAGTAGCCTCCGAGGACATTTCCCTGATAAGGGTGCCTCCAAGGTAGGTTACGTCCGTCTTTATAGTGAATTTTAAATTATTTTATTTTCTTTGTTTTTTTATAAGATTTTAAGTTATTTTTTGTAAATTGCAGCCTTGATGATGCAATGAGATATTGCGAAACGCCGTCGGAAAAATAAACTGTTGTTTTTATATACGTGCTGCCTTTTCCTGGATGCCCCCTTGATAGCTACTATGAAGCCTACTGCTATATAACCTGCTTGTGTGTGTGTGTGTATATATATATATATATATATATATATATATATATATATATATATATATATATATATATATATATATATATATATATATATATATATCCACATACATAATCAAATTGGAAATAAAAAAAAAAACTTTCCCACAGAGGGGCAGTGCCTTCAGTGCAAGTCACATAGTGCATTGTAGGCATTACTAAATGGTGTTTGTAGCGTCCCGTCGGTCCATAGCCGCACCCACTTTTGAGCCTTTTACTGTACCTCCGTTCCAGCTTTCTCTCTTCCATCTTGCTGACCAACCACTGCAACTATAACTTCTTAGTGCAACTGTTGGGTTGTCTCCCAGCTTCCTCTTTAGAGCATTGTATTTCATATCTTGCTGTCCAATAATAATAATAATAATAATAATAATAATAATAATAATAATAATAATAATAATAATAATAATAATAATAATAATAATAATAATAATAATAATAATCTGGAATATTCTAGAACAGACTTACTGAAGAGACCTTATGTTTTTGAGGCAATAATTGATCGAATTTAACATGCTCTGCCCATAATATTGTGGCCACTTTGAATTCGACTGCTGTTTATATTTCAACCTTGTGGTTTGTTGGAGTAAGGTGAGTGAGTCTTTGAAATGTCCAAATTTACACAGTATCATTAATTCCTAAACCGACTTCACTTAATTTGTTGGCAACAGAAAATATGAATGCTCATAATTATTCATCTTTTGATGAATATTAGACATCTAATATACAACCAGACATACACAAACACGTACGATAAGACAGCTAGTCAAAGTAATTCTCCAAAGTAAAAGTACAAAAGGTTTTGTCGAAAGTTACAGGTTACAAAAATACAAAATGTCTGACAACACTTGGACATTTATGAAGGTAAAGATCCCTGCATCAGAATCTCAGCATGAACAAAATAGAAAAAAGGCGATGGTCCTAAACATCGCGTGAAAGAGGACCCCCAAATATCAAAAGGCATCATCTCACCTGGGGGCTTCGTGACCAATTAACAACAGGTGAATTCTCTCATCGTAAGGCGCCACGGTTGAGCGCTTAGGACTGAAAGATTTCCGCGCCGTTTTCCAGCCCAGGCATAGAAAGGCAAAAAAAAAAAATAAATAAATAAATGAATACAGGCAGGACAGGAGAAGGGTTAAAAGGGTAAATAATGACTGTCATAAAAATCAGGATAAACAGAAAAGTGAAGAAAATTCCGAGGCTTTACCAGAAGGAGAGGAAGTCACTGATTTTTATGAATAATGAAAGAGAATCTGAATCTCTGCCACTTGAAACAATCGAAATATTGATTCCAGTGATTCTCAGATTAGTACGGGAACTTTTTTTTTAAGGTGTTAAAGCGATTTAGAAGCCTAGTGTGGATCACTGAAGTTTTTCCCAACCAACTTAGGCCAAATATGGACATTCTATTAAAATTACTTACGGATTATGTGTATATATATATATATATATATATATATATATATATATATATATATATATATATATATAGATAGATAGATAGATAGATAGATAGATAGATAGATAGATAGATAGATAAATATAGACAGAGATAGATAAATAGACACAGATAAAGAGACAGATACACAAACATGAATTTGTAATATTTGTATGTATGTATGTATGCGTTTGATCATACATACATACATACATACACTCTTTGACTATGAATAACAATAAATCACAAAATAATCTGGTCACCTATTAACAGCCAAGAAAAACATACGACCAAAAAAAACAAACAAGATTTACAGCAGAAAAGGAAAAATGAAAATTCACGGCCTTTACAGCAGGAAAGGAAAAATGAAAATTCACAGCCTTTAAATGACGACAAATGTACAATGGTGCAACAGCTTGCAGTAACCACTGCCCCAACACGGAGAATAACACGACTGAATTTGTTACGTGATTAAACAGACGAGCGAAACGAATTCTCGAACACAAGAATTCTCGAAAAAAAATTTTTCGAGCCGTGTTAGTCTTGGAGGAGATGCCCGAAGTCTAATTACGAAAGATCATGATTGATGGTGCCATATGGTGCCCGTTCCGGCAAAAATATGAGATAAGGGGATTATTAATGTACGCGATATTTAATAATATTGCGCACGGTACAGGATGCCGCAGTGTGAGATTCTAATTGAAGTGAGTGAGTGATAAATGTCAGTTCTTGGATAAAACTGATACCCGTGGCAAAATATGTTAGGAAATGGATTACCATCATGAATGAACTGACAGTTAAACGAATAAATAGATGAATCAATATGTCAAAAGAAAAATCAATGAAGGTAACGAAAATGTACCCAATTATCAAGTTGCTATGAAAGGACTTCTTGCCTTGGCATGTTATCACAGCCTCTAGGAACAGGAATGAACAAATAAACGAGCAATGCGGATTACCTATAACTTTATGGGCTTAATGTTATCTACATACAAATTTCCAAACGGAACACGATAATCACAGTTCTCATAATCTCAGAATCTGTAAATAAATAGAATACTATTCTTGCAAGGTATAAAATGACAGTTAAACTAACACACACACACACTCATGAACATTACGTGCTTTCAGTCCTGTACAGCTGGATAACTAACAAAATAACACTGCAAAAGAAGGCAATGACTTGTGTTATCCAGCTCATATTTTGGATACTCGCTGTGAAAACATATTATAAATGACAAGAAGCCAGAATTACCCGAGAACACCCCTTTGTTTACCGCATCTTATTGTCTGTGAGCCCGTAAAATCAATGTGGAATATATTCATTGTGTAAAACTTGCTTACAAGAAAATGTTCTCACCTGAGTAGCAATACAATTAATAGAATCAATCCCACGTATGGATTGTGATTCATTTATCTAGGTCAGGCAAGTAAGGATTTAAATGGCAAAATAAATCAAAATGAATATTCAATTAGAAGTGGTCAAAAAGAATAACGCTCTTCTTATGCCCAAAGTGGAGAGTCGTATAAAATGGATTGTCCCTTAGCAGAATCATAGCTGGATGTATAACACTGCTTTTTATAAATTTCTTAGAATCTGCATCAATACAGCTAACAAAAGAAAATATCAATTTAGGCTCAGTTCTGTTTATTCTTGATCCAATTTGACACGATGCTCGATGGAGATTTAAATGCTATGAATTTTCTCCATCTTCCTTGATTCTATATACACTCACAACCTCATTTCTATTTACATTTAATTCTAACGATTCTCTTCACTATAAATTGTCTAAATGTTTAAATGCCATGAATTTTCTCCATCCTCCTTGATTCTATATACTCTCACAACCTGACTTCTATTTACGTTCAATTCCAGTGTTTCTCTTCACCATAAATTTTGTTTAAATGCTACGAATTTTCTCCAACCATAATCATTAGCAATCATTGTACCATTTTCCTATTTATAATGACGCTCACAACCTCATTTTAACTTTTATTTAAATCCAACTTTCTCCTCTTGAGAAAACTATCATACTCTTTCACCAGCCTCTGCAGTTTATCTTCACTATCCCTTATCAGCAGTGTAATACTTATAAATATCAAGAGACCACTTTCCATTCTTAACACATTTCCTCATCCAACACGGTAAACCCTGGTTTCATGAACCAACTTTTATAAAAACTATAAACTATAGACTACAAACTGTCTAGCTGTTAAAATAATATAAATTTTCTCTAACCATAATCATTAAAACCATTTCCCCAGCTTCCTTGATTCCACTGACACCCACGACCTCACTTTTACTTGCATTTAACATCATGTTATTGCATATGTGAAACTCTCACATACTTCCACCAGCTTCTGCAGTTTCTCTCCACTGGCCCCAGTCAGCACTGATATTTACCAACATCAACAGTCCACACTTCATTCTTGTCACATTTTCTCAATTAGAAATGGCCACCATTGTTTCATACTCACTTTTATACCACACCTTTGACTCTCCTCTTTAAATATTCTAACTCTTGATTTGGTTCAGTAATAATGACTTCAAATGCGCTCAGCAACTTGTCATCTATATCTATCCCTTCATTTTATCCTAAGCTTTTTCTAGGCTTAAATATGACACGTACAGCTTTTTCCTTTGCCTACAATTTTTCCTTACAACTGTAAGACAGAAAGACTAATGTCACTACAAAAAATGCTACATATTGATATACTAATTCTAAACTAAATTTAAAGAAATCCATTTTAATCAAATATTCGATTCTTCAGGTTTCAAGCGATTGTAGCTGAGGACAGAAAATGGGGACTTCCTTATCCTAATGGAACCGTGACAGGAATGACTGGCCAAGCCGCTAGAAGAGAGGCTCACTACTCCGTCGGCTTTATTGGCACAACCTGTAAAGTTTTCTCTCATAGCTGAACAAGCGTAAAAAATGTCACAAACATGTTGGCAACTTATTGCTAACATGTCGCGTAAATGTGTGTGTGTATGTTTGTATTAGTATTATTTGTGTGTGTGTGTGTATGTTTGTATTAATATTATGAGCAATATCATGTGCGTCTGTGCCTGTATAAGCACCCATATCCGTACGAAATATTACCCATATTCACATAAAATTTGGTTGGCAAATGGCCATTTTAAAATATTCTTTCAAGAAATCAACCAAAACCGTCTGTATATTTGCAGATCCACGGACGACCGTTGTCGAATTCACGGCCCCACACTACAGAGAATAAATACGTGGGTTTATTCTCCAGGTCACCAAAGCAAAAGAACAGGGCGGTGGCTGTTCTTGCTCCGTTTACCTTACAGGCATGTACCTTTGTAATCCCAACCGTTTACTTTCCAGGTAAGTTCCTTTGTAATCCCCACCGTTTACCTTACAGGTAAGTACCTTTGTGATCCCCACCGTTTACTTTCCGGGTAAGTTCCTTTGTAATCCCCACCGTTTACTTTCCAGGTAAGTTCCTTTGTAATCCCCACCATTTACCTTACAGGTAAGTACTACGTAATCCCCACTTTTTACCTTACAGGTACGTACCTGTGCAAATCCCTACTCTTTACCTTACAGGTAAGTACCTATGTAATCCCCATTCTTTACCTTACAGGTAAGTACCTGTGTAATCCCCACTCTTTACCTTACAGGTAAGTACCTATGTAATCCCCACTCTTTGCCTTACAGGTAAGTATCTGTGTAATCCCCACTCTTTACCTTACAGGTAAGTACCTGTGTAATCCCCACTCTTTACCTTACAGGTAAGTATCTGTGTAATCTCCACTCTTTACCTTACAGGTAAGTACCTGTGTAATCCCCACTCTTTACCTTACAGGTAAGTACCTGTGTAATACCCACCGTTTAACCTTACAGGTAAGCACCTTTACAATCCCACTGTTTAATAAAAAAAATAAACGAAATTGTTATTATTCCAAATAATTACAGATTGTAACCTTTATAGGATCATTTCTTTGTAAAACCTTACATATTTTTATTATTGTTGATGAGATAAAAGCGTGAATAAACAAATCTTACAAAAATGCATTACAAATAAATAAGAATTGCAAGCAAATTAATTCCATATCCTAATTACATAACGGTTAACTAAAACGAGTACCTTTCTTGGTACTAATATTTATATAATATGAAGTGGCAAAGATTTTTACAACAACCAATATCTTCAATTCAAACAAGTATGGACAAGCATCTTCATCTCCACTCTACTTATGGGACCGGTCGTCTAAGTCCACCACCTACTCTCAGCGACATACCACAAGGGGACTAGCGAGGGCTTCCAGAATTCTGCCTTCGATGTCTTCAGGAACATCGTGGCGCAAGGCGACCTTGTGGCAATGAATCTGCCATCTCGAAGATTGTTTTATTTCTCGTGGTATATCTTTTGCTTTCTTATTTCTGGTGAGTAGAACAAGAAGTTATCTTGCTTTCATTCAATGTTTGAAATCTAGTGGGTATTTGTGTTATCCCAGAGTTGGTTTTAATCAGAGTTTGCGTGATGGCATAATGATTTCATCTGTTTTGGCTTACGAAAAGTGGAAGCTGCTAGGTCAAACGTATAATGCCTAGGCAATGTTTTATAAACTATTGGGAAAAAATGTTCTAAGGACACATAGGTCTAAAATATCAGTGACACTTTAGTCCTTTGTTTTTTACTATGAGATTTTCATAGTCGTAAAACCCAGGTATTTTCTTTGCTTGAGGAATGCATTCCAGACATTGTATTGGTTCATGTACTGAAACTTGAAACTCCTCACTGGGTTTCTGATAGTACAAAAAATTTTGAAATTAAGTTTTGTAGTAAATTTATGACTTTGGTTTAAAACATATGGTTCATAAGAGGACTTGGATTAATTTAGTACACAGAAATATTAATTATATACCGATATCATTTGTACCCTGTATGAGTTTTGCTTCAGTTTCTACAAACTTAATATTTTCATCTGTTTCTCTTTCATTCCAAAGGCAAAATAGAATCTATAGGGACTTTTGATGTTTGTTCCTTTTTTTACCAGAGTCCCTATAGATTCTATTTTAGAGTATCTTAGTAATGAACTAATCCATCACGAATTACCTCTACCTGTAAGTCATATTATTTCACTCACTAGGTTGCGCATTTGTGATTGTAAATTTATATTCAATGGTGAATTTTACCAACAAATGTTTGGTATGGCAATGGGCAACCCTTTATCCCCATTCCTCTCAAACTTGTATATGGAATTCTTTGAAAAACGATATTTACCTAATATCATTTACACTCCTTTAAAGTGGTATAGATATGTTGACGATATTTTAACTGTTTTGCCTGCTGATACTGATGTAAATGACTTACTCTCTCATTTGAATAACCACGGACCATCCATCAAGTTTACTTTAGAATTAGTAAATGACGATTGCCTCCCTTTCTTAGATGTTTTAAAACATTGAGAACCATTTCAATGCAAATTCAGTATTTATAGGAAACCAACCAACAACTTAACTTATGTCCATTTTTATTCAGGCCATCACCTCAACATCAAAATATCAATTTTTTCCTCTATGTTTTTACGACCTTTGCGCACATTGTCAGTCACCAGTATTTGGATCAAGAAATTGAATACACAAGAAAAATAGGGACAGATTTATGTTATCCTTCACACATACTGGATATTTGTTATAATATAGTCCACAAAAAGTTTTATAGTGAAAGTAACTTGGGGAAAGAAACCCCTAAGAACATTCTTAGCTTGCCTTATTTTAGTGATTTTGAAAACATAAAATCATTGTTAAAATTTTTTAATGTCAACCTCGTTTTTTCCTATAATGACATACTAAAAGGAATGTTAATAAAAAACAGCCCTAAATAAAACAACATAGTATATAAAATTCCATGTTTGGACTGCCCCTCTTTTTATATTGGCCAATCTAGCCAAGATTTAGATGTACGTATTAAGCAACATAGGTATTCAGTCAAAACTGGCCAACATCCAATGCTATATTCATTCATTTAAGTGAAAACTCTCACAGGATAAACTGGACTGAAAGATTTCTCTTCAAGAAATCTTTTGGAGTCTACTATTATCAAGCTTACTTCCAGCTGTAATTTTAACCTTAGCCCTGGCATGTATTATTTGGACCCCTGTATTAGAAAAATGTTCAAGAATCTCCTAAAACATCAAATCACTGACGTAATTACAAATTAGTCACCTTATATATATTTTCTATATATTCTTATGTTTAATAAAATTTTTTATTTGTAAAAATGTTCATCTTGCAAAAAATTGTTATTGTTTACAAAAAAGAGTTATTTTGTTGTACTAATATTTTTTTTGGTGGTCAGCCACCCCCTTGTATAATCTTTCAATTGGCCTGTCCCTGATTCGGAGCGGTTGATCCTAATCCTTTGTCAAACCTCTTAAATATTTAACCCTGTTTTGGCAGTTCTACTAATTCTTCAATTGTGTTGGATTCCAGGTATATATTTTTTTCTTCGTAATCCCCATCTGTCATTTATATGAGCTTTCTTTGTAAAATTACTTTTATATTTCTTCAGACAGACAGTCGAAAGGCCTCGCAGCAATCCAGTGTTTCCCTTTCCTTCGTGGATTTTATCTTTATTTACATGTATATATATATATATATATATATATATATATATATATATATATATATATATATATATATATATTAGCTAATTTATACTTAAGATTGAGCTAATATTTAGAAAGTGAAAAAATATTAGGCAATTAATACTTAAACTCTGAACTACTACTTATAAACAGAAAATATACTAGTCAATTTACACTAAAACCTAAGCTAATACTTACGAAAGTAAAAATATATGGGCCAATTTATACTTAAGAATGAGCTAATACTTATAAATTAAAAATATATTGGTCAATTTACATTAAACTCAGAGCTAATACTTATAAAGTGAAAATATATGGGTCAATATGCACTTGAAACTGAGTTAATACTTATAAATTTAAAATACATATTAACCTAATTATAATGAAATATGACCTAATGCTTATAAAATTAAAATATATCGACCAAGTTATATTTAAAATGAGCTAATACTTATAGAACGGAAATATCTTGGCCAATTTACACTAAAGTCTGAGCTAATACTTATAAAGTGAAAATATATTCGAGGTAGTACTTGTAAGGCTAAGATATATTGGTCAGTTTATGCTAAAGCTCAGCTAATAATTTTAAAGCGAAAATATATATTAGCCGCTTTATGCTAAAACCAGAGCTAATAGCCTACTTATAAAATGAAATCATGTTCGCCAATTTAAAACCTGTGTAAATTAGGGACGCGTAGATTACTTCCTTTAATTGATAAATTTGAGCTGAGGAGACTTACAAATAAAAAAATATATGAGTATTGTTACTGAATTAATAAAAAATAAAAATAAAAAAAATGCTGTGACTAATAAAGTCCAGCAGGAACGGAGGAGGCAAAATATCAAATTAAAGAGAAATTTAAGAGACGATGGACAAATTAACAGTGGCAACCTTGTGTATGTGTGTGTGTGTATACATACATATACATACACGTGTATATATATATATATATATATATATATATATATATATATATATATATATATATATATATATATATATTTACAAATATATATGGGCAAGGGCTTCGGTGCCCACAGGAACAAAGCTGGCGCTATTATATACTATTCATACTATCATGTACTATTCTCCCTAGAGGGGAGTGAAGGACATAGACAAGGCACCTCTAGGCTATCTACCCTTCGCCATGACTTCATCTACATATGGAACCTCTTTAATTTCCCTCAGCGTATTGTGTCACTGTATCCTGTCACCTGACTCCTCATATTATTCTTCCGAAAGATTTATTCTTAAATCGAATCTATCTTGTAGATAGGTTCATTGTCATGCACTGATTTATGTACTAGAATTAATGTCTTACTTTCGTTTTCAATTTCAGACTATCTGATTCTTCTTTCATTTGCTCTTTTCAGGCTTCCAATGAATTTCCTTTTGTACTTTTCAGGCTTCCAATAAATTTCCTTTGTTCTTTTCAGGCTTCCAATAAATTTCTTTTGTTCTTTTCAGGCTTCCAATAAATTTCCTTTGCTATTTTCTGGCTTCCAATAAATTTCATTTGCTCCTTTCAGGCTTCCAATAAATTTCCTTTGCACTTTTCAGGCTTTCAATAATTTTCTTTGGCTCTATTCAGTCTTCCAGTAAATCTCCTTTGCTCGTTTCAGACTTCCAATAAACTTCTTTTGAGCTTTTCAGGCTTCCAATAAATTTCTTTTACACTTATAAGGTTTCCAATAAATTATATATGCACTTATCAGGCTTCCAATCAATTTCCTTTGCACTTTTCAGGCTTCCAATAAATTATATTTGCTATTTTCAGGCTTCCAGTAAATCTCCTTTGCTCTTTTCAGATTTCCAATGAATTACATTTGTTCTTTTCAGGCTTCCAATAAATTTATTTTGCTCCTTGTAGGCTTTCAATAAATTTCTTTTGCTCTCTTCAGGCTTCCAATAAATTTCCTTTGCTTTTTTCATGCTTCCAATAAATTTCCTTTGCTCTTTTCAAGCTTCCAATAAATTTCCTTTGCACTTTTCAGGTTTCCAAAAAATTACACTTGCTCTTTTCAGGCTTCCAATGAATCTCCTTTGCTCTTTTCAGGCTTCCGCTGAATTCCAACTCGAGAAAGCCTTTAATTGATATCTATCCTCTTAAACATTTGAAAGACGCAAGTTCATCAGTTCTTTCTCCATCCAAAGTTATTTCATGCTTCTGTGCATGATCTGTTCCTCATTGTATCTGTATTTTTAGATTTATTTTAAGCCTAATTCCTCTATTTGCTGAAATTTATTACGGAAGTTTTGAAAATCCTGAGGTGTTTTGCTGATTAAAAACAGCATCATCTGTGTGATTAAGCCTGCCAAGTTTCTATCCTTACTCCAATCTAAGCCTTCTCTTCCAACTACAACCACTTTTTATACCGTAAAATGCAAGAGAAGGGCAAACGGCAAAGCCAATGTAGCATTCCCTTATAACACACTGCTATCTACTGCAAAGTCACATGGCAGGACTCCATCAATATCAACTCTGCATCTGCTTCGTCCACGGATAGTTTCAATAAGCTTTTCATATTTTATGGGGAAACCACAGTGAAGTGACACCTTCCAAGTGCATTGATGGATATCCTCGTGTTGGGAATGAAGAAAAGCTCAGTTACTAGATTATTATCAACTAAAAAAATAAGTAGAAAATGTGCCGCAGAATCGAGTTTTCTGTAAAGTGTATAATGCTGTATGATCCGTGGCCCATGAAGCTTTCAGCCACGGCCCGGTGGTGGCATGTCCTATAGAGTTGACAGACGCACGATTACGGCTAACTTTAACCTTAAATAAAATAAAAACTACTGAGGATAGAGGGCTGCAATTTGGTAAGTTTGATGATTGGAGGATGGATGATCAACATACCAACTTGCAGCCCTCTAAACTCAGTAGTTTTTAAGATCTGAGGGCGGGCAGAAAAAGTGCCGACGGACAGATAAATCGCCATCTCAATAGCTTTCTTTTACAGAAAACTAAAATTGCACTTATATTTGTTTGAAGTCTTTTTCAAGCCATCTTGCCCATTACCTCCCACAGGTCGCCTTCATTCCCCCCCACAAGTTTGTAATCAATTTAAAAAAAAATATCCCCATGTTTCTTTCTTGTATTTCATCTATAATATTCTGCCATTCTGATAAGATTCATCTCGTATTTCTTCAGGGAATGTTTTGAATCTTGCACACATTAATTACCTACTCATTGCTGTTCAGTCGGGCAGTGCCTTTTCTGCATTTGGTGTTAAGATAATGCCTACTCCTTTACAAAGCCATCTGTTCTTCCTGAATAAACATGCACATTTCCACCAACCAGTCTCTCTTTTTCCGTTTAATTGTACAGTGATTCACTAACAGCTTAGATATCCAGTCTAAACTTTTCCAATACGATTCATTGTTCTAAATTATCCACGGTATTCTACAGTATAATCTGGATATTTAATTTGCCTGGGACAGAGGGTCTTTTATAAATTTTATCCGTAGATTAATGTAGCAGAATTCACTGAGGATTCATCGGCTAAATCTTCTAGAGGAGAGCCAGTTCTTTTTATTGTTAAAATCCTGACTAACTAATGACAATGATCCATGAGGCTGCTAATTGAATTGTAATCAAAAGTCGCCTGCCAAGCGTTTAATATCAAAGCAGAGATGATAAAGCAAACGACATCTCACCATCTTGCTGGCACAAGGGCACAAATTTCGATTGTAATCTTGCCTTTACTTAAAGAGGTGTTAACCTAAATGGCAGCAGGCGCTTATATCGTGAGGTCAGGAATCAGGATCCAAATCCAGGTATCCCTATCCGGGCCAGCTGGACCTGGTGTTCACTAAGAGCACCCGAGGGTAGTTATATAACAAACCACACTTACCCCATTTACAGAATAAATCTGACCACTTTAGAAAAAGTAATGTAGGGAGTAAAAACACTAGAATCTAAAAAGAATGTATTATGTATCTTCACACATTTTAGGATTTTTACTTAACTATAACCATGGTCGCACTCTGCCAGTTATGGGCAAACAATCAGTCGTAGCGTTTCAATAGCCAGTATTATCAGCTCTGATATTCAGTCACATTCAGTTTTTCCTTATCAAATTACCTAAGTTTAACATATGGAAAACTAGTTACTAAAAATCAGGGCAACCTCCATTGCACAAAAGGTCCTTGGAAAATATTTGAAGTTCAAATATTTTCACTATTCTACATGGTCTGAATCGACGACATTAAAAGCGTCAGTTTAGAAATCAGAACGCTACAAGCTATGAAAACCTTTAGGTTTGGTCCTCACCAAAATTCTTCTAGATCAAATACTATAATTTTATAAGACTAATGTATAGTCTTACTTTCATTTGCAGTATTAGTCTATCTGATTCGCAAATTTTATTCTGCACAGCCAAAGTTTCATTTGCTTTTTTCAACCTCCCACTAAATTCTGATCAAGAGATCCTGTACTGGACAGCAATACTCTTAAACATTTGAAAGAAACAACTTCATTAGCCATTTTCATTTTAAGTGAAATGAATCGCAGACACCAGTTCAAAAACTAAATAAAAAAAAGTAAATATTGAAACTAAATCGTTTCGACTTGAATAAAGGAAAATCCAATCCCGGTGGGAGGTTCCTTTCAGCGTCTTAGCGTCTAAGTCGTAAACTGCAAGATTTGTGAATTTCGGCTTCGCCACCCACCCCCTATCCTCCCACCCCTCCTTCTCTACCCCTTGCGAAAATTCTCTCCTTAACCCGCTTTTTCCGCCTTCTTTTCTACCCTTAATTTTATCTCAACTTCTCCTTTACCCTTATTAGAATGGGCGAATAGAATGTAAAATTTAGGTCATAGGCTAAACGCTAGTACCTATGAGGTCATTCAGCCCTGAAACAGAAATTGGGAGTAAAAAGGTTTGAAAGGTGTAACCGTTAGAAAATCTCGCAGTTGCACTATAAATCAATTGTCAGAAGAGGGTGGAAGGTAAGATGGAAGAAAGAGAATAAGAACGGAGGTATAGTAAAAGGGATGAAAAGGGTTGCAGCTAGGGGCCAAGGGGAAGCCGCACATAACCTCAAGTAATGCCTACAGTGCACCGCGTGAAGTGCAATGATGGCGCTACCCCACTACAGAGTCTACCTTTATTAGATTATCATCCATCTCACTTCATTCCCTATCGTTGCCCCAATCTCTATATTTAACCCACCCTCCTCCCTCCCCCTTCCCGGCCACCCATCCCACCTCCCTCCCGCTCTTGCTGAAATTCCATCCTTCACCCACAATGACCACTTCGAAAAATACTTCTGCTTGGCTGTAAGAGTAAGAACTTAAGAGAGAAAATTGCCATTACCAAAATTTTCCATTGGGGTAGTCTTCTCTCTCTCTCTCTCTCTCGTTTAATTTTTGTCATTTTCATTATTACAAAAATTCGTTATCCTCTCAAGGAATGAGAAATGGAAAATAGATTCAAAACTTTTTCAATTTTAATTACTAGTGTAAATGTTATAAGTCAATTAGAATCGATGGTTAAAGGGTATAAAACACTGAAAATACCCACTGACAGATCAACTTTTCTTAGTAGGCGTTCTCGTCACCTAATCAGTAGACGCAGAAAGTCAGATAATTACCAGAAAGATAATAAAAGGAAAAGAAGGAAGATAAAAGGAGAGAACAGGGCTCTGAAATCGAAGGCAGAAGTGGGACACCAGAATGTTCGGTTCTCAAACAGTATACAAAATGCAGTGTATCCAAATGTCTAGATTTTATGTGTAATACAGACAGTCTTTATGTAAAAATAAACTCCAAGTTCAACTAAAACAAAGTCATAAGCAAGTAATAAATGCACAATAGAGTTTTCTGTAAATCGTATAATACAGTATGAAACTCTCAGCCACGGCACATGAAACTCTTAGCCGCAGCCCATGAGACTTTCAGCTACAGCCCGGTGGTGGCCTGTGTTGCTGGCACCTCTGGCGATGCCAAACGCACGATCATGGCTAACTTTAACCTTAAATAAAATAAAAACTACTAAGGCTAGAGGGCTGCAATTTGGTATGTTTGATGACTGGAGGGTGGATGATTAACATACCAATTTGCAGCCCTCTAGCCTCGGTAGTTTTTAAGATCTGAGGGCGGGCAGAAAAAGTGCGGACGGACAGACAAAGCCATCTCAATAGTTTTCTTTTACAGAAAACTAAGAGGAAATGCAATGCAACATACTGTCCTTGAAGTACCCTTAGTACGACGAAACTGCAAAATTACTAAACAAATTACATCATTTTTTTTACAGGACAGTTACACTGGTAACAGACTAACCTAAGAGCACCAGCAAATAAAAAGAAAAAATGAAATCAGAGAATGAAGTACTCAAATCTAAGACGGAGAAAAAAAAAAAAAAAGACTCGAAACCAGAGAGACTAGGGCTCTGAACAGAGAGCGGAGAAGAATCAGGAAAGAAGAGTTTTGGGGTCTTGGTTCTAAGAAAATAAGAAAATACAGAGACAAGGAAATGAATGAAAAAAACATCAGAGAAGGAAGGAAATAAACGCATCCGAAGCCTAGTTAAGGGAACGAGAGAGAGAGAGAGAGAGAGAGAGAGAGATTAGGGCTCTGAAATCGAGTTGTAATATGTCAAGTCTTAAGGGATCTGACTTCAGGGCTTAATTGCCTTGGGAACTTTGCCACTACGTCTTGTTGTAATTTGACCTGGAGTCTCGGTGGAAGGTCTCCACGTATCCCCTCGGAAAATGCCTGGATTTTAACGTCGGTCCTTTTCTTTGCTTTCATTCGCTATTACCTATTTTATTTTGCTTCCTTTTCATCACAATACTTCGTGTACTTCATTTTAAAGAATCGTTCGTCTCTTCTATTAGTTCACTGCTTTCGAATAAGTTTAGTCTCTGCTTATATTCTTCCACCTTCAATTTTTATTGACCAATTTAATTCTTTTCATTTCCATCCTTATCTTTACGCTTACAAAACTAGTTTGCTTATTTTCGTTGTTTTTTTATTTCTATCATCTCTTGGACTTATTTCATGCCCCTCATTAACATAAAATCTCTTTCACCACAGATTTCAGTATTTATTCAAAGGTTTTCTGACCTTCTCGATTGCCATGTAATAGTCTCACTTTTAATACATTATTCTGTCTTCTTATTTTGTCATTTTTTCATTTCTATCCGCTTCTTCAAGATACCTAGTCTATTTTTATTATTACATCTACGAAACGCCATCACAAAATTTACTTTCTCTCTCTCTCTCTCTCTCTCTCATATTACATTTCCCTTATTCCCCAAACCCTTCTAAACCTCCTCCATTTCCTCGCTCTTTACCCCTGTTTATCCTCACCTTTGATGGTCCCCAAAAACCTGAAAGCAATATAAAACGGCGCCGGAAAAATTTAGCCGTAATATAACCAACGTTTGCCGTCACTGATAGTCCATTAGGGGGAAGTATACGGGCAAATAGATCCACAAACATCCATGAACGGCACAAACAGGCACTGAGCAACAAACACCGCACGTAAACATGCAGATGCTAAGGAGAGATTTAACGTGGGAAGAATAAAGAGCGACACATGAGTATATTAAACAAACACCGACATTCACACAAAATATGAGAGATACAGAAACAAACAGTATTTTCATAAATTCCATGATTAAAATCCCAAATATGAACAAACATGCAAAACAGATGCTAATCAACAAACACCGTGGAGCAAACATGAATCTATTTACGGCCTCGACATAGATTGAGGAACTGCAAGAAAGTTATTGACAAACAAACAACGAATATATACATATACATATATATATATATATATATATATATATATATAATAATAATAATAATAATAATAATAACGTTAATATCCCTTTTCACTGTCCAGTCACGAACAGCAGAAACAATGATCACACCACAATACTCCAAGAATACTCTCAAAAACAAACAAGAAACAAACATGCGAATAAAATA
>JANJGK010000031.1:17760197-17805197 GCA_039081455.1 Macrobrachium rosenbergii
AGGAGAGATTTGAATCACACCCACTACAGTCCTTCCAATCAGCTACTTGAAGGGGAGGCCTTGCTGATTAATCCTTCCAATAAGGCTAGAAGGAGATGGAGATTTACAGATAGCAAGTTTCCTGAGGGTTCAACGAGTGAGAGACCGACGAGGAGAGGAGAGTCAGAACTGTGTCCTTCAAGGGAGAGTACTTCTCCCAATCGCTTCCGTGTTCCCCATATAGACTGATTCAAGAGTGATTCGTTTCTATCATTGTAACTTGTTAATTTTGTACTGATCTTTATAATATTAAGTACTAATTAAAGTGAAGGAATTACCGATCTCGTCTCTATACGCCTTTCTGAGATATATCAATATTTAAAAGGAATAAATATACAAAGATAGCACATCATCCGCGAAGCGATCTGAAGGACACCTCGAAAGAAACCAAGGTAAGAAGAGAAAGACTAAAATCTATGCAATCATATAACGAAAGAATAAAAAAGAATAATAAAAACATTACAATTGGTGGCAGCTAAAGTGGATCCAGAAGGCGAGACGAAACAAACGAACATTAATGAAATTATCAGTGCAATTATTTAAGTTACAGTGAAACGAAATTCTACAAAACGAACTTAGATTTTTTTACGACGACGAACAAAATATATCAGAAGAAATAAAAATACTCCAGCGAATAGCAGCTTACAACAAGAACGTCGAGTGTGAATAAAACAGTTTAGTGCGTCCCGAAGCCAAAAACATTTTGAACTGTTACCGTCAACAAATTGAGCAAGACGCCGACAGCGATAATAAGCCCAGTGTTAGCGACATTGCATCGAGTGATTGAAGAAAAACAACGTACAAACTTTCAACAAGATTCCGAAAGCGGAAAACCACAGCGGAAAAACAACGCAGACGTAGTGATCCGACAGCGAAACATTCACCGCCGAATGAACAACATTTAGCGATATCACGATATCAACAACACAACACAGTAAGGAATTTACTGTCCACTCTCTCTCTTAATAAATAAGTGAAGATATATTTTTTTTGCATCTTGCTATAAGATTGAAAATTAAGAAAACTCTCTCTAGTGAATAAAATTCTTTTTGCATAAATACCAGCATTACTCTCTCTATGATAAATTAATTATTTAGTAAATAATTTAGATAGGGAATTAGCTATTTTTTACTCGGTTGGTGATGATTATTTGAGAAGTTATATATGTAATTTTGTGTACTTATTATAATGAATTTTAATGATATGATGCCCAATTTCATATAAGAATTTATTTTGAGTATTGAAAAAGGTTTTAATTGTGCACTTGAACTCAATAGAGAATTTAATTTTTTTTGTGTGACAATTTGACAAATTGTTTTTAATCTTGGTACAATATAACGAAAATATTTTTTGATTGATGTACTCTGAGTGAAAATTTTTTTTGTGTGTGGACATGCAACGAGTATTTGATGAATTACTGAACACTGTTAGACATTCACATTACGATTTAAGACCGTCGACAATTAGACGAAGTCGAATTTCAAGACTAAATTCCCACTCCGCTGTAGTGCAAGGAAATACTAACAATAATAACACAAATAACCAGAACCAAAATAGTGTTAATCATTCTAATACTACTAACAATAATAATAATAGTAACAATACTAATAATACTAATAATACTCGCACATTACAATTTTTTAATATGAACCAGGCGGCCGTCATAACAACCGCCACACGCTTCTGTGGACAGGTGGATGATTCCAATCCTGACAAAAGCAGACTCGAAGCCTATACTGTAAATCATTGGCTAGCAGATGCAGATAGTCGTATAATTTCAGGGGGAATAACAGATGAAAGAGCTAAGATAAATGAAGCCTTGTTGCTCGTCAGCTCAGAACATGGAGACGCACATAAAACTTTGAATTCCACAAGTTTTAGCAAACTTAATAACTATGTAGAATTTAAAGAAATTTGTTTATCACTCTGGGAACCAGTAAATCAGACTGACGGTTTATATAACCTAACTAGATTTCTTAACCCACAATATAAAACAATTGCTAATTTGTACGCAAGCGTGGAGAATGCAATAGAGAAAATAAGCGAAGATTTAGAGAAGACAGGTATTACTATAGGAGACAAGGATCAGTTTGGGGCTAGTGCCCAGAAATTAGTTGAGCTGCGGCATGTATTAAATTACGTGTCATTTGGAACCATATATAATATTCTTGGAGAAGAGGAAAAGAAAGCTTTCAGAAAAATAAAACTTGATCCCTGAAAAACAAGCCTTCAAACATTGAAGACAATGAGAGAAGAAATCCAAAGGAAAGAGATAAATCTATCCAAGGAATTCGTGAGAACAACAGAAGCACAAAATGAAAGGAAAGTCAGAAATAATAATCCTAATTTTAAAATGAATAATAAATTCTATGATAATTCCAGACAAGTAGGAAATAGACCAAATACATTCCAAGGGAAATATGCCCAAAATACTAAAAGAAAATGGAATCCAGATCAAAGGGGAAGAAACAATCTAACAAAGAGTGGACCACACAAACCTTATAGATATGGTCAAAACTCAAACATAAACACTTCAACCCAAGTGAACTATTCCGCTCAAGGGGCGAGACCCAAGACAGCCTGCGAAAACTGCGGGTATACAAATCATTTTACAAATGAGTGTAGAAAACCTAGAATCTGCACGGTTTGTAAGAAAATAGGACATTTAACAAAGAATTGCTGGTTTAAAACACAAGAAGGAAATAAAGAAATAGTTGAATTAAGTAGTAACCGCTCAACATCAAATAAGTCTTCAAATCAATGACAATTTATCCCTACACAGAATACCACAAGAAAGTCCCTTCAAGAAGATAAATTAAGAGAAGAATTAGCAAATAGGAGAAGTGAAGGTTCATCCGCACTATCCATATTGCAGAGTAAAGAAGTTGTATTTTCCATGGATGAAGAAGAAATAATCAGAAAGGATTTACCTATCATTAAAATTCCAATACAGAATAAATTATGTACTGTCCTTATGGATTCAGGTAGTACTGTAAGCATAATAGATAAACACACATTAACAAGTTACTTAGGCGTTAAAGAAACGCTAATTCAGGGTCAAAGCAAGATAATAAAAGGGGTAGCGGGTAAACAGATAAAAAGTTTAGGCAATGTGAACTTAGAAATAGACCTTTCGTCACATAAAACTGTTGAAAGTTTTATAGTTCTAGAAGACAGGTTCTTTCCCGCACAGGTGTTGTTCTCATATAAATTAATGAAGAAATGTGGAATTATACTGAATTGCCGAGAAGGAAGGATTAACGTTACACAAGATAATAAAAAGAGCGTATGCTTTACGCTTGAAGAAGAAAAGTTTCACCCAAATCTGATCAATTTGTCTGAGACGACTTCAACAAGCGACAAAGACATACAGAAAATAACTTATCATCAAGAGAACAATCAAATTAAAATGATTGGTAACGGAAAGGAGGAATTTCCAAAATTACAGACTAGAAAGATAAGATGTGCACATCCAGAAATTATACCCTCCAACAAAAGAAGTGACCCAGAAATAAATAAAGGTGATCTCCAGTGTTCTGAATATGACAAGGAACAAGACATTTATGAGGATAATTATGCAGAGATAAATACAGAACATTATAGCAATGTAGTAATCAGCTATGATAATGAAGGGAAATTAGTAAATGAGGTACTGTTGTTAAACAAAATAAATAAAGTAGATATAAAAGATATAATAGCAGTAACTGAAGAAACTAGTATAGATGCAGAACATTGCTACTTTGCAGAAACAAAAGATGAGGAAGTATGTTGTGTAAGCACTGCTGATGATAATAAAGTACAATTAATACTAAACAGACAGGTAATTTTGCATCCAAAGTGTTTAACAAAAATACATCTAAGGGGAAAAGAAGAGATAGGAGTTAAAGATGTTCTTTTACTAAATGAAGAGTTACCAGAATTTGTCAGAATGGATAATTCTTTAGTCCACATGAAGGGTGATACTTGTGAAGTTTATGTCCAGAACTACTCAGATAACAAACTAACACTTTATGCAGGCATTATCTTTTGTAAAGGAATACCTATTAACAATCCATTACTAACATTAGAAGAAGAAGCATTTTTCTCTGTAACTGGTCAAACATCTGAATTAAGCAAAGAAGTGAATAAAACAGATTTTCCAGAAAACAAAGATAGATTAATTCAAGTATTAGAAAAATACAGAGATGTAATAGCAATAGAAGGAGATAAATTAGGTAGAACAAATGTCCTAAGGCATAAAATTGTATTAGATGATGGAACAAAACCATTCTTTATTCCTAATTACAGATTACCAATAAGCCAAAGACCCATAGTTGATAATTTGATAGAAGAAATGAAGAAAGATGGGGTAGTCATTCCTTCTAAATCTCCATATAATTCTCCATTACTACTTGTTCCAAAGAAAGATGGAAGTTGGAGACTTGTGATAGACTATAGAAAGTTAAATTCCAACACCATCCCCGATAGAATGCCAATGCCAGTGATTCAAGATATGTTAGCTCAGTTAGGAGGTGCAAGGATATTTTCATCTTTAGATTTACTTAGTGGATACTGGCAAGTACCTTTAGACGAAGAGTCGAAACCATTCACAGCCTTCAGCACACACAAGGAACACTTGCAATTTGAAGTCATGCCATTTGGACTCACTTCGGCTCCTTTAACGTTTGTTAGATTAATGCTTCAAATATTAGGGGATATAGAAAATGTTGCAGTTTACTTAGATGATGTTATCATTTTTAGCAAAGATTTAGAAAGTCACCTCAAAACATTAGAAATAGTCTTGGAAAGATTAAGAAGAGCAGGATTAAAAATCAAATTAAAGAAATGTCAATTCTTAATGAAATCCTTGGAATACTTAGGACATGTAATTAGTGAAGATGGTCTGCGAATGCAAGCAGGCAAGATAAAAGCAATAGTTGAATATCCAGCTCCTACCAATTTGAAAGCATTGAGAAGATTCCTAGGAATGGTAGGCTACTATAGACCTTTCATTAAAGGCTTTGCTACAATAGCCAAACCATTAACAGAATTAACAAAGAAAGATGTCAAATATGAATGGAATAAAGAACAAGAGACAGCCTTCCAAACACTAAAGAGTAAAATGACCAGGAATCCCGTACTAGTCTACCCAGATTTCTCGAAGGACTTTTACTTAGCCTGTGATGCATCAAGTACCGGGCTAGAGGCTGTATTATTACAAAAGGACAAAACAAGAATGAGAGCAGTATATTATGCCAGTAGAGTTTTGAATGCTGCAGAGAAAAATTATAGCACAATAGAAAGAGAATGTTTAGCATTATACTGGGGTCTAAGGAAATTTAGACACATAATTTTAGGACATAAAGTCAATGTACTTACTGATCACAAACCAATTTGTGATTTGTTTACGAAGAGAACTTTTACAAATAACATGAAGTTCAATAGATGGTTCATTAGTGTGTTAGAATTTGCACCAGAATTCAGATATATCCCAGGAAAATTTAATACACTAGCAGATGCACTATCCAGAGCCCAAGAAGAAACAGAGAAATGTATTACCACTAATACTTTTTGTTTTAGCTGTCAAGTGGTAGATTTAGATTTGGAAAGAGTACAAATACAGCAAGGAATGGATACAGAAATCAGGCATATAATAGGACAACTAATGACAGATGAATCTTTAAAACCTGATTTTGTTTTAATCAATGGATTATTGTATAAAAGACCAACAGAGAAGAATGGTTATTCTCGACTATACATCCCGAAAACACTAATCAGAGAAGTTTTAGAACTAACACACTCATACAAGTTAGCAGGACATCCAGGAATCAAAAAGACAACTAGAATCCTAACCAGAAACTATTTTTGGCCCCATTGTAGTGAGGATGCCAAGAACTTTGTACAAAATTGTGTAGTTTGTAATCGACATAAAGGTAACGTAAATCCAAAAGCTCCTCTTGAAAAATACCCATCGGAGTTGAATCCATTTCAGGTCGTATCTATGGACTTTTTAGGTCCATTTCCAACAACTGTTAGGGGGAATAAACAAATATTAGTCTTTTTAGACTATCTAACAAGATATGTAGAGATCGTACCAGTAAGAAATAGAGATGCAATTACAGTAGCAGAAGCTCTTAAATCTAGAATTATTACGAGACATTCATGTCCCCAAGTTCTTCTTTCTGATAACGCAGCAGAATTTACTAGTGAACTTTTAAGAAAATTATGTGAATTTTATGAGATAAATAAATGTCAAATCACAGCATATAAACCAAGTTCAAATGGAGCAGTAGAAAGAACGAATCGTAAGATAAAGGATATCCTGAAAACTTTAGTTAAACCTAATACAGAAGACTGGGATTTAGCTTTGGAAGACGTACAGTTTACTATAAACAATACTGTAAATGAGACAGTAGGAGAATCACCACACTACTTGTTATACGGATATGAGAAGAGACTACCAAATACGTTACTAGATGATGCAACACCACCCCGACATACTTATAACTACGATGACTATATTGCCTGGAAAACTAGACGTACATATGAAACGATCAAACAGACGAGGACTAGACTTAAGGAAGCTCAGAGTGTCCAAGCCAAGTACTATGACAAAAAATACAGCTAAACCAAAAATTGTAGTAGGTGCTCAGGTATATGTTCAGAATCATGTTCCAGAAGGTCCTAATGTAAAAGTATCCGCAAAGTTCCAAGGTCCTTACAGGGTATTAGAAGTGTTGAAGTTAAATAAGCTAAAGATCATAAGTGAGAGTGATCTAAAGGAAAGAATTGTTCATACCAATCATGTAAAGGTAATAAAAACAGACTCTTGGTCCAATAAGAGAATAGTTGAATTATTGAAAGAAGTTGAACAGGAACCAATAAATAACAAATACAATTTAAGAAAAAGATAAATTTATGTAAAGTGTTGAACTATTAGATATAAACAATGTGTAGGCATTAAAATACCTCATGTATACAGAATATCTGATAAGGCTTATTCTTACAGATACAAACATGCGGTTCTTCTTGGTTATCATAACACTGCTTTATGTGTCATCTGAGGTGGTGATCCGGAAGGGTGCACTACTAGAGAAAAAGGGATCTGTGAAATTAATAAAGGACTTGGGCATAGTGAGTATTGACATTACATCAGTGCTTATCAATGAAATGACATTGAAAGTTGTCCAAAGGGACTTAAAATCATTAATTAGGAAAAGTGAAAATAACAGTGTTTTACCATTGTTGGAAAAACTAGATAATGACATAGGAAGTGTGTTAAATACAAGATCCAAACGATCCCTCTTACCTTTTATAGGAACAGCACTTAATCAATTATTTGGAGTCGCGACAGACTCTAATGTAGAAAAAGAAAGTGCCCGTATAGACAAACTGGAGAAATGGGCAGCAACAAGAGGCATTGTGTTAAATAAGATTATAAGCTCTCAAAACTTAAACAGTAATGAATTGAAAAAAAATAAAGGAATTTATTAATCAAGTGAACACAAACATTACCAAAGAGATTAAGATAATAACAGATGAACAACATTTAAGTACATTTATGAACAATGTTAGAATTGTATTGCAAGACCATAAAGATCTATTAAATGCCATTTTGTTAGCCTATAAAGGAATATTAAGTCCAACATTAATAAACCCAAGAGAATTAGAGGGCATAATTAGTGATTTTTTGGTAGAAGGACATTATACCCCTATGGTAAAGGATATAATGGTCTATTATAATTTGATAACCACCAAGGTAGTTAAGAATAAGATCCTTCTAATTCTACCTTTTAATCAAAAAGAGGCAGATGTACTGATGTCCATACATCCTTTTCCCATGTTGATAAAGGAAAACGTAATTATCTCAAATGTCAACCATATCAATTTTGCATTAGAAGAACATGGACTAATGATGTCATTTATTACTGATGCTCAATTAAGAGATTGTATACTTTTGAAAGATAAAGAGTATATTTGCAACCTTGACAACCTGTATGAAACTACTAATGCCTATCCTTGTGTTCAAGAAATAATTGAAAACAAGAATCAAGAGACAGTACTGTGTACACAATTATCCAAACATGATTTTGTTTCCATTATAGTAGAACAGTCAGTTTTTGTGTTTTCACTAAGTTCAGTAACAGCAACTATTAATTGCCATAATATAAGTACTGAAATTAATTTCAATAATGTCCATGCTTTTGATAAGACTTGCAAGTTAGTTATTCCTAATAAATTATATTATGAACCTCATGTCTTCACAGAAATCACAATACATAAAAATAAGCCCTACATGAACTACTCTAGTGAAGTTAAAGAATTTAAACTGTCTCAGTTAGAGTTAAAACAAATAAATGAGTTGGCTTTAGTAGATGAATTTTTCTATTACAAAGAAAATGTTTCACCAATTCTGTCTCTGTTCAATTTGGTCATAATCATTATTGTAATAATAGTGTTTGCAATTTTGGTCAAACGTGTGGTAATTTCAAATATTGAGCAGATTATAACAGAAATAAAGAGGACCAATGAAGAGTAAAATGATCTTTTACACATAATTTGCTGCTGAATTCTTTATGTATTATTATTGGCATTGTGTGTTAAAACAATTAACCATTTTACAGTATAACAATTCATTATATGTATATATATGTATGTATATGTATCTCTTTTGATTCATGATGTAATGTATGTGAATTTTCTACCATATATTCTTAATTGATTTTTTTGCATTAGTGCATTGACACAGTTTGTGCAATTTAAATATTTTTTGAGAATTGACTTGATGGGCAATCATATAAATGCTTTATTTTATTTGTGATTTTGCAATCATCCATTGAAATATATTCTTTTTGTCACACTGAGGGCAGTGTGAGGTAGCGTGACCGAGTGATGTTGTGGTGTAGAATAGATAGGGAAATTAAATAGAAAAGAGAGAGAGAGAGAGAGAGAGAGAGAGAGATAGAAAGAGAAGGAGAGAGAAATAAGAGTAAAGAGAGAGGCAAAGAACACAGTGATAACGGCCAAATGCTGTTGTGTCGTGTTATCAATACGCGAGATGTTTACATTGCAGTATATCGTGTTTAAGCCATAAAAACAGTCGTAAAAATGGGAAATAATGGCCTCGCGATTGAAGCCAAGCAAAACATGAGTCAGCACAGTCTAAATGCTTACAACAGCTGATTCTATAGCCCCGCCTTCTCCGGAAGGTGTTTTCGTGGAAGTTCCAGGAATTTGGGGGTTGACCCAAGTGATATACTTCTTCAACCTCCAATCAATTATGTGTGGGAGGGGTCTTTCCCACACCCTCCTAAGATCACCTCCTATCAAGTCCTCTAAGGAGAGATTTGAATCACACCCACTACAGTCCTTCCAATCAGCTACTTGAAGGGGAGGCCTTGCTGATTAATCCTTCCAATAAGGCTAGAAGGAGGTGGAGATTTACAGATAGCAAGTTTCCTGAGGGTTCAACGAGTGAGAAACCGACGAGGAGAGGAGAGTCAGAACTGTGTCCTTCAAGGGAGAGTACTTCTCCCAATCGCTTCCGTGTTCCCCATATAGACTGATTCAAGAGTGATTTGTTTCTATCATTGTAACTTGTTAATTTTGTACTGATCTTTATAATATTAAGTACTAATTAAAGTGAAGGAATTACCGATCTCGTCTCTATACGCCTTTCTGAGAGATATCAATATTTAAAAGGAATAAATATACAAAGATAGCACATCATCCGCGAAGCGATCTGAAGGACACCTCGAAAGAAACCAAGGTAAGAAGAGAAAGACTAAAATCTATGCAATCATATAACGAAAGAATAAAAAAGAATAATAAAAACATTACATTATTTCTCATTAAGATCTACTACTTACTACTGCTATTTATGCAATCTTTATCATTATTATTATTTCTCATTAAGATCTACTACTTACTACTGCTATTTATGCAATCTTTATCGTCATTATTATTTCTCATTAAGATCTACTACTTACTACTGCTATTTATGCAACCTTTATCGTCATTATTATTTCTCAATAAGATCTACTACTTACTACTGCTATTTATGCAATCTTTATCATTATCATTATTTCTCATTAAGATCTACTACTTACTACTGCTATTTATGCAATCTTTATCATTATTGTTATTTCTCATTAAGATCTACTACTTACTACTGCTATTTATACAACCTTTATCATCATTATTATTTCTCAATAAGATCTACCACTTACTACTGCTATTTATGCAATCTTTATCATCATTATTATTTCTCATTAAGATCTACTACTTACTACTGCTATTTATGCAACCTTTATCATTATTATTTCTCATTAAGATCTACTATTTACTACTGCTATTTATGCAACCTTTATCATCATTATTATTTCTCATTAAGATCTACTACTTACTACTGCTATTCATGCAACCTTTATCATCATTATTATTTCTCAATAAGATCTACTACTTACTACTACTATTTATGCAACCTTTATCACCTTTATTATTTCTCATTAAGACCTACTATTTACTACTGCTATTTATGCAACCTTTATCATCTTTATTATTTCTCATTAAGACCTACTATTTACTGCTGCTCTTTATACAACTTTTATCATCATTATTATTATCATTTCTTTTTAAGATCTACTATTGTACTACTATTTATGCAATCATTATAATCTATATTATTGTCATTTCTGTGCTGAAAGCAACGGTAAACCATAAACCACCCAAGAATAAAATAAAAAATATTCAGAAAATCTCAGGGAGAAAATCTTTTGTGGGTAAACGCTAAATGGAAAACTCTGGCCTCAAAACCATATCCCGAAATACATCAACACACAGATGGGAAAATTTATCTCTGATGATATCATTTCATACCACAAATAATAATAACCGCATTAAAATTGCATTGTAGTGATGTATTTCATATCATTAACCAACCCTCCACCCCACCCTCCCACAACCCCGAAACTACCGGGCCACTATGTAGGTACCTACCCCGACCACCACCACCACCTCAACCCCAAAATAAAATCAGTCCTTATCCGGACCCTGTGGCTGCAATGTTAGCTTTGCATTTTTCGAGACTAATTTGTAATTAAAGAGGGAATTTATCGCATGGAGCCATGCGCCCTTCCCCCTTCCCCACTCTTGTCATGGTGCCGAGGGTAATTTGGGAACCGCCAGGAGAAAAAATGCGATGGGAAATTTTCATGATCCTCAAGATACATACCCACAGACAGAAACACACACACACACACACACACATATATATATATATATATATATATATATATATATATATATGTGTGTGTGTGTGTGTGTGTGTGTGTAATTCTAATAGCCACAATGCCCTCTTAACTTCTGGGATTCTTCGCGCTTTTTTGGATATGCTTGTAACTACAAAGCCGTAAGATTCAAACGCAAGAAATTGAAGAGACTATGATGGCCGGTCGCGGGAAACGAACCCGCGTCACCATAACCACAAGGAGGTCCCGTTGCCAACCTGACCACGAGAAGGATAAAAGTCTATTACCTCTCGTACGTACATATACCTGTCGTTTTCAGATATATTTATCAGGGCTGGAATACATCCATCCTCACCATTGTAGCCAAGTAGGCAATCGTTTTTATTGCTTTTTAGGCTGAAATATATATGTAGAATCTACTGGTCACTTTTACCAGACACATATGTAATTCTAATAGCCACAATGCCCTCTTCTCGAATTCTTCGCGCTTTTATGGATATGCTTGTGACTACGAAGCCGTAAGATCCAAATGCAAGGAATTGAAGAGACTGTGATGGCCGGTAGCGGAAAACGAACCCGCGTCACCATAACCACAAGGAGGTTCCGTTGCCAACCTGACCACAAGAAGGATAAAAGTCTATTACCTCTCGTACATACTTTTTAGGCTGAAATATATATGTAGAATCTACTGGTCACTTTTCCCAGACACATATGTAACTCTAATAGCCACAACGCCCTCTTAACTTCTCGAATTCATCGCGCTTTTGTGGATATGCTTGTAACTACGAAGCCGTAAGATCCAAACACAAGAAATTGAAGAGACTGTGATGTGCCGGTAGCGGGAAACGAACCCGCGTCACCATAACCACAAGGAGGTCACGTTGCCGAGCTGACCACGAGAAGGATAAAAGTCTATTACCTCTCGTACAAACATATACCTGTCGTTTTCAGATATATTTATTGGAGCTGGAATAGACCCATCCTCACCATCGTAGCCAAGTGGGCAATCGTTTCTATTGCTTTTTAGGCGTTTGGATCTTACGGCTTCGTAGTTACAAGTATATCCAAAAAAAAAAAAGCGCGAAGAATTCAAGAAGTTAAGAGGGCATTGTGGCTATTGGAATTACATGTGTCTGGTAAAAGTGACGTAGATTCTACACACACACATATATATATATATATATATATATATATATATATATATATATATATATATATATATATATATATATATATATATATATATATATATATATATTACACACACACACACACACACACACACACACACATATATATATATATATATATATATATATATATATAATTAAATAGAAAGAGAGATCTGATGGAAACTTCTTTAGTTTCACTTCCCACTATGACAGGCACACAATATAAAGTGAAAATCTCCTGTTTTTACCATTTAGTATTTGCATAAGGACAAAAGCAGGATATCAAAATGATGAAGATTTTGGCTAAATGGGTGGAGATTTGAAGACCCTCACACTAATTTTCAAGTCATCTATGTTGATGGTGGTAGAAAATGGTTCGTAGAGAATGAGAAACATGATGACAAGACAGCGATGCTAAACCTGCTTTATTATACGTTCAACTATAATGAATCATAATGGCTACAGAGGTGATGAATACTTTAAGCTATATATATATATATATATATATATATATATATATATATATATATATATATATATATATATATATATGTATATATATATCACATTATTTATAATTCTGCTTACACGGGCCTGTACAAGCATGTCATTCTGCTAGGTCATAACACGACGATATTTGTTTTAATGTTTTTCAGTAATTTTCTTTACATTTCCCATTTCTTTTTTAATTATTTAAAGTACTTTAAAGAGAAGTGCCATTATTATTATTAAAAATTAATTATATACACACATATATATACATATACACTATAATTGATACCTTAAAGTCCACTATGGTGGGTATAGTCCCATGCCCTTTGGCAACCTTGCAAAAGAGTAAGGGACTAGCGACCGCATCCCTGAAGACTTCGCGAAAAGTGAAAAGCTACCATATCCTAAAGCCGGCCGCCTAAGGGAAAGATCGTATGGTAATACAGTAAACACAAACACGCATACATAAACACCACATACACAAATATGACGATAAAACTCCGCAAACTACTCACGACTATATACCTAATCCACTTACTTAGTGTATCATTCGTAAGGTTCCTTCTCAAAACTGAACGAACTATGGAAGCATAATATAAAATTGTTCCAGAGTTCTTGACTTTATCTTCCGTCCTGCGGCCAAGGCATTAAACATCTCGCAACGCGTTGGGGTCCAGTAAATGAAACAGACAATAGGGAACCAAATTTCCCAGGCAGGGGGTCGTCTCTTAAGTGAATTTTGGCGCCCAATTCTAGCGCCAATAACGCGAAGACAGGAGACCCGTCATTCGTATTCGCGCCGGCATCTCGCCTGTGTTGGCGGGTTTAGCGCCACTTGAATGGCCAACAACCAGAAGCAGTCCCTCTTGTTAAGACTGGGATTACACGTCGAGGGGAAACTCTCTCTCTCTCTCTCTCTCTCTCTCTCTCTTATGAGGCACTCGTTCCCTGCCTCTAAGCAATTCTTAGAGAAATAAGCTTCAGTTTTAACATGGCAAACAAGGTAATGGGTTTCTTAAACACCTAATTTTAAAGTTCGTGCTTAGAAGACATAAATTAAATTCGTCTCTACCGATTTGTTTGTTCTCTTTCTAGAATTCTAAGATAATCTCCTCAAAATTGGTTTGCGAGAATATCGAATTATCTCTTCACAGCTATTTAATATTTCCTCATGGATAAAATGCGAAATAAAACTAATGCTAAACTGGCAGGTATCAGTTCATGTTGCTGGCAAAGTTTTGGTCAAGGCGTTTGGCCTGCCTGATTTTTCCCCAGTTAGTCACAACAAGAGAGAGAGAGAGAGAGAGAGAGAGAGAGAGAGAGAGAGAGAGAGAGAGAGAGAGAGAGAGAGAGAGAGAGAGAGAGAGAGACTCATCTTTGTCCTTATAGAGCTTGGTGCTTATCGAATCGGATGAGGTCATCAAAATGGAAATTTTCCTCTTAGGTAAGTCGATTGGCTCAAGATGGCCAACGGAGTGACTAAACTAATTTTCTGCCCAAGTTTCTGGTGAATAACGGGAAGTCCTGTTACTTATATTAATACCGCAAAGCAAATTTTATTCCGACAACGATTCGGTTTTAAAGAGAGTTGACTACAATAATAATGCTGAAAATAACAGTACACAAAAAAGTCCCAAATATTCTGTCTACGTTTACACATGTAGCCTACGCGTATTGAACACCGCGTTTAACTATCACAAATGATAGAGTATACTACAATATAACTGGATTGTATTGGAATTTAAAATACATCCCAAGGCCAGGCGCTGGGACCTATGAGGTCAATCAGCGCTCAAAATAATGTTGCAACAAATGTTAGAAAAAAGTAGAAAGTAAGATGGAAGAAAGAGAATATAAAGAGAGGTGTAATAAAAAGAACGAAAGGGGTTGCAGATAGGGGCCGAAGGGACGCTGAAAAGAACCTTAAGTAATGCCTACAGTGCACCATGTGAGATACAATGACTGTATTACACCCCTAAGGGGACGATATAATGATTATATTTTACAAAACTACTTCAATACTACTATAAAATATATCAGTAAAATGTCATTACTAATAATAAATTCTTATTTTATATCATAACCGATTTTTCAATGGAGGGGCTGACTCCAGAAGCAGTTACCTCCGGTTCTGAGCAAGTCTCTTGGGATGCTGTTGCTTGCCCCATGCCCTTCTTAACAGTAATTCCGACATATGACAGTCAACTGACTACCAGGTACATAATTTCCAACTTTATGTCAATAGTAGCACAAGGTGAACTTTACGGAACTTGTTTAAAAAGTTTATGTGCATATATATATATATATATATATATATATATATATATATATATATATATATATATATATATACATACTATGTGAACACATCTAATCTCATAGCTCCAGCATGAAGGCTAGATAAAAGAAGACAACCAATGAAACCTAATGAAGTAATGTCATGAATTATTCCTTACACGACCACTGTAAGTTTCATGAACTGAGATATATATTTTTTTAATATGTTCAAAAGCATTTGGGTCCGCCTTATTCTTTTATACATTTTATCACAATATGAAGATAAGGTTATGATAGAATAAATCAAATTTGTGACGAATGAATAAAGAACTGGAAAACGTACGATAAAGAAAAAAAATATATATATATATATATATATATATATATATATATATATATATATATATATATATATATATATATATATATATATATATAAAGTACCAGGTACAGCGAATTAAAAATGAAACCTTAAAACGAAACAAAGAAAAGATTAATAACAAACAAATAAATAGCCAAGAGATAAAAAATAGAAACGGATAAGGAATAAGGTCAATATCGTTGAACAAACAAATAAAGTATAAACTTTCAGAGACAATACAAAGAATAACGAGGAAGGCCTACGCACAAAGAAAGGAGGAGGAGGAGGAGGAGGAGGAGGAGGAGGAGGAGGAGGAGGAGGAGGAGGAGGAGGAGGAGGAGGAGGACACTCATCAAACGAGATGACACTCGCCCAGCCGAGTCAGAATCCCTTTGTCGAAGAACCTAACAGAGTAATGAAGCAAAATCCGGCGGGCGTAAAACACCTTTGGGCGGGAGAGGTGATAAAAGGGCGTTTATGGCGGGAAACTGAAAAGCCCGCCAAACACATTCATCCCTTGAGACGGAAATGCTGAAAAGCCCGCGCAAAGCATTCGTCGCCGTTTATATCTTCCGGGGGAGAAAGAAGGGCCATCTCGCGTTTCTATTATGGGCGTCCGTGCAGTAAAAAGGAAAAGACGCCGTTCTGTTTCGTGAGAAAGTTAAGTTTATACGTATTTCTTTCGCTGCGAGTTGTATTAGATGCGAGTTTTAATACAGGCCAGACCGCTTTAAGCGGGTATCGGAAGCGCACTTGATTCCAGTGATTCTTCGGTATTTATAAGCAAAACTGCCGACGATACTAAATATTATACAAAATGTTATAAAAACAAGTAAAAGATGCGCCGAAGTTTCTTCGGCGCAATCGAGTTTTCTGTGCATCGCATAATCAAGGCCACCGAAAATAGATCTATCTTTCGGTGGTCTCGGTATAATGCTGTATGAGCGGCGGCCCATGAATCTTTAACCACGGCCCGGTGGTGGCCTGGCGTATATCGTTGCCAGACGCATGATTATGGCTAACTTTAACCTTAAATAAAATAAAAACTACTGAGGCTAGAGGGCTGCAATTTGCTAAGTTTAATTATTAGAGGGTGGATGATCAACATACCAATTTGCAGCCCTCTAGCCTTAGTAGTTTTTTAAGATCCGAGGGAGGACAGAAAAAGTGCGGACAGAAAAAAGTTCGGACGGACAGACAAAGCCGGCACAATGGTTTTCTTAAAGTAAAGACGGGCTCAGGGTCCCCTTTACTGTGGCCATGACCAGTGGTCAAAACAGAAAATTAAGAAATGAAAGTGACTAACCAACAAGTATCACGATCGTCCAATCAAGAGAGATCCCGTAACACAAGTCAGGCCGCCACTTTCCACCTTTACGGGAAATCGGCAATCCTTTCATTAATCGATCTTTTTCTTTAACTGTCAGGTTTTAAAATTCATTTCACGATGTCATATTTCCAGAATCACTTCCATATATATATTTTTAAGCTAGATAACGGCAATAGGCAGCAAGTCCCTCTAGCCTTTGAATTAAAAATTGTACGCTCTAAAAAGTACACAGTATGCTCTGAAAATACTTCTATGTACGCCGATGGAATTTGAAGCCAAATCGCACAAATTCCTTGTGGTAACATTAAATCAACTTCGTCACAACTTTCTGAAAACCACAAGAAAATGCCACTGTAGTAAGATACAGATACAGAAAACTTATCAAAAATCACTGTTAGAATTTCTATTACAGGTTACACGACAAACGTCGGCCCCAGTAAACACCACCATTAAAAAATAAATAAAATAAACTAGGCCGGGAAAAAATGTATAGAAGTTAAAAGGAGACCATTGCTACCTCTGCAATCCTGCTGGCCTTTGGCGGCAGGTTCCTGTGGAGGATTAATTGGGACCCTCCCAATTTTTTGTGAAAACAAAGACACAACGACCGCTGACAAAGAGAGCCACGCAGAAGGCCTTCAAAAGTTCGAGAAACGAGCAGGACGAGTCTTTGAGAATGACCGCTAGTTAACCCCTGCAGGATGGGAGGAGGAGGAGGAGGAGGAGGAGGAGGAGGAGGAGGAGGAGGAGGAGGAGGTCTTTATTATATACCAAACCTGAAACCAAAAATTGTATGAAAAAAATTATGCAAGTTTTTTTTAGACAAATTGTGTGGGCCCCAAACAGCAAAGAGGTCACCATATCTATCAAAGTAAAGCAAAAATCTATGTAAAATGTTATCCTTGTAGTCAAGAGATGATTCTCAATAGGTTTCCTCGTCACAGTTACTTAAAATGCTGAGTTTTGACTTGATATACCTCAAACGGAGTTTGCGGAAAGGGGCTTTGAACGCAGATATAGGGCAGCAAACAAACACTTTCTACACATGCAATCTTATATGTATATATACATACACACACACATATATATATATACATATATATAGTATATATATATATATATATATATATATATATATATATATATATATATATATATATATATATATATATATATAAAATTGTGTGTAGAAATTGTTGATTGTTTTCTGTCCATTATCTATCTATCTATCTACCGATATATATATATATATATATATATATATATATATATATATATATATATATATATATATATATGGTTACCCGTCCATGTAGTGACCAGACGTACTAAATTTATGGGTAATTACCCATCCAAATAATGACTAAACCAAGTTTATTAACTGCTTTAGAGAATACCGATGTGATAGGTGTGCTACTGCCTGGAATTTATTGCTAATCACCCGTCCAAGCACTAACCACGATGCTGAACTTCCTTGACTGACAGACCAGCGGTTCAGCGAACATGCTCTTGCTCGGTATACATGACTGGTCACCCACCGAAGAACTGACCAGCCCAAAATAATGCTAAAATTCATGGACTTCATTAATGCCTTGCATTCACTCTTGGTAACCCTTCCATCTACTCACCAAACCCAATGCTGCTTAACTTAACTAATCATATGACCAAAGTTGAAGTGTCCGCTGAATGAATGTTTTAGTACCGTAAAAAAAAATGTACATAGTTTTTTTTTTATTAAATCATGTTTTGGAATATCGACAATTTTATAATATATGGCTCGGAACCTTTAAAAGAAGCAAAGTTGAGAAAAGAAAAACGCGTTTAGAATTTATTGAAGGCCGGCGGGGGAGGCGACTGAAGGTCTGCATCTTCCCAATTCCTGAGGTGTTGGAAATTAAGGAAAGAAACAATTATTTAACAATAAAGATATCCAGCTTTACAACAGTTGTTTAAAACAAGTGAATTAATTGAGTGAGAGAGAGAGAGAGAGAGAGAGAGAGAGAGAGAGAGAGAGAGAGAGAGAGAGAGAGAGAGAGAGAGAGAGAGAGAGAGAGAGAAGGCAAATACTCGCTCATTCATCCCTACAATGAATCATGTATGCCGTATAGGCGATGACCTTAGTATTTGCAACGCCAGTTTTTAATACCAGATTAACCAAAATCAAATGCACCTTGACAGCTAAGTGATCACAGTCATGATATTTAAGAAAAGCTGTAATTATCAAAGTTACTGGAAATTCGTATCTATTCAGTGATGAAGAATGGCTGACGGCTGATATACAACAAAATAATTAATGTTTTTATTACTTGATCACACTAACAGGAACTGACATTTCTAAACCTATGCAAACCTAAATAGGTTGAAATTAACAATATGAAATAAGAATTTATTTGTTTATTAATTAACCGAGAAGATCGTATGCAGCAGAGCTTTAACAATACGCAACTCTTATCAATGCTTCTGCAATCGTGTAGATCAAACCTATCTCCTTTCACCTGTCCCATTCATTGACAAAAAACGCTTTCGTGCTTGCTTCTGTCAATAGTCAATGATTTTGTGAATGGCATGACCAGCGTGTGTAACCTGACCTAACTATATTCATAGTAATAAATGTCTAGCAAATGTTTTACTCTGGTATAGTATAGCTTTACCCGCATCCACTGATAAATATATTCTGTGAATGACTCTATCTTAAAAAATTTTAGCAATTCACTAACACATACATTTGTTCTGCAAAAAAGTTTTTATTCTGGTATATAGCTTTAACCGCATTCACTGATATGTATGTATATATATATATATATATATATATATATATATATATATATATATATATATATATATATATATATATATAATTTTGTGAATGACTTCACTATCATAAAAAAATTATGAAAATCAAAAGCACTTCGGTTTTAATGATCTTAACACCACACTTCACCCAGCGCCACGAACTGTCAACTCAAACGCATTAATAATCTGAATGACGATACTTTTGCGTAAATCTCCCCCATTGTTCGTTTCATTCACGAAGTCGGTGAATCATTACTCTCGTGGAGACTTCTCCTTCCACGACGCTTTCCAGCTACACAAATCTCGACCAGGAAGCTGAGAGAGGCGATTCCAAAGCCTATGGTTGCCAATAAGAAGATGCCCTGCACATGCGCGATGCCCAGCGCCTTCGGTTCCGATTTCTGTCACCAGAGGAGAAGGGAAAGGAAAAGCGATGTTTACAGGGTTAAGGGGAAACACGAAGAGTATAGAGAATTCCAGAGACTGGCAATGAAGGGTATAAAAGAGGGTTGCATAAGAATATTGGGAAACAGAAGGTGAAAGCAAATTCCGATGACTTGTAGTTAAGGGGGATAAAAGAGGGGTATTTATAAGAACCTGGGGAAAACAGAAACAGCTAGCAAATTCCAAAGACTAGCATTGAAAGACATAAAAGAGGTATCTGTAAGAATCCGAATTCTAATGGTAAAGGAAATGAAACAGATATCCACAGAAATCAACATGTGGCGAATTCCAAAGTCCACTAATACGAAAATAATAAAAAATCATTTGAACTATGGAAAATGGATGACTGGGGAGAATTCCAGAGCCTAGGAGTAAAACAACCTTGACAAAGTACATGTAAGAGAACAAGCTCGTTTACAAGACACAGGGAAAACTGAAGCAGAAAGCGAGTGCCAAAACTTAACAGCAAACGGAACAAAACTTCGAAGCTGTACGATTTAAAGAAAGCGAAAACATATCAAAATAAAACCGAAGAGAATAATTCAGGTAATGCCTGTTCTCGATACCCGAGTGATAAAATGGCTTACCGGGTTCTAGATAAAAATATAATAAATGTAACAACTTGACAAAAAAAATACAAAACACCTAACAAATCTAAATGTGGATATTCTAAGGAATGCTCATTTGATAGAAATAAAAAGGAATAATTGGTTTGTATTCTTCTAACAGAATAATCTGGTGTAAACAAGGTATGGGAGATAAAGATTAGGAATCATCTTGTAATACATGATTTAAGACTTATGATGCTACTGTCGCAATTGTGTGTGTTTATATGTATATGTATATGTATATGTATATGTATATGTATATATATATATATATATATATATATATATATATATATATATATAGATATATATATATATATATATACATATATATATATATATATATATATATATATATATATATATATATATAATATAGATAGATATATACACTACCAAGCCTTTACCTAGAAAAACTTAACGATTCTACAAACGACCTTACCGTCTCAGTAACAGGCGCACTGGACATCACGTGGCGGAAGTGGTCAGCAAAAAGCTTGTGCACAAGGCCTACCTCCTTCAGCCGCGTCAGGAGGAAGGATATCTTGGGGGTGTAGGGAGTGTTCTGAGGTAGGAACCAGGCCAGGTGTCCTGAGTAGATCTGCAAATATATATATATATATATATATATATATATATATATATATATATATATATATATATATATATATATATATATATATATACAGTGTATAGGCTATATACTGACCTCTCTGTTATAGATACATAAACATTACGATATCCACTGAAGTTGACTTTATTAACAGAGACAGAGAGAGCATACCCATCTGTACCTTCCTACAACAACCAGAGGTTCTTCCTTCCCGTAATACCCACTCATCCCCGTTACTTGATTCTTGTAAATCAAGAATAATATAGGATATAAAATTTAGGCCAAAGGCCAAGTACTGGGACCTATGAGGTAATTCAGCGCTGAAAGGGAAACTGACAGTTAAAAGGTTTGAAAGGTGTAACACGAGGAAGACCTCGCAGTTAGGGGAGGGTGGAAAGTAAGATGGAAGAAAGAGAATATGAAAGGAAGTACAGTAAAACGAATTAAAGGGGTTACAGCTAGGGGCCGAAGGGACGCTGCAAAGAGCATTAAGTAATACCTACAGGGCACCGCATGAGGTGTACTGACGACACTATCCCCCTCTACGGAGCTTGTTAATCGAGATACGGTAACCTCTCATCTTGATACTGAGAAGGAAAACGGATAAAGTGACCTAGAACAGAGATAATAGAGAGCAGGGCAGACCCATCCATCCCCCGCTGATTCCCTTCCAAAATTACCTGCTCCTTCATGAGGTAAGTCTCCTTCAGGACCTTGTGCACCACCTGCACATTCATCAGGTAGGAGTAGGTCTCGAGGAGGGCGTGCGTGCCCGCCATGACGTAATCGACGCCCTTCTGGTAGTGGAGTCCCAGGGTGTCCACGACGGCGAAGAGGTCCATCCTGTGGCCGATGGTGTATAGGTCCTTGTCGGAGGACTTCTTCATCGCCTCCGGCACGAACTCCCCGTAGTCTTGCATCGTCAGTCTGTTTGAGAGGAGGAAAATGAATAAGTGTGTAATTAGTATGAGAAACATCGGAAGCAAGAAGGATTCATCACTCTTATCTGATCATTCTGACTTTTTCTGAACATACTGCGTAGAATTTTTACTTTTCCTGTGACCGAACGGTGGAGTAATCTCTCTAAAGCTGTGTCCGAATCGTTGAATCTGACTTCGTAATTATTTTGTTACTTTTCTATCTTAATTTGTTAATTATTTGTTTTACTTAATTTCTCTTTCATAGTATTTTCTCTACTTCTCAATTTCTTATTCCGTACTGGCTGCTTTCCTTGCTGGGACCCCTGACTTGTATTAATAACAAAAATACGGTTGCTGCTGGTGTTATGAGTATGTGATAACGTAGTTAATAACAATAACACTTAATAACAATAAAACTACCCTAATAACAATAAAAAAAAATGAGCGAAATAATCAGTGACAACCATAACAGCATTAACAATATATATATATATATATATATATATATATATATATATATATATATATATATATATATATATATATATATATTGATAGTAACTACAGTAAAATCAGGATGCCATCTAATTGGTTTTTAACATTAAATAACTGATAAAAATGGAAATCTCACTGTTTCGAACAAGATCAAATGGAGAGAGAGAGAGAGAGAGAGAGAGAGAGAGAGAGAGAGAGAGAGAGAGAGAGAGAGAGAGAGAGAGAGAATTTTTTACTTAACACAAAAGTTTTTTTTCTTAACTCGTATTGTTTGATTCAGTTACTAATTTCTCAAATTCTGGAATCTTGCCTCTTTGTTTAATCGATTCCTAGTAATTTGATGCATATGTGAAAGCTGGTGCTGTACTGTACTTAAACAGTAATAACAACAATCCTCATGTCATTACAGTCATCAAAAATTACAAGTAATCATTACTATTATCGTAGTTTTTAATATTCCCCACCTCATTATGAAATTATCATTAATAACATCAATATTTTTGGTTTCATTATAATTACAATACTTGTAATCACCGTTGTTATTGTTACCATGATCACTTTCATTATCATTATAAAGCCATAATATACATCTAACATTATTATCCTTACAATACCATCGTTGCAATATTAATTACTGGATTTGGAATAAAAAAGAATAGGGAAAAGACCAAGCGCTGGGACCTAAGAGGTCATTCAGCGCTGAAAATAATGCTGAAACAATTGTTAGCAGAGGGTGGAAAGTAAGATGGAAGGAAGATAATATGAACGGAGGTACAGTAAAAGGAATGAAAGGAGTTGCAGCTAGCAGAAGGGACGCTGCAAAGAACCCTAAGTAATGCGTGCAGTACAATGACGGCACTAACCCGCAACTCATTTCATTCCTTTTACTGTACCTCCGTTCATATTATCTTTCTTCCATCTTACTTTCCACCCTCTCCTAACAACTGTTTCAGCGTTATTTTCAGCGCTGAATGACCTCATAGGTCCCAGCGCTTGGCCTTTTCCCTATTTTTTTTTATTTCAAATCCAATAAATAATATTGCAACAAAAGGTATTGTGAGGATAATAATGTTAGATGTATATTATGGTTTTATAATGATAATGGAAGTGATCATGATAGCAATTATAACGGTAATGACAGTAGTTACAAGTACTGTAATTATAATGAAACTAAAAATAATGATGTTATTAATGATGATTCATAATAATAATGATGTTATTAATGATAATTAATTATCCACCATTATTATTAATTAATAATAAAAATGGATAATTATCATTAATAACATAATTATTATTATTAATTATCATTAATAACGTCATTATTTTAAGTTTCGTTATAATTACAATACTTGTAACTACTGTCATCAAAGGTGATGACATTAGTTACAAGTATTGTAATTGTAATGAGACTAAAAATAATGATGTTATTAATGATAACTAATAATAATGTTATTAATGATAATTAATTACCCATCATTATTATTACATAGCCATCAATATTAGCCTCACACCACACCATCTTCTACCTTCTGCAGCGCCAGCTTCAGCCTCCGAACATTCCACCTCCCTACCTGAGACCCGACTTCGCCAGCTGAGCGACCGACTCCACCCTGCTGGGGTAGGCAGGTACCGTCAAGAAGGCTATGAGGTTCCCCGTGTAGGCGGTGCTTAGGATGATGCACCCCGCCCAAAAGGAGGCCAGCCACACCCTCAGCCACGCCCATTCCGGGCTCTCCGTCGCGCGAGATTGGCTCAACACGCCCACACTCACCTGGAAGGGGAGGGCGGATCACTGGATTGATTAGTGCGGAGAGAGAGAGAGAGAGAGAGAGAGAGAGAGAGAGAGAGAGAGAGAGAGAGAGAGAGAGAGAGAGAGCGTGCAGGTGGAAAAAATGGGGAGGTTGTAAGGTCGCTTATGCTTATCAAAGTGTGTATTTATTATCTATATTTATCTTAAAACACACACACACAGTATATACATACTCTGATAAGCATACGCCGTCTTATATATTCCCCATTTTTTTTTTACCAGTATGAATATAATATATTCTGCGTGTATTTTTCATGTGCCCAAAACGTGAACAAACGAAAAGAATTTTTGTAGAGTAAACATTACAAGACTTCCGAAATATGAATAATGATAACTGTAAGTAATACTACAATAGCATAGGGTTTGGTACACAACAATAATAATAGTAGTAAAAATTACTGTTAGCGTTAATTTATAATAATCAATTGGCGATATACACGCAGTATATGGCTATGCATGAGAAAATATATAAATCTATATATATATATATATATATATATATATATATATATATATATATATATATATATATATATATATATATATATATATACTAGTATTTACTGTACTTTCAAGTGATTTGTCGCAAATGTCGCACATGGACATAAAGAATAAATTCAAGTCCTTAATCGACGTCAAAATGAACGTCCGAACACTCACGCTAATCATGGTGTCAATCAAATTCGTTCTCCCTTCGCTTTTGAGAGCGAACAAGACCGACAAGCAAAACAACGCAGAGACAACGACCATCGAGATGAGGATGGCCACCCACATCTTCATGGTGAAAGGGTAAATGATGCTCCTCCACTGAGGAAGTGGGCGAGGCCTGCGGACCATGAACCCGAATCCTTCGGCGTGGTAAGGATACGTGCTGTCGAAGTTCTTCCAGCGGTCGTAGTTCACCAGGAAGTAATTGACGGTCAGGTGACGTCCGTTGTAGGCCAGGTCGCCCAGCATCCCCGTCCAGACCCCGTTTTCGGAGCCCCATTTCTCGTCTGCGCTCATCATCTCCACCGTGAAACTGAAGTTCAGTTTCCTGCCGATGATGGTCAGCAGATCCAAGTTGCAGCCGACGCACTTATGCGCGTCGCTCTCCCTGACGTAGACCAAAGGATAGTCGTCGCACCAGGATGCCAGATTCAGCACGGATCCTTCGAAATTAGGATGGCGGTCTTGGAACAAGCTGAAGGATATGGGGTCGTTCTGATTCCAGCTTCCGATGGGATGCTTGAAACCACCTTTTTTGAAGGGGTAACTCGTGAGTACGTTAAAGCTGTGTCTTGCTTTCCTTGATTCTGACTCAAAGAGGAGGATGAAGGATGAACGTTGTATTACAGGATGTCTGATCACCTGAGTACCCAAAACTTTGCTGACTGATATGAGGATAAGGTAAGAAGGATTCCAGGTGGTGAGATTCTTCAGGCGATCTAGAAATCCCGTCAATTCAGCCGTGAAGAGGAGAATGACTATCTGACTCTCTCCTCCGAGATAACCCTTAGGGTACAGGTCACCCTGAAATTCATCGAAGCTGCTCAGCATAAAAGTTGCCGAAGAATTCCTGACACTTTGACCCAACACATCATCCAAATCGAATTCCTTCTTGACCTCTTCGTCGTGAAGGAGAAACACATCTCTGTTTTGCAGAGGGTCGGAGAAGAGACTCAGAAGAAGGGATTCAGTTATGTCGCCTCGTTCACTCCCTTCGACCATAAGGCAGGTGACGCCTAAGATCAAAGGAAGCCACTGAAGGTGATGAACCGGCCTCCTCCAGGACATACTGAGTGCGAGATGTCGCCTCCAAACTCGGCGGTTGCTTCTGACGATCAGCGGTCATCTGTTCAGTACCAGGTCTAAAATCCACCCAGACCACGCCCTATCATCATCTGTAATATTTACTCACAGACCACCTCCCTCTTTCTACCCTACACACACCGATAGAAAGCTACAATTATTTATAGCATAACAAGTGGCATTTACAGAACCCCTGAGATGTGGACGTAAAGGTATCATCTCTTTATAAATAAATTCAATTGTTTTTCTCTCTGCCAAGCTAAGAATCATGATTTATTTTCCTTTATAACAAATGGATATATGAGTGAATTTATCTTTTTCACCTTTCTTGGACATAAATCAATAAACTTCGCGTCTCTTGTCCGTGTTTTCACTTAAATATTGGGGTTTATATCATATGGAATTTTATAAATAATATTATCAATCCTTAAGAATAGGCGAAAATAATAATAATAATAATAATAATAATAATAATAATAATAATAATAATAATAATACCTCAATGTCTTTATCCTTAATTTTGTGTATACATCTACCTTCAGACTAAATTTCATGTGCATTCCCTTTAATAAAAATAATAAGATTTCAAAGTCATAGTTCTCACCATCACATAAATAATAATACCTGATGCATGGGTGATACAGCACATCATGAAAAAAATCACAACTGGATAATAGGTCAGGTTGTTTTTCCGTCAAAAATGTAAATATCAGAAAACAGAATAGAATGTCTTCGTCTTCTCGCAATCCCTCTTCCAATATTACAATATTAAGGGCACTGGCTTCTAAATTTCTCAGAAAAGAGATCAACGCCTTGAACCTTCAGCAAGTCAAAGGATGTTTCTACGTAGTTTTTCGTGATTTAATATACTTTTATTTATTTATATCTTATTCAGTAGATGAAACCTATTCATATGGAACAAGCCCACCAAAGGGGCCATTGATTTGAAATTAAAGCTTCCAAAGAATATGTTGGTTTCAACCCCCCACCACACACCCCACACGGGGGCAGTAACTGATCACGATTCAGAGCCAGTGATTTTTCATCGCCCTGGGGGGAGGCGCGAACTCATGACATCTGAGCGGCATTCCAAAACACTAACCACTATACCAGAGATCTTTTCCTCTTGAACTTCCTACTTTACACTCATTAACTCCTCAACAAAAATCAGATCAAACCAATAACTTACAACTAGCAACGGGATCTAAACTAGTAATTTAATTTTCATTTGATGGACGTAATCGTGAGAAGGGAAGTGGCTGAAGGTATATCGAATCATTATTTGGTTGAAGGGAAAGATAACACACTTTAAGTAAAGTTTCGGTTTGAGAGGAGAGGGTGAAAATGCAGTAATAAATGTACTGAAGACGAATGAATCTGATAAGAGCATGCAAAGAGAAAATGAACAGTCTATTTGTTACGGTTAAAGACAAGGATATGGCAGCAGATAGTGAGAAGTCGAATTCTATAGTGCGGTCAAAGGGAAAGTAGGGACTGTTTGTATTGAGGGAAAACCCACCTATCTGTGGGATGAAAGAGGAAAAAAAAATACTTCTAGGAGGTGGAATTTCAGGACAAAAGAGGTCATGTATAAATATACTGTACAGGATAATAAATAAGGTAGTCAGGAAGGAAGTGATAAGAGGGCGGGAAAAGGAATCAGTAATACGAAAATAGGCATGAATATAACCAAGAACTTCGAAGAGAATAAGTTGTTCCAAAGGGAAGTAAATGCAGTAAGAAAGGTTACTAAAGAAATAAAAGCTCAAAATATGCCATAAAAATGGAGAGGTGCTGTCTGCAATAAATGTAAGCCTTGATCGACGGAATACGTATTTAGATTTGTTCAATGTGAAGGATAAGGGAGAGGCAGCGGTAAATGACTCAAGAATGGGAGAGTTCGCAGAATGCTTAGGAGGGTGACTTTTGAGGGCACGATGAATTCAATAAGGAAGTTGAGGAATGAAGAAACACTATGGAATGCAATGGAAAATAAGATTTTGGCCAAAGCCCAAGCGCTGGGATTTATGAGGTCATTCAGTGCTGCCAGGGAAATTAAGAATTAAAAGGTCGGAGAAGTGCAACAGGAGTAAAACCTCGCAGTTCCACCATGATACAATTGTTAGGAGAGAGTGGAAAGTAAGATGGAAGAACGAGAATATGAAAAGAGGTACAGTAAAAGGAATGAAAAGGGCTGCAGCTAGGGGTCGAAAGGACGCTGCAAAGAACCTTAAGTAATGCCTACAGTGCATCGCGCGAGGTGCACCGACGGCGCTAACCCCCTACGGGAAAGAAACACAGCGAGCTGATGGGATTCCAAGCGAGGTGATATCGCAATGACCGCGTGTGTGTCTGGACGAGGGGAAAGTTTTGAAGATGCGGACGAGAGGAATAACTGATCCATTATATAAGGGGTAGGAGTACTAATATTAAGGCAAATGTAATACCTATAAAGGCACTACATTACTCAGTATACCAGGGAAGACGTGAGATTTATTTTGAACAAGAAAATGTAACAGATGACAGGAGGATTAATGGAAAAAAAAAATAGTGTGGGCTTAGACAAGGAATAAGGTGTGTGGATCAAGTGCCTGTTATGAAACTGCTATGTGAGAGGTTTGAAAATAAAGGAAAAATGCTTTGGTTGGCATGTTTGGACCTAGTAAAAAGGTGGAGGGTGTTGAGGATGTGCATTTATAAGTTATTCAGGGCGATACTGTGACAAGCTTCATGTTAAGAGGGAGTGGGGGGGGGTGACGGGGACATCTCAACAGCTTCTACCTGTTCTCTTTCATTATCGTTCAATACCCACACTTTACTTCCATGGAGGAGAGTTTCCGCAACAATTCCTTCATACATTCCTATCACGGCTTCCGTAGGCAAGAATGTATGTATGTATTTACAGTAGCTAGAGTTCTCTCTCTCTCTCTCTCTCTCTCTCTCTCTCTCTCTCTCTCTCTCTCTCTCTCTCTCTCTCTCTCTCTCTATATATATATATATATATATATATATATATATATATATATATATATATATATATATATATATAATATAATGTATGTATGTATGTATGTATTTCCAATAGTCTGAGTTCACTCTCACCTTCTTGATTTCCTCATACATTCTGAATATGCTTACAAGCGTCAGTCAGTCTGGCTCGCTGACTACGCAGGCACTGTTTCCATTCACCTTTGCCCAGAATATCTCCAAGAAAAATGCTTAGCTAAAAAAAAAATGAAATATATAACTTAATCATTCTAAATGTTTTTCACATGCCTTAGATCCTAATGGGTAATGAATAAGGAAACTTCCTCCCTTGCATGGATTCGAGCCATGCAAAACTGACACAGATTGATGTTCCTGTAACACACGATGCTAAGGAGAACAATAAACATTTTATATCAGATCACTTGTACAGTACATGTATCTGTTGAATTCCGGTACAGTTCACGCGAACCATAACAGGCCTATATAGCATAGTGTGTTAGTGGGTTTTACTTAATACATTTCTGCAATAAAGTATATAACGTCTTTCAACACATTATACTATCTTTCAACACATTATACTAAAGATAATTGACTCTGTAGGGTGAATGTAATGGGTAAATATACTAGTTACCCAGACATAATAGTTTTCTATATTCACAGGTAGTTGAGAGAAAATGTATGCGCCCTAAATTCTCACGGGTACTATGAGAATAAGACTTTTCTCGCCATCGATTCCAGGAAGAGGCCACTAGCAACAATGAAAATTATGAAATTAAAGACTTTATATGATGTAGAAATAGAGAACCAGATTATAATGTTTATGAGTCAGAGGAAAACATTTTAACGTTGTGCAGGTAACAGAGGAAGACTCAAAGATAGGTTTCTGTGATACCAACCAGTTTTCCTATGGTTGAAAATGACGCTTTCTTTCATTTCCTTCTCTCTCTCAATTTACTCGCCTCTCAATTACTAGACTATCATTATTTATTTTTCATTCTGCAGATGACATGAAGAACATGTCAGCACATCAACGTACAGGAACTTTCAGAAAGAATGTGAGGTCTGTAACGTCTGTTTGAAAACTGATTCAAAGGAAGGGGAAACATCTTTATCAAAACTAAGCTGGGTTATTAGAATTACTCTAGGCTGAAATAAAAAGCCATACGTGGAAAGTATATCAGAGAAACTAGCAACAAACACATGAAGATAATCCAAAATGCAAAACCATTTTTGCATACATGAACAAATATATAAGTCGCAAAACTATGGTTATTAGGCTACGTTCTTTAGGGTAACATGGCAGCCTCTTTTTCACTTACACGCATCAACAACGATTACCCCGCAAGCAAACTAGAAAACTTTTACACTTTACAATTCTGGAAATGTAGGAACTTTGGTATTCGGGAATTTCGCATCGTGATACCTGGTATTAACCCAGCATGTATCCACCTACTCCGAGGTGCTAATACTAAACATGGAGGAAGCTCCTTGGGACGACGTGTTTAGTATTAACCCCTCGGGGATCAAAGTATTATATACACCTATTTCTATATTGTGTGGCCGACAAATTATTATATTAATAAACGATATTTTCGTGCGGCCGTCTACTTTACTTACCGTAAGTTTACCCTGGACTTTGACAAAGGTGAATACATACCGGGTTAATACTGTGGTAGCCTACCTAACCATAACGTGGGTGCTAACGCCAGGAAGGAAGAAGTAAAATAAAATAGAAAAAAATTAAATATCTTAAAAAGGACACAAAAACGTGGTAGAGAAATACATTCCTTAACACAGATTGCTGATAATTATATATATATATATATATATATATATATATATATATATATATATATATATATATATACATACATACATACATACATACATACATACATACATATATATATATATATATATAATATATTTATATATATATATATATATATATATATATAATATATATATATATATATATATATATATATATATATATATATATATATATATATATACATACATACATATATATATATATATATCTATACATATATATATATATATATATATATATATATATATATTATATATATATATATATATATATATATATATATATATATATATATATATATATATCAAGGTACTACAATAACGCCACCATTATCGTCTCTGTTGTTTTAGTACAGCCTGGAAGTCCACAACAAGCATGCTATCCCTTCAACATTTTAACCACACCATTTAAGCAAGGGAATGCACTGGCTTAAGGCTAGCCTAATCTATTCGCAAATCAACTAACCAAGCGTGTAACATCAGGTAAACAACGGGGGAAAATTTACATGCCTATAAATGGATTAATAAAATCCTTTGCTAAACTAAGTCGACTTAAAATCTCTGAAATTTACTGCTAGGACCACTCATAATCATCACACCAAAATCACGCGGCGTTAAAATTCACTGTATCTCAAAAATGCGTTCTCCGTCCCTCTCTCTCTCTCTCACTCTCAACACAGTGCAACAAAAGAACTCTCTCTCTCTCTCTCTCTCTCTCTCTCTCTCTCTCTCTCTCTCTCTCTCTCTCTCTCTCTCTCTCATTTTGCTTCAGTGAACCTGTTGTTTTTTCTTGAGTAATTGATCAGAGGGTCTGCTGAAGCATGAAAGTAAGAAATGATTGTTTTATAAATTTTATTTTAAAATGAAATTATCGTTATGGCTGAATGGTCCTTTTGAAATTTATATTTCAATTATGTATACACACATACATACATACGTACACACACACATGAATATATATACACGTGATATTTACGAATGTTAATGTAACTGGGGAATAAATGCGAAAATAAGTTTAAGTGTCCTAGTGGTTTTAACTTGCATCGAAGACGCTAGGAACTATACAAGGAGAGAGTACCAATAAGTCATAAAAAAGTTACTCACTCTTTCATGATATGAAACCTTATTCTTTAGCACTGAAAAGTTAAACTGGTGGTTTGTTGGTTTAGATTACGAACACCTATGCCAGCAGAGAGTAGGAGGCCTAGCGAGTATCCCTAGACTCCAATCAACCAATTTCAGTTTTTTAACTATGGTGTTTATCTGCACATGTACTGCCCGTACTTCATACCAAATCAAAATGTACAGTAGAGGTATCTGACTCAAACAACAATTATTATTATTATTTCAGTAGATGAAACCTATTCACGTGGAACAAGCACACTGCGGCCACTGACTTGAAGTTCAAGCTTCCAAAGAATGTTGGTTTGAACTTCCTACCGCAGACCCTACACTGCAGCAGTAACTGATCATGATACAGGGCCAGTGACGCAAACCCGCGACATCTGAGTGGCATTCCACGACACTAACTACTACACCAGCGGACCTGTCACTTAAGTGTTCATTTTGGATACCCAATAAGTAAACACCCTGAAGAGATTTCCACTCAAATGGTCAACACATATCAGAAGTCTTCTTCGTGTCTTATAATCAAAAGCTGACGTGCAGAGTTACATCACGGCAGGATATCTCATCTCTTTGGCAGAACCTTTGTTTGGCAGGTCTTCGTCTTCAATAAATGAAGAACAGATTGAGGTTGAAGAGAGAAATGTAAAGATATTGAGTCAGTTAGTGGGTGCTCTACTGAATATTTATTTCAGTGGAATCTACACTTTATGAACATCTGGCTGACCAGGGTGTTTACTTATTGGGTATCCAAAATGATGACTTCTGCATTTAAGAATGTCTTCAGTGTTCGCAGGAGAACCCCATATAGATGAACCAGTGCTTAGAAAAACTTAAACAGCGTTTTGTAATTGCAGATGAAACGATAAAAAAAAGGTCAAGGCGTAACCCAGAGCAGGTAAGATCAAGTGCAGCATGTCTTAAGGTAGGTAGGAGTGATTGAAGCAAAAAGGCATGCTTCGTAAAATTATCGTTGAAGCTCAGTATTATGTGACTTCTATTTACTTATTTTTTTTTCTGGCAACGGCCACTGGTTGTGAAACTTGAAGAAAATCTTTCATAATCTCATTGTGATTCTAAGCCACAGCTTGCCAAGGTGGTTTGGCAAGACTACGGATTTGATGATATGCTGCATCCGCTCTGTTCATAGACCCACTGCTATGTTGCCCTCGCGCTCCCAAATCTGCAGGGGTACCTCTGTGGCACTCGCTTCAAGGATGATGATGAGGTTAAGAAGGCTTAGAGGAAAGGGTGTCCTTTAAGGTCCATACCCGTCGGATACTCAAAAAGCTCTAAATTGTATTAGGAGTAACAAAAGGTAGATAAATGGGGACAGCGAGAGGCAAGCCGATTTAGAGAAAAGGATTTGGTGTAATAAGAGGAATAAAAGAATGAGGCAAAGGACTGGAGTTTTGTTCATCGTCCTCATATGGAGGCCATATAAATGGAAAATGGGAAACACAAGAGCATTGTACTTCGGATAACGAGTCTTCCAGGATGGGATGACTACAGTGAAACAGGTGACTTTAATTTGAAAGCACAATGTGAAAATTAATAATACGATAATCAGCGATAATGATTTATTAATCATATGGGGCGGTGTAGTGCTGTCTTTACAAGACATATTTTAATAGATATTCAAAGGTTTACACTATGAAAATACTATAATGGTTCTCCCCCGTAGGAGAATAGTGCCGTCAGTGCACCTCATGCGGTGCACTCTAGGCATTACTTAAGGTTCATTGCAGCGTTCCTTCGGTCCATAGCTGCAACCCTTTTCGTTCCTTTTCCTGTACCTCCATTCATATTACCTTTCCTCCATCTTGTTATCCAACCTCACTTAACATTTATTTCACGGTGCAACTACGAGGTTTTCCTCCTGTTACACCTTTCAAACATTTCTACTCCCAATTTCCGTTTCAGCGCTGACTAACCTTATACGTCCCAGCGCTTGGCCTTTGGCCTAAATTCTATATTCCATTCCTTCCTATAATGGCTCTCAGAGGAAGGATGTCCAATAAAGTCCAAAGACGTGGGGCACTCAATAAGCTCTGGCCTTCATGGGTAGAAATTTAAAAGATAGGAACAACAGATAGGTTGACAGAAAGAAAAGGCAAGAGGCACCCCGACTTAGCGAAAGGGAAAATATGGAGAATATGATAAAAAGAATAAATAAGGGGGCAAAGGACTGGTGTTTTCAAACAACATATAATAGCAAAAAGGGGAAACAGGAGAGCATTATATTTTGGATACTGTCTCAATAACTCTTCAAACAATAATGTTCATATGTAGTGAGGAAATTCCAAAATACAGGCGAAACAAGGTCAGACCAATTTAATTACCCCTCAGCATAAATGACAAGGAATGCGCCTCTTCCTCAAAACAGACCCACAGAAAATCTCACGCAGCCAATCTGGTTCCTTGACCCCGTGGATAGTTTAATATTAAATTTACTAAAGTTTAAAGTTGCTTTACATATCTGGTCTTTTGAAACATCTTGAAGTGATAGCATTAAGGGAAAGATGTACATGGTTTTGTGAGAATGTCTGGTTATTATTATTATTATTATTATTATTATTATTATTATTATTATTATTATTATTTCAGTAGATGAAACCTATTCACATGGAACAAGCACACCAAAGGGGCCACTGACTTGAAAAAAAGCTTCCAAAGAATGTTGGTTTCAACCTCCCACCGCAGACCCCACACTGCAGCAACAACTGATCACGATCTGGGGGGAGACGTGAACCCGCGACGTCTGAGTGGCATGTCATGACACTAACCACTATACCAGCAGACCAGTATATAAGAAATGACTTGGTGAAAAAGATGTATATTTCTGAATTCTTGGAAGGAGGAAGAAAAGGAGAACCATGAAAGAGCTATATAGAATATGTGGCAACACGTGCCACTGGTATGGTGGTTAGTGTCGTGGCATGCCACTCAGATGTCGTGGGTTCGCGTCTCCCCTGGGGCAATGAAAGATTACTGGCTCTGTATGGGGTCTGCAGTGGGAGGTTGAAACCAATTCTTTGGAAGCTTGAATTCAAGTTAATGGCCCCGTGGGCTTGTTCCATGTGAATAGGTTTCATCTGCTGAAATAATAATAATAATAATAATAATAATAATAATAATAATAATAATAATAATAATAATAATAATAATATCCAGGCAGGCATAAGTCCATGAAAAATAGACGTGAGTGGCACAGTGTATGAAGAGAAGCATTATTCTGCTGATGTACCTCCTGAGTAGGTGTATGCCCTGGAAATTTTCTGCACTGGAGTTTCATTCTTGATGAGAAATTTCAAGAACGACTGAGAAGACGAATGAGAACATGACTGATATCTAGGTTTTTCTCAGGCGATACCACCTCATGAGAAAAACGATCCACTGGTAAAAATAAACAAGTAAAAAATGAGCCGAAGTATCTTCGGCGCAATCGATTTTTCTGTACATCGTATAATCAAGGCCACCGAATATAGATCTATCTTTCGGTGGTCTCGCTATAATGTATGAGCCACGGCCCATGAATCTTTAACTACGTCGCGGTGGTGGCATGGCCTATATCATTGCCAGACGCACGCTTATGGTTAACTTTAACCTTAAATAAAATAAAAACTCCCAAGGCTAGAGGGCTGCAACTTGGTATGTTTGATGATTGGAGGGTGGACGATCAACATGCCAATTTGTAGCCCTCTAGCCTCAATAGCTTTGAAGATCTGAGGGCGAACAGAAAAAGTGCGGAGAGAAAAATTGCGGACAGAAAAAGTGCGGACGGACAGATCAAGCCGGCACGATAGTTTTCTTTTTAGAAAACTAAAAAATCTAGGCAAAGCGACCAGAATCGCCATGTGCTACGTAAGGAACATATGTAGATGTGTATTCGGTGTGTATAAGCAAATGTCAACACAGCGATTGCATATCTATTATAACTAACCTGATAAGTATCGTAAACCACGCTCTAATTACTGGGCCTATTTGTCAAGGGAAAACAAGCCCTATTAGGCTAAGATCATAATCTTCGAACTGAAGGGAAATTAGTCGCATAAGGGACTGTATTGTCTGGCAATTAATTCCTCTTCCATTCACCTCAGTTACGCCGCTCATTCCCTTCCTCCCCTCTCCCCACCCCCTCCTCTTTCCCTTCTCCCTCCTCCTCCTCCCCCTCGCTAATGACCTCCTTCCATCCCGCTAGAAACCACTGATTCCAATTCGATTCCTTCTGAGTATTTTCTTATATACCCTGCTTGGATTACGTCTATGTATTCCCAAGAACATTTTCCTTATATATTCTCCTCCCCCTCTCTTCCTCTTCCCCTCCCCCACTCCCTAATGACCCCCCTTCCATCCCCCTTGAAACCACTGATTACATCTCGATTCCTTCTGAGTATCTTCTTATATACCCTGCTTGGATTACGTCTATGTATTCCCAAGATCATTTTCCTTATATATTCTCCTCTCCCTCTCTTCCTCTTCCCCTCCCCCCACTCCCTAATGACCCCCTTCCATCCCCCTTGAAACCACTGACTCCATCTCGATTCCTTCCGAGTATTTTCTTATATACCCTGCTTGGATTACGTCTATGTATTCCCCAGAACATTTTCCTTACTTTTTCCCCCCTCTCTCTCTCTTCCTCTCACACCCCCCTTCTCATTAATGACCTCCTTCTATCCCCCTAGAAACCACTGATTCCATCTCGATTCCTTCTGATTACGTCTATATATTCCCAAGAACATTTTCATTGCTTTTTAGCACTTTTCTTACAATAACATTTGTTTCTCTTTCTCCACAATTTAGTGATCTTGTAGGTCTCGACAGTATTTCAAGATATTTATGAGCCGTTATCTTACTAAACAAAACGCAAAGTTTATCAATGATTTTATTTTTCTCTTTTAGTGTGTTATGTAGATCTAGGGACAATGAACCCCCAGCTTAAAGCTTAAATTGTCAGGAAATCACGAGCGACAGAATGTACTTCATATGCACTGCATTACAAAATGTCTTACATATTACCGTCGTATTTAGCAGGATAGGTACAACAGTGGCCCTCGTGTACATCTGTAACTCTTTGGCCCTTCCTGTAAAACTCTTTTTTTTTTTTTTTGTTTGAGCCTCTTATTATATCAGGGTCTTTCCTATCCCGTTTACTGACGTCACCGTTTCCTTTCATTTTTTTACCCAAGAAAAATGACACTAGGGATATTCTCTCTCTCTTTCTCTTATATACGAACACACACACACACACGCACACACACACAAACACATGCGAGAAACGTGATCACAATCATTCTATCTCCATCTGTTTCTCATGTGACACAAAAAAGGATTTCTCTTTTTCTCTCTCATATATATATATATATATATATATATATATATATATATATATATATATATATATATATATATATATATATATATTATATACAGTATGTGTGTGCGTATGCATTTATGTATGTATGTATATATATATTTATATATACAGTATTTACATACATATACAGATATATATAATGTATATACACACACATATATGTATATATATATACATATATACATATATATATATATATATATATATATATATATATATATATATATATATATATAATGTATGTGTGTTTGTATTTACGCACATCATGAAAATGAATTCTCTTGCGACACAACCGAACTCTCTCTCTCTCTCTCTCTCTCTCTCTCTCTCTCTCTCTCTCTCTCTCTCTCATGAATTCACATAAGACATGAATATTCTCAGTCTATCTGTCTCTCAAACTTACATGGCTCGAGAATATTTTCTCTCTTTCTTCTCTCTATCACGACACAAAAGTAAAATCTGTGCTTTCCGTACAGACAGACAGACACACACACACAAATATACGCACGCACGCACACATACACATACATACATAACATGAGAATGAAAGTTCTGTCTCTATCTCCCTCTATAACACACACGACACGAGAAATTCATTCTCCCTCTCTCTCTCTCTCTCTCTCTCTCTCTCCCTCTCTCTCCTCTCTCTCTCTCTCTCTCTCTCTCTCTCTCCCTCTCTCTCTCTCTCTCTCTCTCTCTCTGTGCCAGGGAAACGCCCCCAGGCAAGTCCTCGCCAGCGGCAGTCAGTATCGGGGGATAAATTTCAATCCATAACACACATATCACCGCTGACTTGGTTTCAATACAGCCCAACAAGATTAGAATTTGCTCGGTAAACAGCAACTTTGGGGCCTTATCAAGTCTGTAAACACGGGCCCCGCTCAGGTTTTCGGGGGGCGGGGTCCTGGTGGGACACGGGCCTGGTTAGACGGGACGGGGGTTGGGAGGGGGGTGAAGGAGGGGGAGGATAAGAGGGGTTTTGGGCTGTCAACAATCAGGGAGCTTTCCACAGCGCCAGACCATGTTAGTATTTGTGTTACAAGGGTAAGTCTACTATCACAACTTTCTCTCTCTCTCTCTCTCTCTTTTCAACAAACTTTGTCATTCGGCAGAGAGAGACGTTGATGTGGTGTCCTGCTTTTCTCTGTCTCTCTCTCTTTTTATCAACTTCCCTATCTGACATTAGGGGACAAGCAAGTGGTTTTGTATTCTCTATAGCTTTCTCGTTTCCTATCAGTACTGTAATTCTCCAGGTAAGGAAATGGATACACTATCTCTCTCTCTCTCTCTCTCTCTCTCCTCTCTCTCCTCTCTCTCTCTCTCTCTCTCTCTCTCTCTCTCTCTCGCTTCTTTTTCCTTTCCAAAACACCGCTATTCATTAGGAAGACCACTGGTGCGATTTCCATTTCTCTCTCGCTCTCTCTCTCTCTCTCTCTCTCTCTCTCTCTCTCTCTCTCTCTCTCTCTCTCTCTCTCTCTCTCTCCTTTTCTGTCAACATTGCTATTTGATAACAGGTATTTACACGACTGCAAATTCTCTCTACAAAATTTAGCCAATTTCACAGAAAAAAAAGTAGTGCGTCAGCATACTGCTCTCTCTCTCTCTCTCTCTCTCTCTCTCTTTTCTCTCTCTCTCTCTCTCTCTTCTCTCTCTCTCTCTCTCTCTCTCTCCTCAAAGTATAGGCCAGCAGAAAAGAGCCACAGGTAGGGGGGAGCCTGAGGTAGGAGCCTTTGGGAGGAGGTAGGACCTGGCTGTGTGAGCCAGTAGAAGGAAGGAAAATCAAGGCCTCAAAGGGAAGCCCCATGTTGGTGGTGGCTTTGTAGGCGTGGCCAAACCTGAGATAATGCGAGGGAATCGGTTTGAGGCTTTACTGAGGGTTATTAAAACCTAATCAAGGCTCATTAAATTAATATTTTTTTTATTATCATGCTTAAAAGTTGCAAATGTGAGGAGGATATTGCCATTATTATCTCTACATTGCTACAGTTGAGGCTCTTATGAGGGTTATTAAGCATAATCAAGGCTCACTACATTAATATTTTTTTCATTATCATAATTAGGAGACTGCAGATGTTCGGAAAGTATTGCCAATATTATTTGGATATTCTGAGTCTCTTGGTACAGTTGAGGCTTTACTAAGGGTTGCTAAGCATAATCAAGGCTCATTACATTAATATTTTTTTTTTGCATTATCATGCTTAAAAGATTGCAGGTGTGAGGAAGGTAATACCACTATTATTTCGATAAACTGATTCTCCTTGTGAAGGATTCGTGTTTGAAACAAACGAATCATTATTGACACTGAAATAATTAATGATTATTATTCATATGAAAAATGTGTACGAAATTAGAAGAGATAAGAAGGTCTTACCGTCATTATTTCGATAAACTGATTCTCCTTATGAAGGATTCGTGTTTGAAACAAATGAATCATTATTAACACTAAGATTAATTCAGGATTGTTATCAATATTCAAATTTTGTACGAAATTCAAATAGCCGGCAAACGGTCACGATCTTGCTAAGCAAGCGATCACACATTAGGCCGTACATTTGGGGAAAAAATGCTAAAAAGAAGCACAAAACAAAATGTCAATAAATAATAGCAAATAAACATACACAAGAATAAACAACCGCCAAGAAATAATTGAAAAGCTGATGGAATGATCACTGGTCCTTATTAATAATTAATTATTTTATACAAATAGCAATACATCACTGAATCTGAGCACCATCAGGTCTGGTCAGCACACGCGTGGGTCAACATTAATGGAAGGCAAAATCCGTTGTCACATTAGCTCCCGCAGCGACTTACACCAGACATTAACGGTCAGCTGTGAAAAGCAATAAATCAAAAGGATTTTCTGTTTTGCAAAGGTCAATGGGACGTACAACTCACTGTCTATATCTAGCCAGGTCTGATGAAGAAGAAGAAGAAGAAGAAGAAGAAGAAGAAGAAGAAGAACAAGAAGAAGAAGAAGAAGAAGAAGAAGAAGAAGAAGAAGAACAACAACAACAACAACAACAACAAGGAAGGAAAACTGGCGAGGAGGAAGAAAGGGGGTGGGGGCATATTTACATAGGAATAATTCCGGCTCTTTAAAAATGAAAAAATTCTGAGTTATGGAACCCGAAGCAGGGAGGGAATTGAGAAGCATAATATATATATATATATATATATATATATATATATATATATATATATATATATATATATATATATATATATATATATATATATATAGATATATATATTGTACAAATAGTATGTAATATTATATAACTGTATATATATATATTTATGTATATATATATATATATATATATATATATATATATATATATATATATATATATATATATATATATATATATATATATATATATATATATATATATATATATATATATTATCATGACAAATTAACGAAAGTAATTTTTTTTAGCCCAGTAACGTAACTGTTCACTTTAAGTTTTGTTTCCTTCTTGCAGTTAAATGAGCGTTTGGGCTGTTCTTTTTCCCCACCGCCGGGTATTTCGCTTGTTTCTGGTAACACACCCATGTGTGATAATTTTCTCTTTTATTTTCATCTTTTTGAGTTTGTTGGGTGATTCCGCGGAGGTTTTGGTGTATATAGGATCTTCGTCTCTCAAAGAGAGTTTCGCCCCAGTTGTCTGAGCGAGAGGTCTGCTGCATTTTTGAGTCTTGCCGTTACCTGGCCCTTTCGTCTGCTTTGCGGCAAGTGCATAAGGTGCCACAGCTTGATTCAGCTTTGCTGCTTCCTGTTTCCTGTGGGTATTCAACGATTCGTCGTCTGCGTCTGCCCTTTTGAGACGTGTGCCGCCGCGTGAGGGTACAGCCATCACTTACGGTGCAACTTTGATCACGGCGTTCGCCTCTGTTGCAGCTTTTTCCGAACCTCCTCGGTGTTGTGGAGGGGATACAGCGCCCGTAGAGAGACTTGCCTCCAGTATGCGTACATATTGCTATTTTTTTTTTTTATTATTCTATTTTTTTTTTTTTGACTGCTGACGCTGTCGTGCTACGGACACGAGAATTGTTTGTGGCGGTATCAGCTTCATTGTGATCTGTGATGATCGTAGGGAAACTTGCCTCTGGTAAGCGCATATGTACATTTTAAAGTATTCATTGACGTTTGATGCTGTCTGGTGTTATAGACGCTTCGAGCTGCTGATGGTAATCGGCAGAATTATCTTCAAGTGTGTTCTACGGTGTTGGATTTTATATATATGCGATTTAAATAAAGACTCATGTTATTATTCTAAGTTAGGTTAAGGTATTTGATTGTTATAATTAGAATTAAGGGTTATTTTTCCTATCTTTGCCTTAGAAGGCAAAGATATGTTTTTTTTTTTTTTTACCATCGTGAGTCTGTTGTTTTTTCTTTCTCCCTCTGTGATTTTTCCTCCTCCTGTCGGTATACATGTTAGCGTAGGCGAATGGGGAATGCTTGTGCTTTTGTTTTTGTACCTGAATGCGGTTTCTAGCCCCAATCATCATTTACGGCTATCTTTATTTCATTAATAAATATTGTTATTTTAGTACAGTTCGGATTTTTCTTATTCCTCTTTGAGTGTACAGTGTTTTGCTGAGGATCCTGACTTTGTGGTTTAACAGCCCTTTTTGAAGTCATGACTGATTGTTTTGAAAATCTGCCTATAAGGAGAGTTTGTTTGAGGAAAGAGTAAATCCTTGTTTTTTTTTTTTTTATAAGAAATCAGGGTATTCATACAACCTGGATCTGGCATATACAGTATGTATAAATTTTGTTTTTACACGAGATTTGTGCAAGAGGGGATACCCTATGGCTGGTCTAAGGCTCTGAAAATTTATAGGAATCTTGATAATCATAATAATTTTGATAATTTGTAGTGAGAAGAAGGTCACCATAACAACACACACACACACACACACATATATATATATATATATAATATATATATATATATATATATATATATATATATATATATATATATATATATATATATATATATATATATATATATATATATATATATATATATATATATATATATATATATATATATTAGCTGATCAACCCGGCGCTGCCCGGTAAAACTGTGAATAACAACCTATAACCTCTCTCTCTCTCTCTCTCTCTCAGGTTCTAATTTGAACTCATTCGTTAATATTGTATAAGAATATGTCTTTTTTTAATTAGAAATATTTATACTATGCTCTTTTACGCCTTTTTGTTTCTTTCCTATTAAGCGAATTGCTGCAACAGCTAGTCTGCCACCTCCTCATAAGTGAGTGGAATTTGTTGGAAACGAAAAGGATTGACATAAATAAAAATTAGATATTTCAAAGTACCTATTTTTTGTGATTTTTTTAAAAATAGTAACCAACAGGTGTCAGTTACCTATGACCTACAACACGTTCGTACATTTTGCCTTTGTTTCACTACCCTTTGTCATGTTACACCTAACACAAATAGTAATGAATTATATACCCAAGGAAAGGCAATTTATTTTACTTTTGTGCTGAATAAACAAAAAGTTAGGTATCTCTGTTTAGCGATTTTTGGTGATGGAAAAAAAAGTTGCAAAACATTTTATAATAGGGCTAACTACAACTCGTGATACGTAGGCTATGCTTTATATTGGTTTTAGGGATATTTTTAACATAGCATAATAAATTACAACTCATTAACTTTACAGTGACATCAAATTTATGAACGTAGCATTTAGTATAAGGTTACACGGAATGATAGCAAAAATTACCTCTATGCATGTTCGTACGGCAACTGTGTCAACCCATACAAAGCAAGGTTTGGTGAGCACCTAACGGTCAATTTGTACCTATGGTAATGATGTAATAAGATATCAGAAACAAAAACATTCCCTCCCCGGAGGAATATAAGGAAAGCGGTTATTTAATGTTTTGAATAAATACACGGTGAAAAAGACAGAAATGAATATACAATATATATATATATATATATATATATATATATATATATATATATATATATATATTATGTATATTATATATTTATACACATATATATATATATGTATGTATATATATATATATATATATATATATATATATATATATATATATATATATATATATATATATATATATATATATATAACGTAAATCAACAGTAAATAAAAAAGTTGTTGGAACAGGCTTATCACGTAGATGCTGCACATATATACATTCTAAAGGAAATGGCAGCCTTAACATTTCCTGTTTTCGTTCAGACTACTGAAGCCAGATGCATATTTTCAGCAATTACGATAACGTTTTCGTCCCAACAGGATTTCTCATCTTAGAAAACTATCGTACACTGCGCTTGGTGGCCGGAAGCCACATCCGGGGATTCTTCATGTGACGTAACGAGAAAGCTCCGAGTCTTATTCTTGGCATCCCGTCCTTTACCAAACGCCTACCACAACACTCGCCTAATGGTTCATTAGAGTAACCCATCCTAGTTTTTTTTTTCGGAAAGGGATCCTCACGTCTGGTTTTAAGACGCCAGCCACAATTGTTGGGAATGCCCTCAAGATGTTATTTCAATTCTTGCAGATGAGTTTTTAAGTCAGCCATCCCCCACCACATTTTTGGGTTGAAATGGGGTTCAAGAACTGTTACCTAGGCTTGAATGACAACGGAAGATGCCATCTTTTCCCCCAATGTAAGCTGGTCCTTATCGCCCGCTCCCTAAATTCTGACGTGGAAATAGCACTTGAAGATGTTCTATGAAACCGTGTAGCTCCTGGCTGAGTTGTCAATGTTTTGTAAACGGATGTGGTCTGTAGGATAACTCCTCTGTCTACGTCAAACATTCTGGCTATCCCTACGCCCTCAAGTCAATCCTACGCAAGCCAGTAAAATAAATGGATGGAAAAAAGGGAAGGTAATAGGGTTCTGGAAATATGGATGTAGGGGGAGACTTCCAAAGCATGGGCATTGCTGACTCTGCTAATCTTCACGGAATAAATATGGAGTACATTATTTAGCTCTGATAACTATAACGATGTATTATTTATTAATACTAATGTAAAGAAGATAAAAAAAAATCAAATTAAAAATGAATACACTGTACTGGAATATTTTCTAATACGAATAATTCCTCAGAATTACTTTCTGTTCAACTTCATGCAAACAGAAAACAAATAATTAAATGGAACTGAACTGTAAATAAAGTTATCTGAATATTAAAACTTTTTACAAACCTTAATCGAAATATAATACACCTCGAACAGAAAGCTCATCAGATGATTCTTTAGTAAAAGGTTGCATTG
>JANJGK010000031.1:17807697-17815197 GCA_039081455.1 Macrobrachium rosenbergii
GTAAAGCAAGACCTTTAGTCCCGTGCAATGACACAGTTAAAGGAATATCATCGAATCTTGTTTTATTAAGTCAAATAATGAAAGTGTTCTAAATTTAAGTCTTGGTTTATTTAAACTTGATGCCTTCATAATTAAAAAAGTTGTTGATAAATATATGCAAAATTAATATTCATTTTTATACATGTTTCTGCAATGTGAATGGGTAAGATTCCGTTTGACTTATGGTTAAGTATATATTTGGATTAGTTTGTGACCGCGTGATCCCGGTTTGCCGTGGATTAACCTTTTGTTTTTTACCCCCTGGCAATTAACCATCTGGTGTTCAAGGTTATACATGTTTTTGGATGTTATAAGCCTAAACTTTAGTATTTCTTGTTGTTTGGTCTTAGGTTCAGTTTGTGACAGCTCGATCCCGGATTATCCTGGATTAACTTTCTGTTTATTACCCTTTGACAACTGACCATCTGGTATTCTTGTTCTTTTTGTTTACTTTGTAACCTTCCTTATATCTGTGTCTCATTCGTGCCTCGACGATGCGTTAATAAACGTGAAAGCACTTGGTACTGAACTTCTGCCTGTCATTTTCCCGAATTCCACAGGAAAACGACAGGCAGAAGTTCAGTACCAAGCGCTTTCACGTTTATTTACGCATCGTCTCGTATATCATATACATAATATCCTTCCATTTTCATGCAATGGGTAAGGTTAAAAAAGCCTAATCCTACCCTGGTCCAGAGAAAACTTAGCTTTTTCAGTTCCTGGAGGAGAATCGAACCCCTGGCCCTGACCAGACTAGATCAAAGACACTATCCACTTGATTATCGATGATAACCGAACGTATGTTTACGGACTAACTGAAGGAAATGTCCAACAAATTATCATTATTAAAAGTCATTATGTAACTACAATTTTGCTAAAATCATTAAATTTACGGGACTGCAAAGGCGGAAATATAATTGTTTACTATCTGTAAATACTGCTTTGTCTTATGGTACATTACTATTTCTAAATCAATTAAGAATATATTAGTTTTCTGTTAACGAAAACTACTGAGATGGCTATTTGTATTCTCCGTCCGCACTTTTCTGCCTGCACTTTGTCTGTCCGCACTTTTTCTCCCCGGCCTCAGATCTTAAAAATTACTGAGGCTAGAGGGCTGCAAATTGGCATGTTGATCATCCACCCTCCAATCATCAAGTATATCAAATTGAGCCCTGTAGCCCCAGTAGTTTTTATTTTATTTAAGGTTAAAGTTAGCCATGATCTTGCTCCAGCCACCGCTACAGGTGCCAACAACACAGGCCACCAACGGGCCGTGCCTGAAAGTTTCATAGGCCGCGGCTGAGAGTTTCATGGGCCGTGGCTGAGAGTTTCATACAGCATTATACGCTATACAGAAAACTCGACTGCCCCGAAGAAACTTCGGCGCATTTATTACTTGTAATTTTTTTTTTTTTTGCACGCGCTAGCGTGGTTAAGTTAACGAGGGAATTATTAGCATGTTTATGCTTTAACGGTAGATAAGTCTAGAAGAAAAGTCTTAAGCATATCCTGTTTTGTTCATCTGGGTAGGTTCGCTTCGACAAAACCATGAAATTTTTGGGCAAAGTTCTTACTCGGTTTATATCGGTTTTGAAACCAGATGAACTGCAATCAGCCATTCCTTTGAGGACGTAGGTGATGAAATTCTCTAGGTGGCTCATTTTCCATATCTTTAGCCATTCCTAGCTTGTTTACGCGGATGCGTTCGCTGAAGAAGACGGGGAATAAAATCTTAATCGAGTTCTGATTCATTCCACGTGGATGAATTGGCTGCCAAAGATAACGATTGTTGTGGTGTAGAATAGATAGGGAAATTAAATAGAAGAGAGAGAGAGAGAGAGAGAGAGAGAGAGAGAGAGAGAGAGAGAGAGAGAGAGAGAGAGAGAGAGAGAAAGTTAGGAGAGAGAAGGAGAGAGAAATAAGAGTAAAGAGAGAGGCAAAGAACACAGTGATAACGGCCAAATGCTGTTGTGTCGTGTTATCAATACGTGAGATGTTTACATTGCAGTATATCGTGTTTAAGCCATAAAAACAGTCGTAAAAATGGGAAATAATGGCCTCGCGATTGAAGCCAAGCAAAACATGAGTCAGCACAGTCTAAATGCTTACAACGCTGATTCTATAGCCCCGCCTTCTCCGGAAGGTGTTTTCGTGGAAGTTCCAGGAATTTGGGGGTTGACCCAAGTGATATACTTCTTCAACCTCCAATCAATTATGTGTGGGAGGGGTCTTTCCCACACCCTCCTAAGATCACCTCCTATCAAGTCCTCTAAGGAGAGATTTGAATCACACCCACTACAGTCCTTCCAATCAGCTACTTGAAGGGGAGGCCTTGCTGATTAATCCTTCCAATAAGGCTAGAAGGAGGTGGAGATTTACAGATAGCAAGTTTCCTGAGGGTTCAACGAGTGAGAGACCGACGAGGAGACCAGAGTCAGAACTGTGTCCTTCAAGGGAGAGTACTTCTCCCAATCGCTTCCGTGTTCCCCATATAGACTGATTCAAGAGTGATTCGTTTCTATCATTGTAACTTGTTAATTTTGTACTGATCTTTATAATATTAAGTACTAATTAAAGTGAAGAAATTACCGATCTCGTCTCTATACGCCTTTCTGAGAGATATCAATATTTAAAAGGAATAAATATACAAAGATAGCACATCATCCGCGAAGCGATCTGAAGGACACCTCGAAAGAAACCAAGGTAAGAAGAGAAAGACTAAAATCTATGCAATCATATAACGAAGAACGTAAAAAAGGAACAATAAAAACATTACACGATATTCTTTTAGCAAGTCCTCTTCAGCACGTGATGGGGTTTTCGCTAGAGAATATAAAACTGCGGAACTCTTTAGGGAGTTCTACTTTGATTGTGCGGGTGCGTTAGCTGAAGAAGGTAAATAAATTAAAAATACCGGAATTCCTAAAACAAGTTCAGTGCCGTTAGGTAGGCTATATCGGTTTAGATAAGTCCGGTGAATGCCTCCGTGGGAAATCCTTGAAGGCTACATTAACAGGATGTCCTTATTAATGACGCATTTTAATGCACGTGATTATTAATTATTGCTAGCATTGATTTCTCATGTCGTTTATTTCCTATTTTTTTTCTTTTCCTTATAATTTCCTGTTTCATTGCTCTCACTAATTCCTACGTCATGTCCTGCCATACAACGGTAATATTAACTAGTAATGTATCAGTGACGTCAAAAAAGACAGCGAAGTTTAGGTGATTTTGTAACTGCATTATACTTATGGCAAGCTTAATGAAATACAATGAAAGCAGATCAAGAGTACACTTCAAATTTTGCAAGCAACCTCTTAACGATCCTATAACTCCAGAGAGCAAACGTACAATCTCTGTAAACAAGTGATTCGCAGCGTTTTAACTTTTGAATTTAGTGAGCAGTCCAGCATCGCAATAACTCAAGAAGGTCTCAGCTGATAAATTTTCAACTTTGTTGACAAACCAACCTCATTAGTAGAGAACAAATGAACAGATAAACTTTAGATTTTGTGGGCACACTTATGAGACCCCACACGCAAGAACGAGTCATCAAATAAACATTAAATCCTGCGGGAGAATTTACGTAGTATATACCTCAAAATTGTCACTCAGAAAAGCTTCAAGTTAAGTTGGCAAATTCATTAACCATATGATCCAAAACCTAGCTACTTTAAATCTGAAATGTCTTGAAGACTCTAGAACCTTTTCCTCGTAATTTTCTTTTTAAAAAAAATTTGTTCCTAAGAAAAATTACATACGACAGACTAGAAGCTAAATAGGAAATCGTAAAAAAAAAAAAAAAAAAAAAAAAGCGATAAGCATGAAACACTGAGGGGGGAAATCGTCCAGCTACGACAACATCACTAACGCCTAGACTTTTATCTAATTATCAACGACCTTAGAATGCCAGAGATTCTCTTCAATCTTATACCCATTTCAAAATCTTCAGTTAAATACTGTAGCCTCTAAAACCTTGGCTATCATATGCTCTTTTCCACTCTCTACAACTTGACAAATTTCTTTTTTTAAAAAGCCGTTCAAAGAAAATTTTTCCATTTCTACTACTTGACACATTTCTTTTTTTAAAGGAAATTTTTCCACTTCCTACAACTTGAGAACTTTCGTTTTTTAAAAAATCGTTCACAGAAAATGTTTCCACTTTCTGCAACTTGAGAAATTTCTTTGTTAGAAAACCGTTCAAAAATTTTTCTCCACTCTCTACAACTTGACAAATTTCTTTTTTTTAAAAACCGTTCAAGGAAAATTTTTCCACTTCCAACAACTTGAAAAATTTCTTAATTTTAAAAAGCCGTTCAAAGAAAATTTTTCCACTTTCTACAACTTGACAAATTTCTTTTGTAAGAAATCGTTCAAAGAAAATTTCTGGAAGCCGTATCAGATCAGCTCGTAGCGAACGTCTGTTTCAAAAGCGTCACTTCCAGCTTTATCGCTTCTTAGAAAACGTAACATATTGGGATTCACACACGTTATGCAATCGTCCACTTCGGGGAAATCCCAGGCTTGAAGTGACATTATTCAGATTTTACACTAAAGTAAAATTCAAGCATCACCAGTTTTTTTGTCTTTATTAATTTGTTTGCATTCGTGTTTGGAACAGAATAGAATATAAGATTTATGTCAAAGGCCAAGCACTAGGCCCTATGAGGTCATTCATCGCTGAAAGGGAAATTAGCAGCAAGAAGGTTTGAAAGGTGTAAATGGAGGAAAACATCGCAGTTGCACAAAGAAACAATTGTTAGAGAGGGTGGAAAGTCAGATGGAAGAAAGAGCACATGAACGCAGGCACAATAAAAGGAATGAAAGCGGTTGCAGCTATGGGCCGGAGGGACGCTGCAAAGACCCTAAAGTACTGCCTACAGTGCACCACGTGAGGTGCGCTGGAGGCACCAACCCCCTACGGAATATTCTTGTTCAATTTTTTGACATTTTGTGGCCTCGTGGCCTTGAAGATTAGTCTTTCACGATAATTCTTATCATATAATCTCGCGATCACGATGCATCTTCTAGTTATATTCCATGAAAATATAAGGAAAACTTGATACTGTGGACGAGAACAATAAACATCACCACACTAATGATGTAGTTTAACAAAAGCAATATGAACAATAAGGATCACATTTAAAATTAACTACAATTTCAATGGCACTAGTCTTAACATAATAATAATAATAATAATAATAATAATAATAATAATAATAATAATAATAAAAGTATGTTTATTATTATTAACTACAATTTCAATGGTACTAGTCCTAGCATGATGATGATAATAATAATAATAATAATAATAATAATAATAATAATAATAATAATAATCGTTTATGATTATTATTATTATTATTATTATTATTATTATTATTGTTGTTGTTGTTTTTTTTGTTAATTTCAAAATTAATAATTAGCTGAAACAAAATTATCACAGCTATCCGCGAAGGGGCAAAGCATGGTCATGCCTACCGTTATTTCTAGGAAATGACATGAACAGAATAAACTTCCCAACATCAGAAATCCCGTAACACTGCTGCAGACATCCTATGTGCCATTTAGCAGGATTCAGTGTAGTAACATATGTATATTACGCTTAATTTATTTATTTTATTCATTGTTAGTTATTTTCATTTTTAAATGATAATTTCAGGCAGAGATTTTAATTTTGTTTCACTTATTACATTATTCTGTTCAGTAAGTGTGTCACTTCAAATCAGGGTCCCCTTCCATTTTTTTTTTTATTTGGATTATATTCTATTTTTTTGCCTCATTTATTTTTCTTCCGGTTTGTGCTATATTACAAGATTTGTACAAAATTTTATTTTTACAAGACGAAGGTAAGAAACAAATGAACTCCATCAATTAACATCAGGTTGTGGAACTTACACTTAATTAGCTTTCCCCATTTCCATATGGCGTCGCTGTCTCCTATTCAGTACATACATACATACATACATACATACATACAAGCATGCATGCATACGTACATATATATATATATATATATATATATATATATATATATATATATATATATATATATATATATATATATATATATATATATATATATATATACACATATAGTATATATAGTATATATATATATATATATATATATATATATATATATATATATATATATATATATATATATATATATATATATATATATATATATATATATATATATATATATATATATATATATATACAATTGGGGTGTAAACCCAGATGCGTTTCGTCGAGACATCTTCAAGAGTGATACATACAGGCAGAAATTTACACTGTATACGAGTCCAGCCCTAATTTAGGACCGAATCAGTCCTCCATTCACAAATCTCAGTTTTCCAGTGCAGTTTTTCCCACGGGAAACCAACTCCCCTCCTTAAAATCTTTGCCCTTTACACATTTCTGCTGAAATAAATGGATCAATTTCATAATCTAAACTGATATTCTTGTTTCTACTTGAGTTTTCTATTCCAAACACAGATTCAATAACGCCCTTTCCACCAGTACAATTATTGATGAAATTCATGTTTTCCTTAACATTAACGAAAACTGCACTGTTATCATGCGTATATTTTATACATTTTAACGCTTTCCTCTTTTCCAGTGATTTTCCGGTTTGACCATTACGTCAATTTTCACAGGACTTACATGGAGTGTGAATTGAATTGAATTGAATTGAATACAGAATTTAGCCCAAAGGCCAAGCACTGGGACCGACGAGGTCATTCCACGCTGAAACGGAAACTGACAGTAAAAGGTTTGAAGGTGTAACAGGAGGAAAACCTCGCAGTTGTACTATGAATCGATTGTTAGGATAGGGTGGAAAGTCAGGTGGAAGAAAGAGAATATGGAAGGAGGTACAGTTTAAGGAACGAAAGAGGTTGCAGCTAAGGGCCGAAGGCACGCTGCAAAGAACATTAAGTAATGCCTACAGTGCACTGCATAGGTGCACTGACGGTACTAACCACCCGCCCCCACCCCGCCCCCACGGGGAAAATGGATTGTGATGCACATTCTTTATATTGTCTGCGGGGCTTTTTTTTTTTTTTTTTTTAGAAGTGTCACTATATGGTATTATAAGCGTATGATATGGTACTAAAATAGTTTGTGTTATCTGTTTCTCTGTCGTTCCACCCTCGAAAGTACTTTTGCTGCTCTTAAAGAACTGTCTATAACATTGTCTAGATATTTTAATTTCTTGCGTTAATTACAAATTACAACTTTTTCATCACCAATATATCCAATATTATATAAAAGCAATGCTTTTAAAACACTGCTGAGGCTAGAATCAAAACATGAATAGGCAGAAATATTAAAATGATTTCTGTATACAATAAATTAAAACCGATTTACATCACTATGTATTATCAATGAAAAAGAGGGAAGGCAACTGTCATTTTCCATTTCCAATGTGAATTTTATCGACGGCACCAA
>JANJGK010000031.1:17820197-17825197 GCA_039081455.1 Macrobrachium rosenbergii
TCTTTTACCTTTATTCTGAATGCAGTGACAGACGGAACAGGACACCTTTGGGCTTGACGTAGAATGTTTTGACAGAGTCAGTGCTTTAAAATGCAAGACAGGAAGAGTGAGGTGAACACAGAAGCGGAAAAAAAAATCAGAAGTTCGCAACGATTATGGTCATAGGGAATAACTGTTGCGTATTTCGTCATTGAGGAATCCCAGAGAACCGCAAAGGATGAACAACGAGTGACTGGGAACCAGAAAAGGAACCAGAAAGGAAGAAGAGAAAGTGGGAGAAAAAAATAAGAGATAGTAACCAGTAAGAAGAGTAACGGAGGAGAACAAAAAAAAAAAGGGCGAACGGGCATAAAACGGAGAGGCAGAGACTGATAACATATCTCTCTCTCTCTCACTCTCTCTCTCTCTTTGGTAGATAGGAGAAAAAAACGACCGCATGACGTCAAGCAAAGGCGTTATGAAGCATGACGAAGTCATAACTTCAGGAAGCACAGATTAAATGGATTATCATCTGGGGTATTTTCAATGGAATTTAAAGACGTAAAAATATCATATTTAATACTTAATATTTTTCAACATTTTTTTACGCTACGGAATTTCAAACTATCTCACGCATAAAATGTAGCAATTTACTAATTATTTTTCTATAATATAAAGTAACATTACATAAAAAAATATTTCTAAAATCAAAATGTAGTTATCTCCGAAAAACTGGATTCACATAATAGTCGTCTACAAATAATTTCTGTATTCAAAATATCTGTTTATTAGTATTTCAATTTAGGATATATTTCCATTAACAGATCACTGTTATGTACGAAATATTCATAACTATAAAATAACGTTATCTACAAAGTAATGATACTAATAAGTACTCTTACCTAAGAAACATTTCCCCTTTAAATAAAACTTTTCTGAACTAAATATCAATCTTCTTAAAATCTTTCCTAACTCCCACAGCTATCCCTAAGTTAAGGGGTCGGCTGCCCTGATGCGTCTTCTCCGACAATCTGTATTGAAATCCTCTTCCTCTACTAAACTCTTTTCCTTCAAATCCTAAGCCCTTCTTATCCAAATCCTCCTTCACTTTATTGAACTGAATGTAGAATTTAGGCCAAAGGCCAAGCACTGGGACCTATGAGGTCATTCAGCGCTGAAACGGAAATTGACATTAAAAGGGTTGAAAGGTGTAACAGGAGGAAAACCTCAAAGCAGTTGCACTATGAATCAATTGTTAGGAGAGGGTGGACAGTAAGATGGAAGAAAGACAATATGAAGGGAGGTACAGTAAAAGGAACGAAAGGGGGTTGCAGCTAGGGGCCGAAGGCAAGCTGCAAAGAACCTTAAGTAATGCCTAGTGTACACCACATGAGGTGCACTGTCGGCACTACCCCCTACGGGGTCCTTCTCTTTATCACTTTTCTAATCCTTTCTAATCCTCCCACTTGACCTTCTACCCCTTAACAGACTCCATCCAAGACCTCTTCACACCCTTCCCTTCACTAATTCTTACCACATGGCCAAACTATTTCAACATCGACTCTCTCTTATCATATCAGTAATTTTTAACGCTGCAAACCTTCTAATTTCTTTCATTTTCCAGGTTCTCACGCAGCCAGATCCCCCCCCCCCCCACCAACAAATATCCATATAAGTTAAATACTTATAAAATACCTGTAAAAGGATTTATCTATAAAACGTTTATAGAATATAAGCTCATTAAAATACAAGTTCATAACTAATACTTACGTTCCTTGAATGGTAAGACCTTTATAGCAGCTTCACGCATTGTCAATCTTCGTTCTGCAAAGTAAGTAATTGGAATTATTATCATCTGACACGTTCTAGATTATTATTATTATTATTATTATTATTATTATTATTATTATTATTATTATTATTATTATTATTATTATTAACCAATAATGATAAATATAATTATTACTGTAATAATTAATATAAATTTATTATTATTATTATTATTATTATTATTATTATTAAATAAAACGCACTAAAAACGAAGATGACAAAAGGCGAAAAGAGAATAATACCGACAGATATAATAGATAATTTGTTTTCAGGGCAGAGAAACGAAATTCAGCAGATATGGAAAATGTCAAAGGCAGAGCCAACACTTACTATAGAAATAAGTTATGAATGAGGAAATTACTGAAAGAAAGCTAAATTCCAATGGAATATAAAGAGGAAAAACGATAACGATGAGACCTTCATTTTCTACTATGTTTTTATACGCTACGGAATATCAAAATATCTAATGTATAAGACATCGTAATTTACTCAATGTTTCTATGCAAAAAAATACATTGCCTACAAAATATTTTTAAAATGAAAAAATGTAGGTATTGAGAGAGAGCGAGATTTACTGAATAAGTGCCATGAAAAGAGACATTTATAACTGCAATCAGAAGCTTTCAGAAGTTTTTATAATAACAACGTTCATTATGTATAAATAAGTTGTATCGGAGGTGAATATTCTGGTTTAAAAACATAACTCAAACAATAGAGGGCCATTGGTCTGTACGAGCCTATTTAACATCATATATTCATATATATATATATATATGTATATTATATATATATATATATATATATATATATATATATATATATATATATATATATATATATAATGTATATTTTTATAATGTGCAAACGTGTTTATATAAATATATATATATACATATATGTGTATATATATTTCATATATATATATATATATATATATATATACATATACATATACATATATATATATATATATATATATATATATATATATATACATATACATATACATATACATACATATATATGATATATTAGAAAGAGTTCTAGGGACATTAATGCAATTTTACCAAACGACCGAAGTGATATTGCACAGAATGTTAAGTGGCTGATACTTTACATGTCGCGCTGACTGTTGATATAAAAAAAGAATTCTCAGAGGTTTCTCAAACGATCTGGTAGTTTGAAAGAGGGGAGCGGATGCTACCACGCATAAGAATATGTGGTTAAATGAGGTCATGTTATTAGTGTTATGTTATTAGTATGTTCCAGGACAGGAAATGGCTGTGACTGTTAGTGGATAAACTGAAATGAATGACAATGAATCATGCAGTGGGCGAGGAGTAGAATACAATGTTGAACAGAACAGCTTTCTGAAACTAAAGTAACAATGTATTTGAGGAATGTTAGGCCTGAATGATTGATTGGGTTCTGCACACTGGCGTCACTACAACGTAGGTTATCGACGCAAGTGCGGTTGATGAATGTGAAGGTAAAAAGGAGAGAAGCTGTTCATGGGAATTATCTGCATGGCAAGGAAAGCTTGCAATTTTGAGAAATGAAGAAAAATGTGTGTTAAATATTTTGCAAAGACGATGATTTGGGGTTGCGAGTTCTGAGGTGGTTGGGTCAGGTGTAGAGACTGGGTGATTCACCAGTCTTTCATCGGAGGAAGAAAGTCAGTGGATGGCGAAAGTCTTAGAGCGAAAGTACTTTAATTTCTATGGGTCAAAAGAGATTAAAAGGATGTTAAAATGACCAGAAAAAGTTGAATAAAAGATAGTTTCAGATGTCGCATTATGAAAGGGGTGTCTCTTCATAAAACTTGACAACAGTCACTCCCCCGTTCACCCTTCAACTGTTAAAGTGTTATAAATGGGGTTTTCAATCATGATTCCCCAGTTTAAGAGTGTGTGTGGCAGCGAATGCTCTCTACTTTTTAGAAGGGACAATCCTTTAAGGATTAAAAAAATTAAAATCAATTATAATTTAATATATCAATAAATCATGAATAAAATGTCAATTAAAGAAACATATCACAAACAATTTCCATTAACAAACATCACTCTGCGCAAGGAAGAGACCCTTTCAACCATGTTCTCCAAACATACCCAAGAGTGAAATGTGCAGAAAAAAAGTGAACAATCTGAACAACATTCGGAACATTTCCGAACATTTATTTCACTACGGACGGGTCGAGCTGTTTACCCGGGAATCCCTGAAAATTGGGAAATAGGGCTGCTGTCCCAATTACTAAAGCCCTATAGAATTTTAGAAGTGGATGAGGGTTACGAATAAATCTATCAACTGGAATTCACTCCTCCCGTAACTGATTGTATTTGTTTAGTTGCTTATTTCTAGTTTTTTTTTTTTTTTACTTTTTTTTTACCAGTACCTGACGTTGCTCTCGACGTCAAGGGTAACTATCTTTATCCCGAACTTTTAGGAATGGACGAGAGTTGTTTGGGCGTAATTGGGGGAGTCATTTCCTGTGGTGAAAGAGGTTTGCTTTTATCCAGATAAGAAGAGCTAAAGTTGAATACTGATATACTTTATCTCTCTCTCTCTCTCTCTCTCTCTCTCTCTCTCTCTCTCTCTCTCTCTCTCTCTCTCTCTCTCTCTCTCTCTCTCTCTTAGAAACGTTGCCTCTCTTCTACTTTACCTCGTCCTAGCATTTTTACTCTTTCTCCATGCGATACAAAACTAGAGGTTGCTTTGAGTAATAACATAATAATTCTCTCTCTCTCTCTCTCTCTCTCTCTCTCTCTCTCTCTCTCTCTCTCTCTCTCTCTCTCTCTCTTACACATACGCACGCGCACGCATACAATCTATCGCACACATAAAGATTTTAACTCTTTCCCGCCATTGCACGCACACACACACAAACACACACATATATATATATATATAAATATGAGGCTATCAGTCGAGAAACATGCCAAGCGCCATCCTGGGTCAAAGTATTTTTTAATTTAATTTATTTTATTTTAAAAATGGCACTTGGCGTGTTTCTCGACTGAAAAACTCATATATATGTTTATGTATATATAAAAAAATTTTCAAGTAACTGGCTTTTAACTGTGAAAATAAATTTCAGTATCTCAGCTGGGCTTGAACTCACATCTCAAATGCTCTGAGTTACATCCACGCAGCATTACCAATTGTGCTACAGAAAGAATTTTCAATCGGTAGTT
>JANJGK010000031.1:17832697-17855197 GCA_039081455.1 Macrobrachium rosenbergii
ACTTCTGATTTCTATGAAAACAATACTCTTGTCTTTATCACCCTTCTTGCCCTTGATAAGAGCATTTGGCTGCCCATCCCACTGGCCACTGAAACAGTGTTAGAAAGGATAACCGGACTCCTTTATTTAATTGCAACCCTTGGGAAATAATAACAAGACTCCTTTACTTATCTGCAACCCTTGGGAAAAAATAACGGACTCCTTTATTCATCTGCGACTCTTAGGAAATACTGTACAGTAATAACCAGACTCCTTTATTTACTGCAACCCTTGGGAAATAACCGAACTCCTTTATTTATCTGCAACCCCTGGGAAATAATAAACTGAACTCCTTTATTTATCTGCAACCCTTAGGAAATAATAATCGGACTCCTTTATTTACCTGCAACCTTGGGAAATAGTAACCGAACTCCTTGATTTAGCTGCAACCTTGGGAAAAAATAACTGGACTTCTCCATTTATCTAAAACCCCTGGGAAATAATAACCAGACTCCTTTATTTGTCTGCAACCCTTGGGAAAAAATAACTGGACTCCTCCATTTATCTGCAACCCTTGGGAAATAATAACCAGACTCCTTTACTTATCTGCAACTCTCGGGAAAAAATAACCGGACTCCTTTATTTATGTGCAACCCTTGGGAAAAAATAACCGGACTCCTTTATTTATCTGCAATCCTTGGGAAATAATAACCAGACTCCTTTACTTATCTGCAACCCTTGGGAAAAAATAACCGGACTCCTTTATTTATGTGCAACGCTTGGGAAAAAATAACCACTCCTTTTTTTTTATCTGCAACCCTCGTTCTTGGTAAAAACTCAAGCAACCCATTTCTGGATACCTTCAGGTGAACCCGAGTGCTGTCATAGCCAAGCGTTGCTCGGAGCTTACCTGTCTGCGGCTGGACCAAGAGTGTGTCTCTACAGAAAGCACCAAGAGAATGATCAGAGTGAGTAGATGGTGATCTCATTGTGTAAAAATCACACTTGTGCTCTTACTTGACTGAACTGTCATATTAAGTACAGCGCTGTTTTTGTGCTTATTGTACTACAATGAAACGCACTTTTAAATTAAGTAAAGTGGTTGAAATTTAGGCTTTTACATACAGGCATCTTTTACGCAACTATTGTACTACACTATCATAATTTCTTTTAGTATTTGCTAGAAACCGTGGGTCATTTTAATATAACTACCATACTAAATTGCAAATATTGTCTGAGGATACTGTAATGAAGTGTACATCGCTTTTTCTTGAGGAAAAATCTAAATTTTGCTGCTGCTATACTCTGAAGTTGCTCAATCTTTCCTACGGTTCCTTGATGAACAGGATGCACAGTGGGTTCTTGAAACTGCAACAAAACCTTATTCCTTTGAGTCTGAACCTGTTCTTCCTTGCCTTGTCCTCCTCCCTCGGAACCCCTTATTTCATTTAGAATGGAACTTGCCTTTTCTTTTCTTCATCTTCACCTCATTCCTGTCTTAAAATATCCTTTTCGTTTCGGGTGAAACTTGCTCTGTATTCCTTCATACCCATCATCTTATCATTTTCATAGAATCATGAATTCGTTTCAGGCGGAAGCTTTCAACATAAACATGGGAATGCAGAGGGAGTGTGTAGACGTTGAGGTCGAAGACCATGTTGCCTGCACCTGTCGGTGTCAGAAGACGCAAGCAGACTGTGGGAAAACCAAGGTACGAAAGGTCCTCTTGATTTTTTCTTATGTTGAAGATATTGGCAATTTTTTTTTCTATGTTTAGAGGCCAACAGGACGTGCAAACCACTTAATGCTCTCATGGAGCCCAAATTCTAAGAAAACATGAAACGGAAGAGGCAAAAACATTGTGGGAGTATACGTTGTAATAATAGACCAAATTATATATATATATATAGATATATATATATATATATATATATATATATATATATATATATATATATATATACATATACTCTTTAACACACTAAGATTTATTTCAGTGGCAATTAAGGTCATGGTAGATGAGTAGCACTGCCGGCGAATTCCCTCTGGGCTGGTCCTGAGTTCAAATTCTGCAGTGCTTAATAAAATTTCATTACACGCGCAACTCAACCACCTCTGCGACGAGATGTTGGTTTGAGGACGCCCATTAGTCTAGCTGCTGAATCATCAACAGCCTTGTGTCCCGCGTGAGTTGGGTCTCTGGAACAATGAATTGAATTAAATACAGAATTTAGACCAACGGCCAAGCACTGGGACCTTATGAGGTCGTTCAGTGTTGAAGGGGAATTAACAGTAAAAGGTTTGAAAGTTGTGACAAGAGGAAAACCTCGCAGTTCCAATATGAACCAATTGTTAGGAGAGGGTGTAAAGTACGATGGAAGATAAAGAATATGAAAGGAGATACAGTAAAAGCAACGAAAGGGGTTGCAGCTAGGGGCCGAAGGCAAGCTGCAAAGAACCTTAATTAATGCCTACAGTGCACCGCATGAGGTGCACTGACGGCACTAACCCCCTATGGGGGACATTGAGCAACAGTACAATGACCAGTCCCTGGTTTCTGATGTTTACTGGCACCGTCCAAACCTCTAAAACATATTTTAACTAAATATTTCGTACGAGTAACTAAACAGGTTTCCGTTTATTAACTTATCACTTAACCTGACTCCTCAATCTAACTATTTACCAATTTGTTAATTTATTTTTTCTTTTTCTAATAACTCGTCCATGTTTTGACAAACTGGTGTAACTTTTTTTTTTTTTTTTTTTTTTTTTTTTTTTTTTTTTTTTTTAAGCCAGAGCGACTCGGGGTCTTGATGCTCTACAACATACCATAACTTTAGCTGTGTTGTCGCATTTTCAAACCAAATGTCCTCATAAGATGAGCTACTTAGAAGTTCTGAATATCAAAATCTTTGAGGCCCATTTTCTCAGAATGGGGAGAAAAAATGGCTTACGCCACTTCGTCAAACTAGGGACGCTCTGACCCCTCAATCTAACTATATATATACTAATTTGCTAATTTATTTTTTCTTTCCTAATAACTGATCTCTACTTTCTGTAGTTCCCATTACCGTCTGTTACTTCTTAGAAATGAACACCATATTCTTTAGAACCTTGAATTTCAAGTCAATGGCCTCTGTGGGCTTGTTCCATATGAATAGGCTTCATCTTCTGATTATTAATAATAGTAATCCCCTCTAAAAGATCTTCAACAAGAGGATGTGCTCTTGTGACTGCTTGCCGGAGCGCAAGAAGAGCTGCGAGAAGAGAATGCTGGAGATGCCCAACACTGTCATGTGGGACCCCAACTCGTGTTCGTGCCCTTGCAACAACTGGACGGAGTGCGGATCAGGCGAATTCTGGGCTGACGAGAAGTGCAGGTGAGTTGTTGCAATAGTTTTTGTGTAAAGTAGTGAAAGTAGTCTCAGGTCAAAAATCCAATGGGTACGAATTAATCACAGAGCACAGATCCGAAGAGTTTTGGGTTGCCAAACGACGCAGGGGTTAAACTCCAAAGGGTACGAATTGACTATAAACAAGGCACAGGCCCGAAGAGTTTTGGGATGCCAAACGATGCCTGTGAGTTTTTGAAATAATGTGTGTGTGTGTGTGTGTGTAAAGTAATGGAAGTAGTCATCAGTTAAAATCCACGGGGTAGAATTAATACCAAACAGGACACAAGCCCGAAGAGTTTTGGGATGCCGTACCATGCGCGTGAGTTTTTAATATTGCTTGTGTAAAGTAACGAAAATAGCCTTAATACCAAACCGGGCACAAGCCCAAAGAGTTTTGGAATGGCAAACCATGCAAGTGAGCTTTTAATATTGCTTATGTAAAGTAATGAAAGCAGCCATCAGTTGAACTCCAATGGGTACGAAATAATACCCCAACAGGACACAGGTCCGGCGAGTTTTGGGATACCAAACAATGCAGGTGAGTTGTTGAAATAGTGTGTGTAATGGGTTCAAATTAATCACAAATAGGGCAAAGGTCCGGCAAATTATCCTCCACTACCCAAAGCATGTAGCCAAATATCACACACCACAGATTTCAAAAACTGCAGGAGAGTTTTTGAAATGTGGTGTCTGACATTTCGCGACATGCTTTGGGTAAATTTTATCTTTAAAGTCTAGTGGGTCAAAAATACAAAGAACACGGGCCAAAGGTCTGATGACTTCTGGGCTTTGTTTCATGAGATGAGACTGCTAGCTCCATGTCCAATGGTGTCATTCTTTCATTAGTGTTCACCCATCTCTGTTCTGACCTGACCCAGCGTTATAATATTTGTTGATGTATTAGTTAGGGCCTATGTATAGTCATACAATATTTGTTGATAACTTAGTCAGGGTCTACGTATAGTCATACAATATTCGTTGATATCTTAGTTAGGGCCTATGTAGGGTCTTACGATATTTGTTAATATATTAGTTAGGGCCTATGCATGGTGTTACAATATTTGTTAATATATTAGTTAGGACCTATGTATGGTCAGAACATATACATGAACTAACTCAACCCAGTGTTATAAAATTTACCAAAGCGTCACAGAATCATGTTACCTAAGAGGTTTTTCTTTCAGCCACCAAGTAATGAGCGGACCCAATGTACACATTATGAAGTGCTGACTGTATGAAAATGAGTTCATTTTCTTTTTCAGGTGTGTTGGAGTCAGTTCAAATGAAATCCTCTAGAAATAAGATGGAACATTTCAAGAGCTGCTGATTAGTTACAATGGACTCTTACAAGAATGCACTAGATGACGACACCACTTTAGTCGACTGCAGTGCATCTTAATGACTAGGAATGATGACAGTATAAAAAAAATTTGTGTTTTTGTACTTGCAATACTATAGTTGCCTTGATGAAGGTCAAGCCAAACAACACATTTTTACAGCTGGTATACAAAATAATTTAGTTTGTTTTTATGAAGTCAGCTTCATATATAAGCACACACAAACACATACATACATATATGTATATATATATATATATATATATATATATATATATATATATATATATATATATATATATATATATATATATATATAATACTATAAGCAAGTGGCTTCAAATGACTGAGTATGTCAGCTAATTTCTTATGAAACTTGTAGACAGCATGAGACATTGTACTGTCATAAGCCATTGCCGCCGTTTGTGTTACTATCCTCGGCATTGAATCACTACCCTTCCGTAGACGATATTATGATAGTACTTCTAAGTCTCATTATTTTGTTAGAACAACTGAGATTCTAATAAGGTTATTAAGGCGCTATGAAGATGATCCAATGGGATTAATAATGTTATGACATTATTGCTTGAAATGGCGTCATTACGACAGCCAGGAACCACGTAATATTGTAACACTACGGATTCTTAAGTCATTACTGTAACAGTAATGGATTCCGTAATGTTATGATGGCAGTAGTGAAATTCCTAATGTTATCATGATAACTGTGCTTCTCGTGATAGTTGAAATTTTCAAGAAGATGAAGAGTAGTGATTCTCGTGACAGAAAGCTAAGTGGGCCAAGTTGTAATTTTCAAGAAGATGAAGAGCAGTGATTCTCAGGACTTTAAAGTACAGTGGGCCTGTGTTAGGTTAGGTTAAGAATGTTTGGCCAAGATGCCTTCCTCTTTTCTTCAAAAGTGCCAAACAATCATTCTTTGCTTAGCTTTTGCCATGACAACTACTGATTTTACTACTGTTTTCACTCCTAACATCGTGTTCTACTCTTCCCATGTAATATACTGAATAAATAATATAAAGAATAAATAAATAAATAAATAATGGGAACTGTTGTTCATTTCTTGGAATCCTTTAAATATCTTCTTCGATTTAATCCGCAAGAGATTCATCCAGTTGTGTTTAAATCTGAAGAGTCACATGGTCAATAATTACAACAATTGATTCACTACCTATAAAAATAAAAAATAAATTTACACAAAGTACGTGGCCGATATACTCTTAAAATAACGTTTATCGAAACAAACTTAGAAGGAATGAACCCTGAAGTCCAACTGAAAAAGAAAAATAATTACGAACTGTCACTACACTCGCAGCCAGCAAATACGAACCCAAATTAATTATGTAACAGCACGAGAAATTAAAAAAAAAAATTAATACGAAGCTAAACTCTTACCTACAACGTAATTCAAGTGACAAAAACAGGAAACACCTGAATGGCCATAAAATTTACGAAAGGTACTGCAAAAGGTTTGCTTAAAGGGTAATGGTTGAATTCTCTCGGGAGGTCCGGAAGCGTGTTACTTTACACACCAGAGTAATTTGGTTCAAGATGACCTTTCACCTGCTAGTGGAGGTTATGAGATATATATATATATATATATATATATATATATATATATATATATATATATATATATATATATATATAATATATATATATATATATATATATATATAATATATATATACATACATATATATATTGTGTATGTATATACATAATTATATATAAAAACACACAAAACAATTATAATACCCAATTATTAAAATATGTCATTTTAAAATGATGAATTAATGTAATATATATATATATATATATATATATATATATATATATACATACATACATACATATATATATTGTGTATGTATATACATAATTATATATAAAAACCCACAAAACAATTATAATACGCAATTATTAAAATGTCATTTTAAAATGATGAATGACTGTAATATATATATATATATATATATATATATATATATATATACATATATATATATATATATATATATATATATATATATATATATATATATATATATATATATATACTGTATATAACATAAATACAGGACAACACGCATACATAAAATGCAGTCAGAAAGGCAAAAACACACACATGACTTTATGTCATCAAACAAAGCTTTCCGAACCATAATATTTATTCCCGTAATACTGCAGCAAAAACCTTCACGAAGAGAAAACTGAAAATGACTCCATCTTCAGTTCGTTTTAAGAATAATTTAATCGAGATTTCTAAAAAAAGTTAACCAACTTTTTATGTAACATGCCGCATGGCCGATCGCAATGATCTGTTCAGGATATTGCAAAAGTTAGTCAGTATAAAATAGAGGTATGCATAAATGCCGCAGATATCTACATAGTAATATAGGCAAAATACATACATACATAAATACATACATACACACGCACACACTATATATATATATATATATATATATATATATATATATATATATATATATATATATATATATATGTCTGTTTGTATATGTATATGTATATATACATATATATATTTACTGTATATATATAGTGTGTGTGTTTGTGTGCAGCACGCGATATTAAATACATACGCTGAAAGTTAAATCAAATGCTGACAACAAGATATAGTTTGCAATCTTCACGTGGCTGAGATACACGATACGCACACGCAGAGAGAGAGAGAGAGAGAGAGAGAGAGAGAGAGAGAGAGAGAGAGAGAGAGAGAGAGAGAAATATCAATTATTTAGCGCTGAAGACAGCTGTGAAATTATTTTTCATGGGTCCTGCTTGATACCTGGCAATGGGGAAGCTGCCGTAGTGATGAATTTTGTGAGCCTTTTCTCAGCTGGAAATTTTTGGTACACAGTTGTGTTTCCTTTCTTTGTATATATATATATATATATATATATATATATATATATATATATATATATATGTATGTATGTATGTATGTATGTACATACATACATACATACACACACACACACACACACACACACACACACACACATATATATATATATATATATATATATATATATATATATATATATATATATATTGACATATATCCCTTTTCCTCTCGTACGAGCTGGGTACAACAAGTGCGACTTCCAGTTCTAAGTAAGTCTTATGAGATGAGGCTGCAAGACTCATGTCCATCTTTTGCAGCTCAGTTGCCGTTGCTCTCAACTCCCAGCCTAGTCAACCAGTGGAAGTAGGCCAAACTAGAACCATAAAGACCCAATGTTCTACCATTGGATTGTGCTACCTATAACTAATAAAAATAGGAGATTTATGGCAAATAGGGACCATGGAGAAGTAAATGAACAGAGAAAGGTATTTGGACAAACTGAAAAAGATACATATGGTGAGATGCGGTCCGAAGTGACTGCAGTCTTTGGTCGGCAGAAAGAATATTTTCAAGGTTTTGTTAAATGTGCAGGAAAAAGCAAGGTAAAGCTGAATGAATCAAAGTTAAATTTAGACAATCCTTATTGAAGTGACTCTTGATGATAATACGGTAGGCAATTACGAGGCTAAAGAATGGAAACACCGAGAACTGATGGGACTACAAGTGAGATGCTGAGGTATGTCTGGATGAGGCAAAGGTTTCGAGAGATTCTGTGAAATAGATCATTGTTACATGTATCAAGTCGACTGACGACTGAATTAAATGGAATTCAGTATATGTTAGGATTCTGATTGAGAAAGTAAGTTGACAGAGGGATCAATCCGTGAAGACCAGTCTGGGTTTGATTAAGGAAGAGATGTGTGGATCAAATGTCTGTCATGAAACAAGATATGTGAAAACTTTGGAAGGGGAAAACTGTATACATGTGGCATTCACGGAACTGGACGAAGTTTATGACAGAATTCACCGAGAAGTAATATGAAAGGGGCAGAGGATGTATGGTATAGCATGTAAGTTTTTCAATGCAACTGAAAGTTTTTACGATTTATGTGATGAACGAGAAACATGTTTTAGAACAAGAAAATGGGAGAGTGACTGGCTTGTGTAAAAGAGTGTCAGAGTTGGGAGTGTCTCCAAGGTGGTTAAATTGTCAGTGGACAATGAAGATGATGTATGAGGGGGCAAGAACCAGTGTACAGACAAAATACGGGAAGACTGAGACATTCCAGGCTCCATCAGGGATCAGCTCTGAGTCCATTCTTGTTCCACGTCATTATAGACACACTGACATTAGAATTAAGGAACAACGAAGAACTATGGGAACTGATGTTTGCTGATGATTTAGTCATTATAGCAGACACAGAAGAAAAACTGCAAGAAAGGTTTTTAACATGGAAAAGAGCCCTAGACAAGAAAGGTTTGAAAGTGAACATTGGAAAGACAGAGCTATTGATATGTAGTAAAGAACATGAAGAAGTAAACATTCAAGTGGAAGATGGTACAGTGCTAAAACAGAACGATGAATTTAACTAATTGGGATCAATAATAGCAGAGGAGGGAGGTACTGAGAAAGCAGTGAGACAGAGAGTGAAAGAAGCATGGCAAAAATGGAGGGAAGTAACTGGATTTGTTTTAGACAAGAAAATGCCATTAAAGCTCAAAATTAAAATTTATAAGATAGTTATCAGGCCTGTACTTAAGAGGAAAGAGGAGGGACTGTTGGAAAGAACTGAGATGAGGATGCTGAGATGGACTGCTGGAATATCACCACTGGAAAGGACGGAGGGTCAAGATATAAGAAGAATTTGTGGTATATGTAATATAAAGGAGAAAGCTAGGGAAGCTTGTCTCAGATACGATGGCCATGTAATAAGAAGAGAGGAAGTGGAACCAATCACGAGAGCTAAGAACATGCCAGTGATGGGGAGGAGGAGCGTGGGATATCAGAGGATCAGATGGATGGATGTGGTGGGGAGGGATGTGGGTGTGAGGTGGGACTGGGGGAAGCAGATGCAAGGAAGAGATATAGATGGAGAAAGTTGACTCGAGCGGCCGACCCTGCTCTACAGTGGGATTAATAAGGTCGAAGGAAGAAGGAGTGATGTAAGAATTAAGAAAGTGAACAAGAGATGTTTGTGCAAAGTTGGAGATGCGAAAATGTCATGAATAAGAGTTTGGAATGCTTGACGCTTGCTTATTACATAATATTTATTGGTGATCAGAAACAATAACTTCAAAGGTATATATCTGTGTGATGGGTGACCGAGTTGCCATAGGAACTCTTTACTTGTCTATAAAAAATAAAAATTAAACAATGTCTTAAGCATCACCTGATTCAATGTATCTTCTCATCTATTTGTTTTTGCCATTTAATAATTTTACTTATAATTTCTATTTCTATCTATTTTTCAAATATTTATTTCGATTGTAATGGGCTAGTCTAAGAGCTAACGGGAAATAGGTCGCTGCCACACTCATGTCCCAAATATTAAAATAGGGGTGATTCTCATGTGCTATAAGCTTGTACACTTTCAAGGCCATTTTGTATAACTTGGAGAAAGCCTATTTAGCAATGTATCACTTTCACATGCACTGCATCTCTACATAATTACAATTCCTACAACTCCGCATCCAATTTGCTAACTTCTAGAGAAAGCTCATCAGTCACACGTCGATCCCCTTTGCACATAATGCGCCTTAGAAAAGTTATAATTTTATCAAGCTTCAAATTCATGTTTCATATGCACAAAGTCTCATTAATATCACGTCAAACACCCTCTTTAAACTGACCCTATGAATGCTAATTATCAATTCAGAAGGAAGATGATGATAATTAGAGAATTTGAATCAACGAATGAATGATTAAGCAAAGAAGCCCCATCAGCAATACGTCGATCACTGAACATATATTACGTCATGAAAATTAGATTTTGAGATTTTAATCTTGATCTATTCACGTTGACGAATAATTATTGAATTTCGATAACAAGTCGAGAATCATTACAAAAACAAACACCACACTAACACAAGCGCAAACGAATTCATACAAACAAACAAACAAACAAAAACGACGACACGATTCGTTTAGGAGTGCAAACCATGATGGCCCCCATAAGGGGTCAATGGTGCCATATGGAATTTGGACACTTGGACAGGGAGTGAGACCTGGGTTGCGAAATTTGTCTCCCGAATAAAAGTATGATTTGTTTTACGCAAACTCGTTTGAATATTTTTTGCTAGTTTTTTTTTCACTCAAGACAAATATTTTATATTTTCTTATGCAACGGAAACGAAAATAGGAAAACATGTTTGCATGCCTTTTACTTGTTTATTTCTGGGAGAAAATACGATTTTTTCAAAGCAGAGACGACGCATATAAGAACACAAGTTTATTTATTTGTATTCTATTTATGTAAGATATGGACGAATACACGTCATATTCTTTCAATGTAAAGCAATCGTAGATAGGATGGTATGCTAATTTTACTGCTTTTCCTTTATTTCTACAATATTTTGTTTATTTTTTATCCTAATGGAATCGGATATACTAAAATATATTTATTCCTCTTGAATGTATTTATTTCATGAAGAAAAATAAAATTTTGTTCATATTTTTATTGTAAACGGGACACAGACATTAAATAAACATTTCTTTATTTAATACTTAGGCCCGAATATTTTGTACATTATACAGTAAATAAACAATGAAAATCTTGTGTATTTGCTTTTAAGTTTGTTTATTTGTAGGCCAATGTACTATTTTTAAGACACCATAGACCTTTTACAATCCTATTCGTCTTGCGAGTTCGTCTGATTTCTGAATGAATAGTTTTTTCTTATCAGTCCAAGTATTTGAGCAGGGCTCTGAAGAGCATAAATAAAGAGTGGCAGAATGTACAATATGATACCATAACTTTCTGTATTATCTCAATTGAGATGCTCTGAAGAGCCAGAAAACTACGCGATTTTGAGAAATTTCGCAAGCAAAATTTTAATACAAGGCCATCTTAAAAATATGGATCTTTCAAAAATCGAACATAAAATAAGAAAGAAATGAGGATTAAGAAAGTGTCCCAACACCTTTAGAGGTACAATCCGACTGATGAGATCAGACGAACAAGTGGGCAATCTCCTAGACGCCTAAGCATGATGGTACACTTTCGAAAAGTCTGAAATACATTACAAAAATTGTAGGAGGTATTGTGAAGACAAGGTAATGACTGACACACAGACAGAGGAGCTGCAAAGACAAAGCAAGACTGACAGATAAATTAGGTGATATCCAGCTCAGGAAGCAATGAAATGATCCCCTGTCATGCACCTAAGTATGCCAGTCTACCTTCGCGCAGTTTGACTGAGATCCATTCAATCGTGTATGGCACTGCTGACGCAATAGTAAGCATGACAGGCACACTAGCTGACAAACGGATTGAGCGATGGATAGAGGGCGGGACAAGAGAATGACCGATCTTTATAGACATCTGTATACGATGGTCTAACTGAGTCTAGTTTGACCACGATCGCCTAAATTATCAAGGAAGACACACGATACTAAGTATGAGGGGCGCACTAAAGACGGTCTCTCTTTATGCACTATGCAAGATAATTTATCTTTGCATCATGCTTCATTGAAACTGCTTCAGTAGTGTAAGAGGAGCTAAAATGAAAAATGTAAGTGTTGAGACACATCGACAGACACAAGGCACAAGACCCCCCACACCCACATCTATGTATGAAGGTGTACATTTATACACATTTAATTGAAAGCCCTTAGACTATGTATGAAAAACTGTGACAGATACACTACCGGACAGACCCCGTAGGGATGTAGTGCCGTTAGTGCACCTCATGCGGTGCTGCAACCCCTGTCGTTCCTTTTACTGTACCTCCTTCATATTCTTTTTCTTCCATCTTACTTTCCACCCTCTCCTAACAATTGATTCATAGTTCAACTGCTTTGAGGTTTTCCTCCTATTACACCTTTCAGACCTTTTACTGTCAATTTCGGTTTCAGCGCCGGATGACCTCATAGGTCCCAGTGCTTGGCCTTTGGCCTAAATTCTATATTCACTAACGGACAGACGATCTTATCCCTTCGTTTCTGCATACGGCATTATCCACTGATCTTTCATTCTTTTTCTTTTCAACCCTAACATTCATTCTTCATGCATACTTACAGGTTTATCTCGTCCGTCTTTTGAATATATTTTTTTGCTCTCTCACACAACTCTTTTATGCATAGCGCATTCAACTTACCTTTCTCACTGATCCTCTCTGCATGAAGAGTATTTCCTTTGGCTGCATAACACAAATTATTATCTCTCTCTGTCTCTCTCTCTCTCTTATAAATAGTATATACCAACTAATGCCCACAAATACTTCTCGTATACATCGTACGGAACTAACAGATAGTCTTTTCTCTGTCAGTCTGTCGTATTGGACTGCTAGATAGTCGTTTCTCTGTCTGTCTGTCATTCGTACTGAACTGCTGGCTAGTCTTTTCTCTGTCGGTCTGTCGTACTGGACTGCTAGATAGTCTTTTCTCCGTCTGTCTATCGCAGTGAACTATTAGATAGTCTTTTCTCTGTCTGTCTCTCGTATTGGTCTATTAGATAGTCTTTTCTGTCTGTCTCTCGTATTGAACTATTAGATAGTCTGTTCTCTGTCTGTCTCTCCTATTGGTCTATTAGATAGTTTTTTCTCTGTCTGTCTATAGTACTGAACTATTAGATAGTCTGTTCTCTGTCTGTCTCTCCTATTGGTCTATTAGATAGTTTTTTCTCTGTCTGTCTATAGTACTGAACTATTAGATAGTCTTTTCTCTGTCTGTCTGTCGAATTGAACTGCTAGATAGTCTTTTCTCTGTCTGTCTATCGTACTTAACTATTAGATAGTCTTTCCTCTGTCTGTCTCTCGTATTGAACTACTAGATAGTCTTTTTCTGTCTGTCTGTCTGTCGTACTGAACAACTAAATAGTCTTTTCTCTGTCTGTCTCTCGTATTGAACTATTAGATAGTCTTTTCTCTGTCTGTCTGTCGTACTGAACTACTAGATAGTCTTTTTCTGTTTGTCGCACTGAACTACTAGATAGTCTTTTCCCTGTCTGTCCCTCGTATTGAACTACTAGATAGTCTTTTCTCTGTCTGTCTTTCTGTCGTACTGAACTACTAGATAGTCTTTTTCTGTATGTCTCTCGTATCGAACTAATAGTCTTTTCTCTGTCTGACTCTCACACCGAACTATTAGATAGTCTTTTCTCTGTCTGACTCTCACACCGAACTATTAGATAGTCTTTTCTCTGTCTGTCTATCGTATTGAACTATTAGATGGTCTTTTCCCTGTCTGTCTCCCGTATTGAACTACTAGATAGTCTTTTCTCTGTCTGTCGTACTGTACTACTAGATAGTCTTTTCTGTCTGTCTATCTGTCGTACTGAATCACTAGATAGTCCTTTCTCTCTCTGTTTATCGTATTGAACTATTAGATAGTCTTTTTCTGTCTGTCTCTCGTATTGAACTATTAGATAGTCTTTTCCTTGTCTGTCTCTCGTATTGAACTACTAGATAGTCTTTTCCCTGACTGTCTGTCGTACTGAACTACTAGACAGTCTTTTTCTGTCTGTCTGTCTGTCGTACTGAACTACTAGATAGTCTTTTCTCTGTCTGTCTGTCGAACTGATCTACTAGATAGTCTTTTCTCTGTCTGTCTGTCGAACTGAACTACTAGATAGTCTTTTCTCTGTCTGTCTCTCACACTGAACTACTAGACAGTCTTTTTCTGTCTGTCTGTCTGTCGTACTGAACTACTAGATAGTCTTTTCTCTGTCTGTCTCTCACACTGAACTACTAGATAGTCTTTTCTCTGTCTGTCTGTCGAAATGAACTAGATAGTCTTTTCTCTGTCTGTCTGTCTGTCGAACTGAACTACTATATAGTTTTTTCCCTGTCTGTCTCTCGTACTGAACTGCTAGATAGTCTTTTCCCTGACTGTCTATCGTACTGAACTACTAGATAGTCTTTTTCTGTCTGTCGTACTGAACTACTAGATAGTCTTTCCTCTGTCTGTCTGTCGAACTGAACTGCTAGATAGTCTTTTCTCTGTCTGTCTATCGAACTGAACTACTAGATAGTCTTTTCTCTGTCTGTCTCTCACACTGAACTACTAGATAGTCTTTTCTCTGTCTGTCTGTCGAAATGAACAACTAGATAGTCTTTTCTCTGTCATCTTATTAAACTGCTAGATAGTCTCTTCACTGTCTGCCTGTCTGTTTGTCTGTAGTAATACAAGTTGCGTAGGCTCGTACTATTCAGGTTCTTTAGTACCACTAATCCACTGGGGCTTAAAGCTTCATTATTAATAAGTTTAACCAGGCCCACTAATGTACTAATCCGGACGTATTGATTAAATGTCCTGGCGGGTGACCCGTGCTTTTCGAAGCTTGCTGTGTCTGGGAACGCACAGGGTACTTTCCTATAATGATGATTGTGATAAGGAAAAGAGAGAGAGAGAGAGAGAGAGAGAGAGAGAGAGAGAGAGAGAGAGAGAGAGAGAGAGAGAGAGAGAGAGAGAGAGAGAGAGAGAGAGAGAGATGCTTTATTATATATTCAAGCTAATTTAAACAGTATGGAATTTTAAAGAGAAAAAGAGCAAGAATAATGATCTTAATTTGCAGAATTCAATGTTTGCAACCGGTCTGCATCCTGCTTGCGAAAAAGTATTCACATATATACATTCAAGATACGTATGTATGTACTGCATGTATGTACGTGTATATATATATGTATGTAAATTTATATGTATATATATAATATATATACATATATTCATTTAATACACGCACACACACACACACACGCACACACACACATATATACATATATATATATATGATTGGCTACTATTTAGTACTTGCTGCTTGCTTTTTTTTATTCCTTTTTATCATAAAAAAGCATATTAAATATTAAGCATTGCTTTGAAACACTCCCTTCTGTGGGTAACACTCACAAAGAAATAATACTCCTTCCTGCACTTCTTATTCTCTAATTTTAACATAATTTAATAAAATTTAACATAATTTCATAAAGTTCTAACTGTAAATTTAACTTCTAATAATGTTGCGACTTATGAGGACACACAATGGACTTGAGCCTGGCTGCTCCTCAGATTTATAAAGTCTTGCTGTGACGTCATTTTCATTTTCTTTTTCATACATATCATTATTGTCGGGATGTTTGTTTTAGAAGTCGTTCAGAACAACACCTTTCCCTTCATCACTAAATGAACTTCCGACTCATTTCGTTCCAAGAAAGAATCAGTGGACGGAGCAAGCGCGCTTGTACGCCGGACGGGCAACATTGCGATTCTACCATAAACAAGCCTCGCAGAGACTAAAAATGACCAGTCAGACCCAGTCAACATTTTCACACGAACCAATCGTCGTGACTCTAAGGACCATCCTACCCGAGATGTCATGTCAAAAGGATATTATGCATTCCTGACTGCCTATTCTATTGGAGTGTGCAATAGAGTTGGTGCATATGTACTCTCTGTAAGTGATTAACCACAAAAATGGGAAAAAAAGACCACCTGAAAGTGATTACCACCAGTGTGATGGATTTGGGTCAGTTGATGCTGCAAGGAAATATCCATAAGACACTGTGCTGCGAATATTTTGAATTACTGAATCCTTGCTTATCAAGCTGATTTTTTAAATTTACGATTTGACTGCTATCATGAAAAAATTACCTTTGTGAAATTTATTTTCCGCTTTCTTAACATAACTGATAAGGACTTCTTTCAAAAGTTTCCCTGTTTTCTTAACAGAACTGATATGGAATTCTTTTTCGACATTTGTTCTGCACAGAGTAAATAAAATCCAATAATACGAATTTCTTTTAAAGCGATCCCGATACGGCACTCCGTTATTAGTTTTCTGTAAAGGGGAACTATTGTGCCGGCTTTGTCTGTCCGTCCGCACTTTTTCTGTCCGCCCTCAGATCTTAAAAACTACTGAGGCTGGATGGCTGTAAATTGGTATGTTGGTCATCCACCCCCCAATCATCAAACATACCAAATTGTAGCCCTCTAATCCCAGTAGTTTTCATTCTATTACGGTTAAAGTTAGCCATAATCGTGCGTCTGGCAACGATATAAGACAGACCACCACCGGGCCGTGATTATAGTTTCATGGGTCGCGGCTCATACAGCATTATACCGAGACCACCGAAAGATTCATCTAATTTCAGTGGCCTTGATTGTAACCTGTACAGAAAACTCTATTGCGCCGAAGTTTGCACTCAACCTCCACCTTAATTCCTTTTTTCCTTTATTTACTAATTTTGTTTATTTTTGCTTTTGTTATCCCCATTCCCTTGCAAGTCATTCATAAGATGTGGCTTTTTTTATATATAATTTTAGGGAATACAATTGTATTTTTGTATTTCCTTATTATTACTGTGACTGTGGAATTTAAAGTCTTCACTTTTGTACCATAAGACGGTGTGTAACCAAAATACACTGAAAAAGGACTGATGTGATTCAGTCAGTATATCTACAAATAGAAAGGAGTAAATATGAGGGAAAAAAAGAGTAAAGTCTAATTACTATTATTCCGTAGATGAAACTTATTCATATGGAACAAGCCCACCAGAGGGGCCAACTGACTTGAAATTCAAGCTTCCAAAGAATATAGTGTTCATTAGGAAGAAGTAAGAGGAAGTAAAGGGAAATACAGAAAGAAGAGATACCCTTACTGTATTAAAAAAGGAAAAAAACAGAGTAATAAATAGATAGATAAAAATGTATAAAAATGCAAGAAGAATAGTAATGGGCAGTAATAAAGAGAATAAAAGGGAAAAATTTATATATAAGAAGTATATTTTGTTAAAACGTAGTGGGTACTCCATGATTTCTGATGCAATCCTTGACTTTTTATGGATTGTAATAATAATGTTCCTGAATAAATTAGTAAGTTAGAAGAGAATCAAGAGGCATGAAGTTCTCCGCAATGTGATAAAGGTCGAGTTAGTTCAGCCTTCTTTGAAAATGTGCCAAAGTTGAATTAATTGTTCATTACTGTTTCACTGTACATCGTTGCACAGGCTGTTCATATTTGGGAGTACAGGCCTTTACTCTGCGTAGATCTGGTGCTAAACTACTTTTGATGAAGATCCTTAAACGATCTACAATTTTCATATACATTCCCATTTTAATTTCAGACTACAATAATTCCAGAAGCACAGAACACATAAATAAAATAATTACTAATGTTCTGCATATATATATATATATATATATATATATATATATATATATATATATATATATATATATATATATATATATGCATATATATGAAGTTTAAGTGACTTTTATCGCATATTTTAGCAATCATCAATGACCTTACTACATACATAGATATAGCTGCATTAACGTACATCATATACACGGTATAAAAGTTTCACAAGTTCATACATACACATATGAATGGTACACGAATTCATCTTTATAATACATTCAAACATACATGAATGTCACTCGAACTCTATACATATACATGAAAGCTACATAAAACTGTATCGCCTGTATCTTTTGTATTTCGACTGGCCTAACTCGCAGAAGCTTACAAAATGTTAGTTACTCAATTAAAAGATTGTCCGAGGAAACGGTTAAAAACTACACGAAACAAAAGAATAGATAAATAAATAAAAAAAAAAGGAAATAACTGAACGAAAAAAGGCGATGACTATTTTTTTCAACTTGTTACGAATCGTTTTTGTAATCTTATATACCGCTGCCATATTTGATTTCTATATGCGCTGGCTGCATTGAAGCTCACTCGCTGGAAAACACGAATGGAAATTGACTAGAATGCTCGCTGGAATAAAGAAACACTTGTGAAAGCTATATATATCTCTCTCTCCTATTTTCTTTCTCTCTCTTTCTTCTTCTCTCTCCTTAGTCCTAAGCTTTTACTCTTTCAGATTTGTTTCAGCTATCTCATTTCTTTCTCCACTCAACCCCTAAGCTTTTTCTCTCCCCTTATTTTAACTCTACGAACTCTCTCTCTCTCTTACCTATCTGCTTTTCTTACTTCCTTTACTTCAGCAATCTCACTTATAAATCTCTTTCACTCCTCTCGGTCTTTCTCTCGTATTTCAGTTTTCTGATTGTTCTCTTGTTCTCCCGCTTTCTTTTACCTTCTTCATGACCACTACTTTCTCTCTTCACTTTTCTCTTCCTTTACTCCATTTATTTAAACTTCTTGAGTTAACCAACAAATCCCTCTTTTTTCTCTCTTTAGTTCTTCCCTTCCGTTGTTACCTCACTTTCTTAAATCTCTCTCTCTTTCTCCTTCATGTACAATAACTTCTCTCTCTTTCCTCTTTTCTAGAGTTATCCAACAAACCCCCTCTTATTTCTCTCTTTACGTCATCCTTTCCGTTGGTACCTCACTTTCTTGAATTTCTCCCTCTCTCCTTCATGTACAATAACCTCTCTCTCTTTCCTCTTTTCTAGAGTTATCCAACAAAAAAAAACCCCTCTTACTTCTCTCTTAACGTCTTCCTTTCCGTTGGTACCTCACTTCTTGAATTTCTCTCTCTCTCTCTCTCTCTCTCTCTCTCTCTCTCCTTCATGTACAATAACTTCTCTCTCTTTCTTCTTTTCCAGCGTTATCCAACAAACCCCTCTTTTTTCTCCCTTTACTTCTTCCTTTCCGTTGTTACCTCACTCTCTCTCTCTCTCTCTCTCTCTCTCTCTCTCTCCTTGCCTCGACCTACTTCAGTTTTATTTCTTTTTCCCTCTTCGACTTACCTACTCTGTCTTTCATTTACCTTCTTCTAACCTCATTCCCAATCCTCCATGTTCTCCCTCTATCTCCCTTTACCTCAACCATTCCCTTCGTTCTCACTCTTTCCTATTCCTTCTGTCCGTTTCTTTCTCTGTCGCCCAGGCTAGCCTGATTCCACTCTTGCTAAGTAAAAAAAAAAAAAATAATGAAAATATAACAAAATTGTTTATTCTTTTCGCGTGTGGGATAAAATTCCTGTTTTAAAAAAAAAATCTGACGTTCATTTTTATTTATACCAGCGGGAATATGGAGTAAAATAATAAAAATAACGGGTCATTTACGAGGCAACTAGTAAAAGAAATCAGATGTTTTAAAAATATTTAGGGAAACTTAATCTAGCTCGTGGTTAAAATAATGTTCGGTGCAGTGATGATACGAACGGTTGTAATAATAATAATAATAATAATAATAATAATAATAATAATAATAATAATAATAATAAGAGTCTTTTGCGCTAGTTAATGCAGTGGTTAATGTTGTGAAGTTTCCTGGACCAGGGTTTCAGTACCTATTCAGCACTACAATGTAGTAATGTGGTAGTAACCATAACCTTGGTTGTTTCTGCAGCCACCCCTTTAAGGAGAGGCTTCATATTGTAAATATTATTAATGATAATAATAACACAATATTTGCTTCCAGAACACAATCACAGATTATGATGAACTCTGGAGGAATTATTCGGCGGGTGACCGCCCCAACCCTTTCAGACTCAACTTAAGGTGAATAATCGTGAAGATTTGCTGTAGTTTCAGTAACAAACAAGTAAAAACTGCGCCGAAGTTTCTTCGGCGCAATCGAGTTTTCTGTACAGCCGTCACAGCGTATAATCAAGGCCACCGACAATAGGTCTATCTTTCGGTGGTCTCGGTATAATGCTGTACGAGCGGCGGCCCATGAAACCTTAACCACGGCCCGGTGGTGGTCTCCCACATATCGTTGCCAGAAGCACGATTGTGGCTAACTTTAACCTTAAACAAAATAAAAACTATAGAGGCTAGAGGGCTGCAATTTGGATGTTTGATGACTGGAGGGTGAATGATCAACATTCCAATTTGTAGCCTTCTAGCCTCAGTGGTTTTTAAGATCTGAGGGCGGATAGAAAAAGTGCGGACAGAATAAAGTGCGGTCGGAAAGATAAGGCCGGCACAACAGTTTTCTTATACAGAAAACGAAAAGTCATCATATCTTCATCGATACTCACCAATAAGTCAATCATCTGAAAGGGTTCTGGGTAACTCAGTGAAGGTTCTGGCCAAATTTTATCAAATTTCATTGGGCAGTTTTAGAAGCATAGAGTTAAAATCTGCTTTTTTGGCCTTCAACTAACACTGGTAACAGGCAGACAAACAGACAAACTAATCACATGCATGACCTTCTGACGAAGGTGAGGCAAAAGAATGTAATAAAAAAAACGCTTCACTTGGAATGTGGTTAACTAAAATGGTATTGCAGTCGTTGCATGTGACTGCATTGACAAATACAGCATCTTTCACCTAGATGTGACAAGTCACATTACAGGTTAGCTGATGTGGCAAATCACAATATGACAGGTCGGCTGGCGTGGCAAATCACATCACAGGTTGGCTGATGTGACAAATTACAACATTACAGGGTTGGTTGATGTGACAAATTACAACATTACAGGGTTGGCTGATGTGACAAATCACAACACCACAGGTTGGTTGATGTAGCAAATCACAACATGACCGATTGGCTGATGTGGCACAACACAAAATTACAGGTTGGTTGGTGTGGCTAATCAACCAAATGCAATAATGTTGATGTGATGAATAACGCATTAACAGCTAAAATGTGACAAATAATATAACTGAAGTGTGGATGAAGTGGTGGACAATACATCAATCACTTGGCGACTGATGTGGAAAATACTGCATTTTATTCAGTAATGAGGTTGTGGTGAGAAAGTTGTGAATGACAACATGAGGTTGTGACGTATTGCCTGATGTTCAGAGCGAGCAGAGAACAAGACACTAAGCCATGACGTCAATGAATGACCTTCATTCGCTTCTGAACATTAATTTCAAAAGCAATTCATATCCGTGTGCTAACGAAAACATTTTTAATGAGAGAGAGAGAGAGAGAGAGAGAGAGAGAGAGAGAGCGAGAGAGAGAGAGAGAGAGAGAGATAGAGAGAGAGAGAGAGAGAGATACATGAAAAAATGAAAGAGAGATAACTGAAAAAAGGAGAGAGAGAGAGAGAGAGAGAGAGAGAGACCCGAAAAAAGGAGAGATACCTGAAAAAAGGAGAGAGAGAGAGAGAGAGAGAGAGAGAGAGCATTAAATCTGAGAAACTGGAATCATGAGGTATTCTGACCTCGTAAAAATAAGAGGCAATTTTGACTTCGGATTACGCAAGAAAACTCCTCCACTGGAGAGAGAGAGAGAGAGAGAGAGAGAGAGAGAGAGATTATTTTATGACAAGTAACTCCTCAGAACCCCCTACCCCCGCCCTCATTCTTAATTATAATATGAGGGTTAACATTTTGACTAGACATGATCATTCGAGTGCTTTTTCTTTCTTCTCTCTCTCTCTCTCAGATGAAACTTGAAATAGTCGACTTACAGTTTCATTGTGAACCGATTGTGCTGCTATTGCACCACAGAGAGAGAGAGAGAGAGAGAGAGAGAGAGAGAGAGAGAGCACCACGCGCTAGTTGCAAATGAAAGTTTTTCATAAACTTCTCGCTCGCGAGAAAGATTAGCGAAACACCCATTTCCACCTCGAGAGAATTTTCGTCGTCTGCTGAGCAGAAGACGAAAAACCGCGGGAAATGGAGACATTAGTAGTAGGGATGAGCCTTTGCAAAGACTCGCAGTCTGACCGAGCAGTTAATATCCTATCCACGATGGGAAGAAGCACGGCTTCCTGAAATTGGTCTTTCTTTCGGTTTGTTATTGGACTCGGAGGACCCATTTTCCCACCTCGGGAGTTGTAGGCAACCGGTAAGGTTAGTGGGCAGGAGGCGGACGGT
>JANJGK010000031.1:17860197-17865149 GCA_039081455.1 Macrobrachium rosenbergii
CCCTTTATACTTCTCGCCCTTTCATCTTCCTCTCTCATCTTCATGCTGTTATTCAATTTCGTCCACCTATTCCATCTCTTTCCCCACCCCCATTCTTCCTACCCCCTCCCATCACCCGCCGTAGTGGTGGAAGCTGCGTACCAACCAACACCCCCCAAAACAAAAGCCCCATTTGAGACTACGAATGAGTCTCTGGAGACTCCTTCGGCATTCCGCGATGATGGAACCTGTATGAAAGACTCCCAAAACACCTCCTACCCCCTCCTCCCTCCCTCCCTTCCTCCCCCGCCAACCCAAGACTCCGCCAGCACCTCCTTATCTTGCAATCTCATTGCATGCGTTACCCTAATGGTCATCCGGACAGCTCTGATCCGGCCTTCCCTGTTGCTTAAACATCCGCCGGATAACGGATCAGGGAGCCATCTTTGCCACGTGAAATTAGAGAAAGAATACACAAAAGGGGAGAATATATAATTCAAGAAGCGCCCGAGACGCAAAAAGAAATGAGAAAGAGAGAGAGAGAGAGAGAGAGAGAGAGAGAGAGAGAGAGAGAGGAATAAAAAACCAATAGGGTCTTCAAAAACAAACCAAAACACAACCTGGAAATAAAGCTCGTTCCATTTCATCTCGATGATTCGAAGGTCGCGCCGAGCCAATCTGGTCCTTGGGCTCTCCTGACGGAGGGACGACTCGAGTAAGCCTTTTGCCACGCGCTGAAAGGAAATATATTCGGAATCCCCACCCTATTTTCATTGTTACAAACCGTAAATGGCCGGATACGGCGGAATAAGAAAAATATCTCGTCGAAATACCGATATTTTGTCATAAAGTTTTACGGTATCTTTTTTATAGGTGAATCTCATATGACTTCTGTAAATAGAATTTTCTATAGGGTATCCTTCAGTCGTTTGAGGAGCTGCGACGCATGGAGGGGAAATGACGTGCTGGCGTCCTAAAGGGCACCTGAAGAGTATTACTATTTTTTATAGAGGTACTTTAAACATGTATGGAATTGTAAGACAGTAACTAATAATGAAATGTATTATGCAAGACGAGATTAAAATCGCTCAAATATTATTGTAAAATATCAACTATTTAATGAAATACTTTCACTGAAGGATGAAATACCATTACATTTTGTGAACTAATGCAGTTTTAGATCCTCAACTATTAATGAGCTTCTTCAGCGAAGAAAAAAAAAATAGCGATATATCATCCACTGGTGCAGCTATAAATAATAACTGATAATTAAATAAAAGAGCGAAGATCCTCGACATTTTAAAACATCATGTATTCATCAGGTAGAAGGCGCACCTGGCATCTCACACAGTCTTACCTAGTATTTTATTTACTGATAATGTTATACAACAGCTTCTCTTTGAGATACATCAGCGACTGAACAACAAGAAAATATTATGCGCACACTATCAAGAATAAAATAGCAGCAATTAATGAACTATATGTGAATGAAGGGCAATTACTGCGATAATGATGCAATAACCATTTATGAATTATTATATGGGACTTTATAATATTGATATGATATGTAAGGACCTAATACTGTTAAAACTACTAGGCTGACGTCTCAAACAACTGAACATTATTGTTACGAAAATTAAGTATAATAAAAAACACAGAATATTCATTTTTAATGAACTGCACGAGTATAAATTCGTCGCCATGCCGTAATCACAAAAAAAAGGTAAAAATATCATCAATAATTTACATACTAATCCTCACAAATTACTACAACAATCATTAATCCCCTGGTTGATAAGATGTCAGCTGTTTATTAGAATTACACAAGAAAAATTAATACTAGCATGGTATATGGTGAGCTAGGAATGATATGAAATTACAGTATCTCATACATACATACATACATACATACATACATACATACATAAATACAACCATACATACATACATACATACAACCATACATACATATATACTTACAAGCACGCACACGAAACACAGGTATTGTTAAAACAACCGCAAGAGAAAAGTTAATTGTGGTAAATATTTACAATATATATGCTCGAGCGACAGTACAAACGAACAAAAAGATACTTGGGGGAAAAAAGTTTACACCTGATAAGTGTGAAAATGAGGAGGAGTATCAGAGGTCACTGCCCCCATTCTACAAAATTTAATCTTGTTTATCTCTGTGGGTGGACTTATGCTTTGCTCTAGGCCAAGATAAACTACCTTCCACAATGCTAACTATCAATCACGCTGAGGTTCCTGGCGTGAGGACATTTATTTAAGAGCCTCAGGTGTACCTCCAAGCGGTAGTGATGTAAGCTAATGTATGGCTGTGGATGGATCCCTTATAAATTCCATAAATAATTTGGATCTTTCCTAGACATTGACCCCCAATGCTTTTAACCCGGTATGTATCCACTTTCGCGGCGTGTTTAGTACCAGCCCGTTGGGGATTACCGTAAAAACATAAAAGACTGTAAATATAAAGACAATGACCCCCAAGAAATACTACTCCTAGATAACGACCCTCGAAAGCCCTTGGGGGTCACTATCTAGGAAAGATCCAGTAATTTTAAGGACAAGTCGTTTACTCATGAAGTTTCTTACATCAATAAGATGTCTTGCACAGCCGCCAAAATGAATGTTGATTTCTTTGTCTATTGCTCCTCCTACTTTTGCTGGCTCACTTTTCCCGCACAGAGAACAGAAGACCATACAACAGCCTCTGACGAAATCGAACGACTGATGATATTAACAAATTCGGATACCCAGCAATTAGCAAGACAAACAACCTACACGCCAACCGCCGCTACTCTACGACAATCTTGGAGAATTGAGACTTGCTAACAGATTAAACGAGTGATTTTGCAGTTACATATAAGGGAAAAAAAGTTGTCTTGCCAATGTTATTTTCTTCTCTCGACGTGTTTTCTCATATGTATCAAAAATTCTTTTGTTTATTAAGGTTGAGGAAGCCAACTGATCAGGTTGGCAAAAGCTTATTTTGACAAAAGGGATAATGTATGTAAAAACCCCACATATATCACGTGGGTAAAATAACACATTACATATATTACATTATGGATTGTCTTCGCCCAAAACTGATACTACGTTGCACTTTTTAGTTATTCCACCAAAGCCGCCAGCAGTTTCAGTTATAAAATCATGACCTTCTTCAGGGCTACAGTACAAATAGGCCTACAATGGAGCTACACTCCAATCTCTAACAGAGTCAGGTCAAAATCTGACTGAAAAACAAGAACCCTATAAGAAAATTTCATAGTTCAGAAAAATAAGGATCAATAAATCTCACTGGTTAGGATGCTTATCCACGAATCCTCCAGCTCAAGATGCAGTCCCAAAGGGCTGCATGCACCCCACGCCCAGCACAGTTTATACAAAGAGGGTTCACGCATCCTCCGAATTTTAGGTCTGCAGACCATGCTGATTCTTGACAACAGCCCCCCCCCCCCCACCCAACCTTCAGAGAAAGAGATAATGCTCCCCACTGTCGGCTTTGGAACTGATAGAAAGAATTACTGGCAATTTTGTTTTTCCCGTCAAGACTTTATCTTTAAAGAATACTAAAAGTCCTGAGAATACCAGAAGTGTTGCCAGGGAGTTGCAATAGAAGCCCTGCGTGCGGTAGCACTTGGAAGCAACACAGTGAGTGTCAGAAAAGTGTATGTCTGTGATATATAATGCTTAAAAGAAGGTAACGCGTGATATTTATACAAAACTGTAGTATAAGGAAAACAAAACACTTGGTATAAACATATATAAATGTATACACACACACACACACACACACACACATATATATATATATATATATATATATTATATATATATATATAGATAAACAGACAGATATCCAGGAAGGGGGGGGGGATATGCCCGCTTATGATCCCCTCATCCGAGAGACAGACAGACAAACTCGCACACACAAACACAGGCATACCTCTATCCTTCTTTTGGAAAAAGAAAACTAAAACTAAAGAGAAAATACAGAACTGATGGAAAAAGAGGGAAAGGCGAAGCAGTTATGGTTTGGAGATGAAGGCGTGACCCAAAAATAGACCGTAAAATGACCCAAAAAGGTCCACAAGATCCTCAGAAGGTCTTATCAATCAACTGCAAAACGTGTCCTGGCCAATCGTCCGAAAAAAGAAATATTCAGGGAAACAGAATTTTCAATGTTACAAAATCTCTTCTCTATTTTTCTTTTGGACGGGAATAGCAAGACACACACACACAGAGGTCCTGTGTGTGTGTGTGTGTGTGTGTAGAGAGAGAGAGAGAGAGAGAGAGAGAGAGAGAGAGGTTATGTTAGGTTAGTGAATGTGAGTGGTTGGGTTGGGTTAGCGTGTGTGTGTGTGAGTGAGAGAGAGAGAGGGGGGGGATTAGTGAGAGAGAGAGAGAGAGAGAGAGAGAGAGTTTAGTGTGTGTGAGAGAGAGAGAGAGAGAGAGAGAGAGAATGCTGAGCAACCAATGAGTTCTCCTTAAAAAATAAAAAGAAAAAATGTCCTCTACGGGGAAAACGTAGGACTCCCATATTTTCTACCATGAGCTCTCGAACGGCGCCAGAGGTATGATATATTTAGTCACGCGCTCAATGAACGTAGCTGGGCGATAGCCAGGTTCATGGCCCAAAAAATAAATAAATGAAAAAAAGTATGGCACAAATATTCAGCTCGAATGAATGGCGGGAATATTACTTTTTACACCCTCCCCCCCCCCCCTCTCTCTCTCTCTCTCTCTCTCTCTCTCTCTCTCTCTTGCATACGTCAAATAAGTACTCTATCTATCTACTGATTTGTTTTTGACGTTTCACATAATTCAAAATATCCTGGACTACTGAGACAGATACTATTTACCCCAAATTTCCATTGGAGGGAAAGTAATCATTTTTGCACGAGGATATCCACTCATTTCAGAAACAATGCATATCCAGTCACTCCTGA
>JANJGK010000031.1:17865249-17872749 GCA_039081455.1 Macrobrachium rosenbergii
CCAGCGGTTTGTGGTTGATTATTTAAAGAGAATGCATGAACTTGTAAATCAAGAACTTGTAAATCATGTGCAGAAGGGTGTTTGTGTTTCCGTGAATAGAATGAGAGAGAGAGAGAGAGAGAGAGAGAGAGAGAGAGAGAGAGAGAGGTACGAACCAAACCAGTGTTTTGATGTTGTCTGACTATTTAGAGAAAATGCAAGAACTTGTAAACCGTGGGTTGGCAGAGGTTGTAAAAAGAAAGGACGCTGGTTTTCAATCGATATTTGGAAACGCTCGAAAGTGCACAAGCACTCATAAACACACTTGTTAGTACATAACTGAGGGTTATCCGGAAGCTGATTCTACAGCTCTTAATACGACAATAATAACGGTTACTCAGAGGCCATTATTTAAAATACAAATACAGCCGCGCGAATCTGTATCCCGCTTGTCAACAATAGACGCTTTAATGTCTCGATGTATTACAGCTTTAAATCTCGCATACCTATCGTCTCAGCATTCATATCTTTGTACATCAATATTCATTGAATCTCTTGTTATTTATTACCAAGCACAGATGTGTGTGTGTGTGTGTTACGTAATGACTTCTGAGTAACCGTTATTAGTGTCGTGTTGAGAGCTTCCGGATAACCCTCCTTTATGGACTCTGAAGTGTGTTTATGAATTCTTGTGCAATTTTGCATGTTTTTAAATACTGTTTTCACTATTATTATTATTATTATTATTATTATTATTATTATTATTATTATTATTATTATTATTATTATTATTATTTAGGTGCCTTTTGCAAGATATATCCTGATGGGGCATCTCATTAAGAGTAGGAAATGGCAAAGTTGAATTGGATCATATTTTTTTCCAATTTCTTTCAAAAAAGGGCATCATATTTTTAATAATAATAATAATAATAATATTAATAATAATAATAATAATAATAATAATAATAATAATAATAATAATAATAATAATAATAATACACTAAAACAATGCCTTAAAACTGGCTGAAAAACAATGCCAAAGCAGTTAGGGACAACTGAATAATTACCTACTTGACTAACCAGCAAAAAAAAAATGTATACAATTGCCAACTTAACCAGGAAGCAACTAAAAAAAAAGTAAGAGAGAGAGAGAGAGAGAGAGAGAGAGAGAGAGAGAGAGAGAGAGAGAGAGAGAGAGAGAGCACTTACGTCAGAACTTAACTGACAAAAGTCAGACGTCAAAGGTTACACGAGACAAATTAACACTCGGCGGGGAGGCCACTGGGAGCATCGGAAATGGCGCCTCAAAGTCAATTGTAGCCGGAGATCAAAATAATTATCCTCAAGTTGAAGTAGATTAAATGGACTGACTGCGCTTCGTTTTTGTAAGTGGAACTGAGGAACTTGGTTGCTCTGATTTCTGAAGACTTTTCTTCTTGGTTGAGTAAAAGATGAAACAGAATCAAGTACAAGAAACGAGGGGATAATGTGATTTTGGAACTCTATCCCGTGTTTCTTTCATGGTTTGTTAATTATCTGTATATTGTTGTATTCATTGCTATTTCATATATATATATATATATATATATATATATATATATATATATGCATATCTTTTTTTTTACCTTTTTAAAATTGTAATCAGACGTATTCTGAAGAGGAAGGGGGTTTGTCCCTCCGAAAGCTACATATATTTCATTTTCAGGCTTAATGGGTATTAATTAGTCTTTTACACACGGAAAAAATGTGTATTCTATATATATATATATATATATATATATATATATATATATATATATATATATATATATATATATATATAATTATCAGGTATTAACGTAATTGTCATTAATTTTATTTTAGTCTCAGCCTTGTGATTTTCTTTAATTGTTGATTTATTTAAAGTTAAGTTTGGCTTTGCTTGTGTCAAGGCTGTGTTGCTAAAGACATTTGGTGGCCTCCTCCCCGGCACTGGAGTGTGTAAAAAGTTTACTCCTAACTCCCTCTATTGTTTCTTTTTGATGTTGGTGAGAGCTGTCATGGACTCTGGAGTGTTGACTGGCAGTTTCGTCTCGTGTTTTTACGGTGGTCGTCCTTGGAGACAAAAGTTTTCTTCGGAGGGTATGATTCCTCCTCTAGTGAGTACGGGCCTGACTTGCTTGCCTCCCACACATTTAAGCTGCTTATTGGATCATCTGAATTACCTTTTGTGCTGTGGGCTCAGTTCCTGTGCCACCCACGGCTTTCTGAGCTATTGTAGCCTACCCTAGGCTAGTGTTTGTGCGAGGTGTGGACTTCCTGCGGGCTCAGGACGACGCACAGGAATTATTCCCGGCCGAGTGGACGCAGGAAGGGCGCCTCTGCATCCTCCAGGACGTCTTCTTCGCCAGTGTGGCAGTTGTGGGGGCATTGTGGCCTGAGGAGGAACGTAGGGAGTCTGTGAACAGGTATTGTCCTTTTGGTATTTATTTCAGGGTGTCACTACCAGTAGTATACCCCTGTTGCTACCTGTGCTCCAGAACTCCCTCCGATAGCTGTGACCTGTTGAGTGACTCCGTCCCTGGTTGCTTGCTGTGAGACCGTGTCAGAGTTCCCCGGTGCTATGACCCTCAGCCTAGCACCATTAGACGCCAATAAGTGTGGGTGTAACCCTTTGTTCCCCCTATAAACTGTGAGGAGCTATTCCTTAGTTTTGGTATTTTTGAAGTTGTCTCATATAGAGAACAATTTATTTGCCCCTATCCTAGGGTGTTGGTGTTTTTTTTTTGTCTTATAGGCCTCATTATTATTATTATTACTATTATTATTATTAATGTTAAAGTTTAGTTTTATAATATTAGGTAGGAATTTAAGTGTTTTCTTTCTGTATGTCTCCTCCTTCCTTCCTAACCTTATTTAGTTATAGGTATGTTATTTGGGCCCTTATTTGATACTGCTTATGTGCTATTTTTCTACTGTCTTAGGGATTTAGTTTTAGAGGTTAGGTAATCCTACTGGATTTATTTAAGGACTGCATATTTTGTCCTGTAGTCACAAGGCTGACTGTTGTTTATTTTCTTGCTTTGTGTAATAAATATTGTTAAGTTTTCTCTCGTATTTTCATCTCCATTGACCTTTATTTACTGGACACTGTATTACTGCCCTCTCTTTACTGGTGCTTTAAGAACTTGCACCACGGCCCTCACAAGGGTCGTAATAATATATATATATATATATATATATATATATATATATATATATATATATATATATATATATATATATATATATATATATATATATATATGTGTGTGTGTGTGTGTGTGTGTGTGTGTGTGTATGTATGTATAAACAATCTTTAAACCGTTAAACCTACATTCCAGTACTTTACAAAGTTAACTGACATTTTTTTTCCAGATGTATTTCAATTTGTGCTCAAATACTCGTATAAATCCTGACTTTATAGCAGTACATGAATAGTACTGAACAAAATTCTGTTCTTTCATATTACAACACAACTTTTCATTTCATCACAGTCTTAACCTTTTACAATACTTTTCAATGTCACTTCAGCACAGCAATCACTGAAGTAAGAATACATCAATGTGAACACAGTATCAATAATCAGTTAGTCATCGTGATGCAATCACAATATCGTGAATCACTGAAATCACTTGAGAGTAGTTGTACTGAATAAGGAGATAAATGTTCCAACAATGTCTGTAAAAATCATGAGACAGGGTGAAGTTCTATGCAAATGTTTTCAATTAAATGACTAACTCTGAATAATGAACAATTTACCGATAGGCTTCGAGAAGCTATTGACAGTCGTCAGTTAATTAACAATTAATTTCTCTCGGGTACACAGCTACTGAAAAGCATGTTCACCTAATGAAAAGTATTTTACACAGCAAGAGGACTCATATTTTAATTAAAAATGTGAATCAATTGACTTATGAACAACTTTACTTTGACTCTTCTCGTTTTAGACTAATGCCATTGTGAAAATCTTAGAGATCTGAGCTTAATCTTAATTTCTCTCACCAGTAAGCATCGCAGTGAATCCTTTGACAGTATTAGTAGATTTTACTCCCGTGCCATTATACACGGAACACGACACTAATATTATACTACTGCTACGAGTTCCTCGTTGTGCGAGTCGGTAGAGTTGTCGACTAGCACTCGCTAGGCCAGAGTTCGAGTCTCTGGCCGGCTAATGAAGAATTAGAGGAATTTATTTCTGGTGATAGAAATTCATTTTTCGGTATAATGTGGTTCGGAATCCACAATACGCTGTAGGTCCCCTTCCTAGGTAACTAATTGGCTCTTAGCCACTTAAAATAAGTCTAATCCTTCGGGTCAGCCCTAGGAGAGCTGTTAATCAGCTCAGTGGTCTGGTAAATCTAAGTTATACTTAACTTAACTACTGCTATGTATGAGAATGGAATGGAATATGGAATTTAGGCCAAAGGCCAAGTGCTGAGACCTGTGATGTCATTCAGCGCTGGTCAAACCCAGCAGTAGGGTGCAGCTGTGATCCTTGACATAGGTCGTGGCGGATGATAAGCAAATCAAGACTCATTCTTATTTGTTTGAATAGGCAACCAGGCATCACTCGACTGCAGGGTTTAGATGGGAGCCAACTTCTATATAACTACACAAAGCTTTAAAGCGCCCAGTAGTGGATGCCATAGTCGAAGGAGGAATGTGGAATAGGTGAATGCTACCACTGCTGCGATCATTTCCAAATTATAGGTGTGACTGATTTAGTTTATTGGTTCACTGTTCTGTGAAGAATGCTGGGAGCTTTTAGGTAATCTGAAGCGGGTGGAACTTCAGGCAGGGCCTATTCATAGACGGCAGCCTTCGCATGCCCCTGAGTTGGCAATTGGCGGCTACATTTTAATCCCTTTGATCATGCTTTTCCCGAGTCATACCTACAACCTGGTAGGGATAAAACTTTTATGAACAAGTTTTGGAACAAATCAGGAATTATGCAGAGCAGAAGGCGATTAACTGAAACCACTTGGCTTGTAAATTCACAGTTTATCTAGAAATCCAATAATGTCAGTGGGGGGAGAGGGCACACAAGGAGCTGCTTTCCCCCTTCCATGTTCCTGCAAACTGAATTTTTAACTTTTAAAGTCTGCTTCTCAGTAATATTATTGAACTTTTTTTTTTGTTCTAAATGTATAAGTGGTTTCTTATTCAAAATAAATGTATTGCTTATGCAGATGATACTACTCTTTGCACTGATCTCATCTCCAGAGTATACACTTATAGCTGAACCTATAATTGGTGGTCAAGCTATTGGTGGTCATCACATTTACAGCCAACTTCTTCCTAGCGGACACCAAGGGAGAGAACATCAGTGTACAGAGGTCGGGCACAATATGGAATTCAATCTAGAGAGTGCTCCAAGAAACCAGGAAAACGAGGCACACTGGGATGACATTACAGCCCTATGGCGACGTCTCTGTAACCATTTTTAAGCTTAGAGGAAGCCAGGCCATGTCCTATGACCTGTCACCGCCAACTGTAAGATACTTGGTCCATGGCATAATCGATTCACCTCCAGGTTAAGATACTTGGTCCATGACATAATCGATTCACCTCCAGGTTAAGATACTTGGTCCATGACATAATCGATTCACCTCCAGGTTAAGATACTTGGTCCATGACATAATCGATTCACCTCCAGGTTAAGATACTTGGTCCATGACATAATCGATTCACCTCCAGGTTAAGATACTTGGTCCATGACATAATCGATTCACCTCCAGGTTAAGATACTTGGTCCATGACATAATCGATTCACCCCCTGGTTAAGATACTTGGTCCATGACATAATCGATTTACCTCCAGGTTAAGATACTTGGTCCATGACATAATTGATTCACCTCCAGGCTAAGATAGTTGGTCCATAACATAATCGATTCACCTCCAAGTTGACCCAAAGGCCAGCCGTAACCTCAATCTTGAAAGACCCTACAGTACTGAGAATCATCAGTGTACTAAAGATTCTGAGATAATAAGCTCTCTAACCAAGAGAAGGGCAGTATCTCTACTGAGACGGAAACCCTTCTTATGGACAAGGTGTAGTTGGGCTGGGGTTCCTTACTAGGTCGAGTCTGTGCTCCACGAAGAAAATAGGATCAATCGCTAAAATGAGGTTCCACAGATGTCCAATCCTACCAAGCGAAGTTGTAACGATTCCTGTAGCAATATAAAGACTGGGAATCGTTCTCACTTCCTCTGATGAATATCCACTTTTGCAATCATAGACTTTTACTTTAGAATGTCGTCTTCTATGTCCAGGGCAAAAACTGCTATGGCCTATGAAGTCAAATTTGGAATTGAACATAAAATATGCAAAAACTTGATGTTTTGGAACCGTCAAAATCCTTTGCTGATTTAGTCGTGCTATCGCCTACCAGTGTTACTGGTTTATTACGTTACTGCAAAGTCACGTCATTAACCTCGAGCAGTTATGGAAATCAGTTAAAAGCCTTGGAATTAAAACCGACTACAAACCCTCCCAACTTCGGCACTCGTCACAGAAATATAATTCTGTGTAAACAATTTTTCAGTAATTCTGCAAGAAAAAGAGAATGAATTAATGACGCATCCGTGTTTGAACGCACTAATATCTCTGTTGGAACAAACTCCCTTGCAGCAGTATGAACATTAATCATATCTGACTGCATCCTTTGGTGTTTAATAGTGCGTAGGAAAACTCCGCATAAATTACTAACCGGATTGAAAAGCGTTTCATTTGGCGTGTGATTATTGGTCGCCACTGAATTAATAGTGCATCGAAAGAAAGTGCTAGCTGAACATTAAAACTCGGCTGTACTCGACAAAGACGGTATGTTTTCGTGCACTGATATTTAGGTCTTAAAACAAGCTGATAATCATATAAAATATTCTTATAGAATGAGGACGATAGAACACTTGTCGCTAAAAATATTCGTGATGCGAAATGAAGAATGTAAAACTACATATGGAAAGAGTATTGAATACCTAATATTTTCTCATGTCTTTTGAAATATTATCTCGTCTTTCTATTTTTCTATGTTTATCAGATTTCTCCCTGCATCGTCTGTTCAAATTATTCTGTTTAATTTTTATCCTTTGGTCCCGTGAATCAAACAAGTAAAAAATGCGCCGAAGTTTCTTCCGCGCGATCGCGTTTTCTGTACATCGTATAATCAAGGCCACCTAAAATAGATCCATCGTTCGGTGCTCTCGGTATAATGGTGTATGAGCCGCAACCCATGAAACTTTAACCACGACCCGGTGGTGGCATAGTCTATATCGCTGCTAGAAACACGATTATGGCTAACTTTAACCTTAAATAAAATAAATACTACTGAGGCTAGAGGGCTGAAATTTTGTTTGTTTGATGACTGGAAGGTGGATGATTAACATACCAATTTGCAGCCCTCTAGCCTCAGTAGTTTCTAAGATCTGAGGGCGGACAGAAAAAGTGCGTACATAAAAAAGTGCGGACGGACAGACAAAGCCGGCACAATAGTTTTC
>JANJGK010000031.1:17877749-17900249 GCA_039081455.1 Macrobrachium rosenbergii
CACACACACACACACACACACACACACACACAAGAAACTTAATGATTAACGTACAAACAACCGCTACCAAACAGCACAGTGACATACAGGAGAAACAATAATAAATAGCAAAAGAAAGGAGTGATAATATGAAAACCCCATAGTACAAAGTGTGGTGTTGAAAGATAGTGTTCATAAAATCAAGAAAACATTTTCTAATTACCAACTTGATCCCAAATATATACCCTATATTAACTGAACACAAAGTAACAGACAGACTAATCCTATGAAGATCCAGTAGGTATGAAACGTCTCGAACTTAGAAACAATCCATCAGGGAGAGGTATATTCAGTGCAAACCTCCACCTTAAGAACTGGCGAAAACTGTTTTAACTTTCGAGAGCCCCTGACACAACTTTCTTTGAAGCTCTGAGGAGCCAACAAACCATTCTGAGAACCCGGAATAACTTTCTTGGAAGGCTGGAAGGATCCCACAAACCAGAACAAACGAAGGCGAACGAAGATAAACACCGATTTTCACGAATCCTTTCTGCCCACCTGTCAGCAACTCTGCCAATCTCTGCCAGGCTTTATCTTCCCAGCACTCTCCAGTTAATTATTCTTTTAAATTCTAAGGCCCGTGGGGTGGTGAACCAATACTTTTCTAGCCTGGGACCGAATAAGATGAATAAAAGGTGTAGGGAAAAGGAGTACGAAAGGAAAAGGAGATGTGGATTACGTTTTGATAAGTGATAATCGTACCTGAGTGAAATTAATTGCTTTATCTCTATGTTAAGGGCCATTTGATGAGGTATCTGATACCCATATCTAGCCCAGACGAAGAAAAATAAAATAGAAAGGAGAGTAGTTCAGTTCAAAAGACAGATACACTTTTAAAGAACTGTTGTCTGTACTCTTCCACAAATTCTGCCACTGAGCAAACGACTGTAAAATACCTTAGGAAGAGGTGCAGAAAGAAGTGACCGTCGTTTGAAACCTATATTGCCTCCTCTTGTTTTAAGTAACCTCAACATTTCCGAGAAGTTTGAGAATGCTCCTCTCCAAAGCGCTTAAACTTGACAAAATAAGTGTCAGTTGTACATGTATATACGTCTAATAATTGTGCCAATGTACAGTAACTGTTCACAGCAGCTATTGCACATCACGCGTCTAATAATTGTACTAATTTACAATAACTGCTCACAGCCATAAGTATATGCACACACACATATATATATACATATTTGTATGTATATATTACATATATATATTAAATAACGCTTAATTATCCGTAGCCCCCAAACATGTTCTCTGAGCCACCACCGAAAAGGCAGGGGTTCGATCCCATGGCGATTCGGAGAGCTTTCGGCAAGTTCTGTCACATGCCACTAAGGCTCTGTTGACCTAAGTAGTGAAATAAGTACCTGGTGATTAATCGACTAAGGAGGGGTCACATCCTCGGTGGAAAAAGGCATGGGGCTAGCAACGTCATCCCAAAAGACTTGCTCAGAACCAAAGGCTACAGCTCCTGAAGTCAGTTCTTTAATAATATATATCTATATAATATATATATATATATATATATATATATATATATATATATATATATATATATATACATATATATATATATATATATATATATATATATATATATATATATATATATATATATATATATATATATATAAACACACACTCAGACTGCCTCTAATCCATTGTTTCTGTCATAGCTCATTACTATTTGTACCTCTGATCCTATTGTTTCTTTTATATATTTTTCTTTTACTGTTAGTGTGGTTCTGTCATTTGCGTTAAGGTTTAGTGGGGCAGATTCTAAGAGTAATTTTTTAGAAGAATCGTGCAAATGATGATACAAGCATCAAATTTGGCACAATTGTTCTCCAAGGGATACTAATCAAATCTGCCCGATTGGCCAATTGAAAATCCAAAATGGCGGCCATTTTAAGAGATGGCCGCCAAAATAACGACCCGAAGTTGATGTTTTGCTTAGAAATATTTGTAGTTGTCTGAACTGCATGATCTAAGTGTGGATTCCTATGTTTTTAAGCCTGCTGATGTATATTTTCTGGTTTATAACATGGTTAAGGCACTGTATTAAAGGAGTGATTGTCGGGCACTACCAAGGCACATTGGTGACATCACTGCTGTGAAACTCAGCATGGGGTTCAGTGTCAGCTAAGCAGGAAATTTACGTTGGTATCATACTGCAGCAACCTACTAGTATCCCAATGCTGCCTAATCAACCCAAAATCAGTTAGGCAGTCGCACCTGAATGGACAGGACGTGCCAGTGCGGGAGAGCCGAACCAAGGATAACAGGGTTTTAGTTATCTGGATGGTGTACAGATCGCACGACACTGGATAAACGATCGGACTAGGTGTATGGCACAGTGCAAGAACCTAGTTGTATCCCATACAGGAAAGCGCCTATTGTATATTACAGGACATAAGAGGCCTATTATACTATTACATGTACAGGATGGTAAAAGGATAAACCCTCGACCCTGAACGTCATCGTAATCATAGATGCGAACTCTACTGGATGATCATGGAAAACAGACTGGACCAAGTGTTGCCTATGTCAGGAGGTTAAGAAAAAAGATCTAAAATCTCCCCAAGCCAATCCTGCCAGAAGAGGGGATGATGGATATTCGAACCTGGCAAAGAATATTCCTCTGTTTCACTCACTCAATGCGCTACCAATCAAGCTAGACCCTGCAAGACTTGATGAAGGTTCTGGGATAGAGGAAACGTTGAGAAAAAATAAGGCACAATATCATGAGAGTTGTAGGCCTCTGTTCAACAACACAAAGTTGCACCAAGCTGAAAAAAGAGCAAGTAATGTAGGCACTAGTGATAAGGGCAGTAGAAGTAAGATTCCACGAAAGCTCCAAGAAACTAAAACAAAAGAATGCTTCTTCTGCGAAACTGAAGGAGGGGGGCTTAGAGAAGCAATGACAATGCAAGTGAATAAGAGAATAAATGAATGTGCCAAAACACTCAGTGATACAAAACTTCTCGCCAAACTAAGTGCAGGAGATGTCGTAGCCCATGAAGTGAAATATCACCCTGGCTGTTTGGTGGCATTGTATAACTGAGGACGGGCATACTTAAAGGTGCGGGAGCAAGAAAAAGCACAGGAACACTGGAAGGATGCATATCCAATTGCTTTCTCTGAACTAGTCACCTACATCTGTGAGATGAAAAATGCCAGTAAGAGGCCACCGATTTTCAAGCTTGCTGATTTGACCAAGCTTTACAAGCAGAGGCTGGAAGAGCTTGGTGTTGACTCGCCTGATGTTCATCCCACTCGACTCAAGGATCAGCTGCTTTTGCACATTCCACAGCTGCAAGCTAATTGCCAAGGACGAGAAGTTCTGTTGGCTGTTGAAACTGATGTAGGTTCAATCCTATCAGAAGCATCCCGTTATGGTGAAGCAATCCATCTAGCAAAAGCCGCTGGGATAATAAGACAAGACATGCTCTGTCAGAAGTCGAATTTCAGCAGCTATTTTCATGACAAAGACTTAGAATAGGCTGTGCCACCATCACTGCTTCAGTTTGTATGCATGATCGAACATGGTGCAGACATCAAGTCCCAACTCCATCATGGAGCGTCGAAATCAGACTTTGCTATATCACAACTTCTACGCTAGGGATGCAATGACTGACAGGAGCAAGTCTATAATCATCAAGGCTAATGACACAGATGTGCTAGTCATAGCAAAATCTGGACTGCCATCCTTCCAGAAACTAGATCTTCGGGAAATGTGGATTGCCTTTGGCCAAGGAGCCCATATGCGATGGATTCCAGTCCATGAGGTAGTTTCTGCAATTGGGTTTGAGAAAGCTAGAGGGATCCCCTACTTTCACGCAATCACTGGATGTGACATTGTGTCTGCCTTCCGTGGGAAAGCGACTTGGAATGTATTTGATGATATTACTGAAACATTCATCAATCTCAGCCAGCATCGAACATTGATTTGTGATGTTGACATGCAGAGGCTGGAAAGATTCGTTGTCCTCATGTACGACAGATCAAGCACAGCCACTGGTGTGGACGAAGCAAGAATAGATCTGTTTGCCTGCAAGCAGAGGCTGTACAACTCAATTCCACCAACACAGGCAGCCCTCAAAGAACATGCAAAGCGTGCAGCCTACCAGGCTGGGATCATCTGGGGACAGGCAACCCACTGTAATCCACACATGAGCAGTCCAGCTGAATGGGGATGGATACAGAAAGGAGAAGCATGGCAGATACATTGGACAACACTAACACTAATTGCAGCAAGCTGTCAAGAATTGACAAAGTGCTCCTGTAAGAAGGTTTGCAAATGAAGATGCAAGTGCTCTCAGGCAGAGCTTTCCTGCACATCACTCTGCAGCTGCATATGTGAACAGTAGCAGATCCAGAAACAGCAGCACGGTATGCATAACTTTGAAAATGTACTAGCCAGGACAAAACTTATGAAGAGAAAGACAAACATCTTGGTGGTCATCTTGAGAAATATGTCTCAGAGTGCTTTTTAAACAGGAAAATATAGTTCAGCAGGCTTCAAAACATAGGAATCCAAACTTAGATCATGCAAATCAGACAACTACAAATATTTCTAAGCAAAACATCTACTTCGGGTGGTTATTTTGGCGGCCATCTTGAAAATGACCGCCCTCTTGGATTTTCAATTGGCCAATCAGGCAGATTTGATTAGTATACCTTGGAGGACAGTTGTGCCAAATTTGATGCTTGTATCATCATTTGCACGATTTTTCTGTTATCTGCCCCACTAGTTAGAGCCTTCTACTTTTTGTATATTACTGCCTTAGTTTGATTCTTTGGAAATTTTCTTAAGGACGTGATTTTATGCTTTGTGTGTATGTATTTAAGTGTGCTCTTGTGTGTGTAATTTTGAACTGCCTTTATAGATTTTTAGTGATTAGTATTTTAACGTAATTCAGTTTTAGCCGTTCAGTACTTTGATTAATTTATTCATTTTTCCATAGAATTCCCTGATGATGTAATTATGAATCACGAAACATAGGAAGCAATAGAGGAAGTGTGAATCTCCAGCGTATTCCTGCCCTTGACTGCATTTTAAATATATATTCATATATGCATACATACATATATCTATATCTATATATATGATATAAGTATATATAAATATATATCTATATACAGTATATATATATATATATATATATATATATATATATATATATATATATATATATAATATAATATATATATATATATATATATATATATATATATATATATATAATATATATATATATAATATATTTACACATTTACACATCACGCACGCGCGTGTGTAAGCACATTCTCATAAGTAAATATTTAAATATTTCCTCATGAATACATGTGCCTTTTTAATATCAAAGCGTAATTCCTCTGCCTCTGACTTAATTACCTTGGCTGCCATGAACGAGAGAGCAAGCGAGATAAGAATGAATGAGAACAAACAGGGGGAACCAACTTCATCATTTTGACATATGCTCGTTCTCGTTGACAGAATTGGTGGCATATCTCGTCACAAAGAAGGTGGATTATCGAGTGCCCGCCCAGCCTAAAATGTTCATTTTCAGCCCTGCCAATTTTTTCCTTTCCGTGGTATGAGTATTTCAGTCTGTTTAAGGTTGTTATGAAAGTCTGTTTTAGATGAACGCATGTCCTAGTTGCTATGACTGTAGATATTACCATTACCATGCAGTCACAAAGTGAGGTATTTTAACATTTCTTCTTCTTGATGTTTCAAAACGGCCTGTGAATTACATACTTTGTTTATCGACCTTGGGGATTGATTGTATTAGTCAGAGTTGCTTATCTCAAGCTTCTGGAAACTAATTTGCTTCACTTGTGATTAGCCCACTCAATGAATCAGTTCTTAGGGTAGCATGGGTTCCTCTTCAGAGAACAGTCCACATGATTTACAGCAGTGATGAAAGATTTCTAGTTTATCTCGTCCCCCGTAAATTTTCCATTTTCTCAGTAGAAAATGTAGTGTATGTCCCCTATGATAGCCATGAAGTAGTTTCTTTTAAATCATTCCATTTCCCGTTTTTCCGGAATTTTATAGATTCTCACCCTTTAAAATGCATGTCTGAACTGAGATACTCTCCTGTCTTCGTTTTTCTTCGTCTGGGCTACATATGGGCATCGGGTATCCCCACCAAATGGCCCTTAACACCTACAGTTATTATCAATTTGATTGAGGAAGGACCTATCACTAAGTCAACACGTACGCCCAAACTCTTTCTCCTTACCTAATCCTTTTCCTTACATCTTTTTCTCATTTTACTCGGTCGTAAGCTAGGAAATGATTGGTTCACCACCCCACGGGCCTTAGAATTTAAAAGAATAATTAACTGGAGAGTGCTGGGAAGATAAAGCCTTGCTGAGATTGGCAGAGTTGCTGACAGGTGGGCAGAAAGGATTCGTGAAAATCGGTGTTTATCTTCGTCCGCCTTCGTTTGTTCTGGTTTGTGGGATCCTTCCAGCCTTCCAAGAAAGTTATTCCAGGTTCTCAGAATGGTTTGTTGGCTCCTCAGAGCTTCAGAGAAAGTTGTGTCAGGGGTTCTCGAAAGTTAAAACAGTTTTCGCCAGTTCTTAGGGTGGAGGTTTACACTGAATATACCTCTCCCTGATAGACTGTTTGTAAGTTGAAGTCGTTTCATAGATACTGGATCTTCATAGGGTTAGTCTGTCTGCTACCCTGTGTACGGTAAAGTCAGGGGTATATTGTGGGGGTCAAGCTTTTGTATTATAAAATGTTTTATTGATTTTATGTATATGTTTTATTCTGAAGAATACCTTGTACCACAATATTATATGCTAGGGTATTTTGATATCATCCAGAGTTTTTATTCATTTATCATTGTTTCACTGCGTGCTAGTTTGCTACTCAATGGCGATTCATTATTAGGTAATTCATAAAATTTCTTGTGTGTCTGTGTGTGTGTGCGTAAGGTTTTTTTTTTATAGGAGGGGTACCACCGTTGGCTTAATCGGTCGTGAAGTTTTCATTAAACTAAGGCGATTAACTCTACCTCCTGTTTCCAAGTCAGCATTTCTGTTCCTGTTGTATAGTATTTTTATATCTTAACCGATTCATTAGATAGTATTTTTACTCTATTAGTATTTTTTTATAGTATTCGATCATGAAAGGTAGAATACCAACTGAATTTCCCTTTTTGTTTTTCTTAGTAAAGGGCCATCCGTGCGCGTGATTGTTATAATGTTATTTATGAATCATGTCTAATTAACCTTTGTGCATCTTTATATAATCAAAAATGAAGATCTTCCCCCTGCGTCAATTAAAAAAAATCTCATGGAATTAACATTTTCCTACAGGCACGTGAGACCTTCAGCTCCAAAAAAAAAAAAAAACACTTTATGTCAGTCCTTACATTACATTTTCCTTCATAATAATTATATGATTATTGCACGTAAAATTTTTATTTACAAATATAATTGAATATTTCCACTTTCCTCGATTTCCAGTTCACTAATCTTGACTCTTGTTGTTACAATACCTCTAGCGTCTAGCAATTCTCGCTTTGCTTTTCCGTAATTAAATGGCAAATATTTGGAAATTCTGCCCATGATTTTGCTTAATTTATTTACGCTTATCGGCTACAAAACCAAATAAAGTTTTTTTTCCTCCTCAGAAACATTATAAGCTTTTTTTCAGTCATGGCACCTGGTATAGTGGTTAGTGTTGTGACATGCCTCTCAGATGTCGCGGGTTTGCCGTCTCCCCAAGGGCGATGAAAAATCACTGGCTCTGTATCATGATCAGTTACCGCTGCAGTGTGGGGTCTGCGGTGGGAGGTTGAAACCAACATTCTTTGGAAGCTTGTTCCATGTGAACAGGTTTCATTTATTGAAATAATAATAATAATAATAATAATAATAATAATAATAATAATAATAATAATAATAATAATAATAATAATAATAGTAATAATAAAGTGAAGGTCACTGACACGAGGGTTAACCGGTTTCATCATTTTCAAGCTTCTCACTTCCAGATTGTGGAATTCTATTCCTTGTTCTGTATTCCTTTCGCAATTAGAAACAAAAACAGGAAAATATAAGGCTACCTACTAAGAGCGCTAGTAAATCAGATGAACATAATTATTATCATTCTCTTTGTGGAAAACGGAATGGGATAAACACGGAGAGATCTTTTTGATGTTTTAATTGATAGTTACGAAATGTTTTGGAGGCAAAAGCGTCTCACATTACGGCCACGCCAGAATTTAGTTCGTCAAATAAATGAAATAACTTAGTTGATATTTTAGAGCGGCTGGCTCTACATAGTCATAACTCCCGAACGTATTCCATAAAGATAGAAACAAACCGACTCCGTATCTTTCAGTTTACATAATTTCATCACAATTCAAGATGTGAAAAATTACGCGGCCATATTTTTAACAGCAATTATAGGTCAATGAATTTATGACAGAGCCACGAAGTGAATTGATATTGATATTGGTAATTAATTATTTGATTCACTTGTTTTGCGAAATTTTCTGTGATTCTGCAAATTGAATTAGAGCGATGTTACAATATTCATTATGAGATAAATAGAAACGAAATGTAAAATGTTTTGGCGTGATGAATACTGTAATTTATCGGTTGCATTAAAAAAATATTTAATGACGGGAAATGATTGTTTGAAAGACGTTTGGAGTTTTGATAAATGTTGTGCTCATATTAAGTTATCCTGGACATTATAATGATGTAAATATATATACTATATATATATTTACCAAAGGTGGGGGGCAAGGGTTTGAAATGTACAAATAACAGAAAACGACAGATATTAGTGCCTGATCCATTGTTTTCGAGGTTGCTGAGATGAATAGTGGCACTCCCGAAAGCCCTTTAAGTCCGAGTTCAGCCCCGATAGGGGGGGGTGGGTGGGATGGGGGAGACATGTAAAATAACTGAAAACGACAGATATTAGTGTCTAATCCAGAGTTTTCAAGGTCCCTGAGAAGAATAGTGACACTCCTGACGCCCTTTAAGTCCAAGTTCAGTCCCGATAGGAAGGGGGGGAAGGCGGTGACATGTAAAAATAACCGAAAACTACAGATATTGGTGTCTAATCCATAGTTTTTGAGGTCGCTGAGATGAATAGTGATACTCCCGATGCCCTCTAAGTCCAAGTTTAGCCCCAATAGGAAGGTGGGGGAGGTGAGAAGGGGTGGAAAAATAAAATGTCGAAAATGACAGACATTTGAGTCTAAGCCATAGTTTTCGAGATTGCTGGGATGAGTAGAGACACTCCCGATACCCTTCAAGCCCAGGTTCAGCTCCGATGGGAATGGCGGGTTGAGGCGTGGTGAAATATAAAATGTCAAAAATGCGGGGCAATGTAACTGAAGCAACTATCTTAACAGGAATGGAGAGAGAGAGAGAGAGAGAGAGAGAGAGAGAGAGAGAGAGAGAGAGAGAGAGAGAGAGAGAGAGACTGTCATCCAGAGATTTCCAGGGCAGTGCCGGGTTGGTCAGCTAGTGTATATATATGCAGGTTCGCCACAAGGAGGAGAAAATGAATACTAAGTACCAAGTACTTTCGTGTAATTGCTACACATTTTTTAGGTATAATGAACAAAGTCAGAAAACTTTACATAATAAAAAGAAGAAAATCACTTAAAAGCAAAACAAGTAACAGCAAAACAATATTACAAGTCCATTCTTACTACAAACAAGCTAAGTCGCCAACGCCTCAAAACCTAACAACAAGATTGGTAGTTAAAAACAGGTGACCAGACTGGTCCTTCTAATTACAGTGAAAGTATAAACACCACACTTTAAAGCGAAAATTAGACAACAAACGCTAAAAAATTACATACAAACAAACGACTTCTCAGTCAAAAAGCAAATAACCAAACACACGACTTAGGTGTGACAATTATTCACGAAACAGGTACACACAATTGCTTAACAATTTCTTCAATAACAAAACCATCTAACTTTAGAAGACCAGAACTAATGTTCATTATGTCCCCACTGATAAAATTTTATAAGAGCAGACTCTAGGATGTTACATTTTATGTAGTAATCATTACAAGCAATTATCGATCTGCACTTCTGCCAGTCAATATGATGATTAAAATTTATTTTATGCATAAATATAGCATTGGAAGTCTGAAAAGTTCTTACAATATACTGATGTTGCTTTACTACTACAATTAAAGCTTTGCCAGTTTGACCAATATATTTCATTGAGCAATCCCTACATGGAACCTCATAAGTACAACCTTGTGTGTCTTTGGGAGAGTTTTTAATTAGCATATTTCTCACTGCATAAGTGTTACTAAAAACCTCATTTACATTGAAAGTTCTGAGCATCTTCGGCACTACTATAAGTTGCCTGTCTTAAAAGGTGTTTCTTATTCTCACGAGAAAAAGTTTTTCTAGCTATCTTAAAAGCTTTGTCGATAACAGAATTCGGGTGTTTTAAATCAAAAGCGATGTTATAAATCTTGTCAATTTCAGGTTCTAAAAATTCTGGACTACATATTCGTAGAGCGCGGCAAAACACTGATGAAAATGTGGATGCTTTCACCTGATCACTATGATTAGAACAGTAATGAATACATGAGCAGACATTTGTAGGTTTTCTGTATACTGAAAATTTAAATTTTCTACTAATCCTATGAATGTTAACATCCAGAAATGGTAAAATCCCTTCTTTCTCTTCTTCAAAAGTAAATTTAAAACGCATTAATCCATCAAGTTTATACAGAAACACTTCTACATCCTCAGATACTGGCCATACACACACACACACACACATACACACGCACCACATCGTCAACATACCGGTACCATATAACTTCGTTCAGAAGTATAGGACGTACCCATCTCTTTTCATAATAATCCATACACATTACATAGGGCGGGTGAAAGGGGATTCCCCATAGCCATTCCAAACTTTTGAATATAAAATTCCTCTTGAAAAACAAATTTACTGTCGATAATACATAGTTTGATCAATTCAATTATCATTTCCGAAGGGAAAGGTAAATCAGAGTTATCCAGTTCTTCACTTAAAAAGGATAAAAGATTATGCACAGGAACCCTGGTGAATAATGAAGTCACATCAAAACTTACGAGTTTAAAATCAAAATTCACATTCACCCTATTTAGTTTTTCCACGAGATCGACGTTGTTCTTAACTGTAGTATGAGACATGTTTCCCGCAAGAGGTGTTAAAACGCGGACTAACCGTTACATAACTTATATGACACAGATCCTACAGAATTTATTATGGTGTTTTGAGATTTGCGACAAAATTTGTTTGTGGTAAGAATGGACTTGTAAGATTGTTTTGCTGTTACTTATTCTAACTGCTATTTTGCTTTTAAGTGACTTTCTCCTTTTTATTATGTACAGTTTTCTTAAGTACAAAAATTCTCTTACTTTGTTCATTGTACCTTGAATTGTGTAGCAATCACACGAGAGTACTCGGTACTTGGTTTTTCATTTTCTTCTCCATGTGGCGAACCTGCAAATCTGATATCAAGAGAAAGTTTTGTGATTCCTCTGCATATATGTATGTGTATATTATATACATATATATATATGTGTGTGTGTGCGTGGGCGCGCGCGCTCTAGAAATTCATCTACGTTCACAGGTCCAGAAACTGCCAATCCCAACATAGCTCTGTTGTATGTCATGCGGCGTCATACCTTATATTATACGTTTATCTCGCTGGCGCAGTGGAACCGCATAAGCCTTAACAAAAGTTGATTCAAACAGAATTCCCTTTATGGCATCAAGTAGGTGGCAGAAGAGAGCTAGTTGCCCTGTTAAGTGGGGAAATGTTAATATTTATTGAACCTCGTGGATAGGAGAGAGTCTCAAGCACAGGAAATTGTAGAAATGGGGCAGAACCATTTGACATTTGTAGCTAATCACAATATCATTATGATGATGAATTCGGTATACCACCAACAATTCTTGTGATCACTTTTAGCTTCGTATCGTCAACTTCGATCCAGGTAGCCAATGAGTGATTAATTTATTTCTGTAAACCTACTCTGCATATTATCCGAAGCTGGTGGCAGTCATGAAGTCTGTATTACAGGAACATGCATTTTGAATACATGTGTCATCAGGTCGCCAAATATCACGACAAGTTGTCAGTATAGCTTTAGTTTCAACGATAGAAAACTATTGAGATGGCTATTTGTCTGTCCGTCCGCCCTCAGATCTTGAAAACTAATGAGGCTAGAGGGCTGCAAATTGGTATGTTGAGCATCCACCCTCCCATCATCAAACATACCAAATTGCAGACCTCTAGCCTCAGGAGTTTTTAATTTACTTAAGGTTAAAGTTAGCCATGATTGTGCGTCTGGCACCCTATAGGTGCCAACAACACAAGCCACCACCGGTCCGTTGCCGAAAGTTTCATGGGCCGCGGCTGAGAATTTCATGGGCCATGGGTGAGAGTTTCATGCAGCATTATACGCTCTACAGGAAAATCGATTGCGCCGACGAAACTTCGGAATATTTTTTACTTGTTTATACATTGTTACAAAGTTAAGTCACACTTTTAATGACTTGAGGTTATGTCACGCATGCGTGAACGTGCGAGGCTTTTATTTTGTGACGAATAATAATTAAGTGATCCAATCTCTGACTCAGTAATTCCCATGCAGTATGTGGGAGGTCATTTTAGTGTTCCACTGCTTTCTGTAGCTTTCCAACCCCTACCTTTAAGCAAGAAGTTGAAAATAATGGTTCATTATCTTCATAACAAATTTAGATTTTATAGGTAATTAACAGTTAAGGCATCCGAAAACTTTACAGCTTTTATAAAGTTTTTTTTATCCTGCTCCAGATAATCAAGACGAGAGATACCGCAACCTTTTCAAGTGAAATTAAAACTCTACCTCAAACTCAACGCCTTTTTATAGAAAATAAAATTGATATGAGTTACAAAACATTTATGAAACTCATTAAACTGCTCATCGTCAGAATAGAAGGATACAAATAAAATCCCTTGTGTTTCCACATTCTCTCGTTATAAAGTCGACGTAAACTTACTTTTGAATATTGCATTTAGTTTTAAACTTACTGTTATCAGCTTTACTCTGACTTTGTATATATACATATGTTACAGGGAACAGATCAACACTTGTTTTGGAAGTGTACGTAACGTGATCTTAGCGATCTAACTCAGGAAAAAGACGTAAAAAGGTTCGACCCTAATCTCCCTAGCACTTTTCCCCCCCCCTCTCTCTCTCTCTCTCTCTCTCTCAGCCCGAATCCCTCTCTCTCTCTCAAAGCAATTAAATGGACTATTTAAAGAAACACAATCGTTCCTACAAAAATAGGTTTATTATTCAAATAACCCAACAAGAAATGAATAAAACAAAGCAAAGATTAAAATGCATAATAAATGAATTATCGAGTCAGATAACTAAACTCTAAACTGCAAAGCACTTCTGACTAAAGAAGTCTCATTATGGCTAATAGCCTGGAAATACCCAAAATCTCACATACTCACAAATCAATAACTAAAAGTCATGTCAAAAAAACAGTTTACCACATAAAGAGATTGACATTGCAAATGATTTGCATGTCCTCTTTATCAAACTCCCAAGTCCACAGACATCTGTCGAAAGAATTAAACATGATAGAAAACTCCCAAAAATATATAAAATACAAAACACAATAATGGAAAGTGTAAAATGCATAGCCAAGATATGGCAAACGTAACATAACAAAATAATAATATAAAAGAGGTATGAATATTCATATTAAATTTCCCACACCAGTTCATAAGTTCATAATGATTAGAAAGTCATGGTAAAAATCACAAGTTCAATTTTCTCCCGTAAAAACAGAGATTTGAGACTCTACCTTATCTGCCGATTTTCAAAGCCTGGAACCACTCCAAAGTTATGACTGGACAACTGCAGTTCTATCACGTTAATGAACGATCAAACTCACTTTTAGGGCAGATTTTAGCATAATCTAGATCAAAGTAACGCACGTACTCACGAATATACATAGCGCTTCGGAGATCACCTGATCTCCAATATTGCTGAGCTTCTCGCGCAAAGAGCTGAGGAATCAAACTATTTGCTGAATACAAAGATTTTGCAACTGACGGCTTCCATCAGTACCATCTCGCACCGAAAATTCTTTCATCACACTATGTACGTTATAACATTGTAGCGGCCATATTTTCTGAAATACATACATACAAACAAACACACACATATATATATACAGAGAGAGAGAGAGAGTCTGGAAAATAAGCCTGCTTACTTGTATGGGACTTGCCTTTACGCCTTCATCCTCATGTATGTATATATTTATATACATATATACAGTATATATATATATATATATATATATATATATATATATATATATATATATATATATATATATATATATATTTTTTTTTACAAAACCTACACTTGGATGAAAATAACACTTTATATTAAGTGGACAGCCGATAATTCACCTTCTTTGTGACGAGATATGCCACCGACTCTGTCAACGAATGCAGGCATATGTCAAAATGATGAAGTTGGTTCCCCTGTTTATTCTCTTTCATTCTTATCTCGTTTGCTCTCTCGTTCACGGCAGCCAGGGTAATTAAATCAGAGGCACAGGAATTACGCTTTGATATTACAAGGACGTATGTATTCACGAGGAAATATTTACTTATGGAAATTATGCTTATACGCACACACTTGTGTGATATGTATTTATATACAGTATATATAAAGTACACACACACACACACACACACACATATATATATATATATATATATATATATATATATATATATATATATATATATATATATATATATTTACATGTATATATGTATTATATATATATATATATAGTATACATAATATAAATATTAGTATATATATACATAGATATATATATACACATATATGTATATATATACATATATGCACACTCAAACACATATATAATTACACAAGCTTTAAAATCTTTCCAAAATGGGTTTTGGCTACAGACAAAAACAAAGGAGTAGTCACTGCAACATCCATTACTCACCTGCTGAATCATGGTTGAACTCCCTGTGTTTGGTAAGTCTTACACTGACTCTGAACTTTAACGGAATAAAAACGACACTGTTACCCAATCACCCAAACTGCACCCCAAGGCAAAACCTCTACTGTTTTCGTCAAAGATTGCTGACACTTAAAAACGCATTGAGCTCACCCTAAAAACTTAGTTAAGAATTTAGTTAACGTTACGAATCAAGAGTTTTTCTTTGCGTGATAATTACCAAATTGCTGCTAAGAGTAGGTTTGCAGATCACACCTTGTTCGACTTGTTCTTACGGTCAACTAAAGAACAAGAAAACGGTGAATATATCTCACTTCAAGGTCATTTCCGTTATTTATGACTGAATCAAGGGATTAAAATTTTTAATGTCTAGTCAGCCATTGACAAAACCATTAAACCAATACCGAAGCACACATAACCTCAGCCCTTAATTATAATTTGACAAAGTGATTTTAACAGCTATTTAATATTATATATACAGTATATACATTATATATATATATATATATATATATATATATATATATATATATATATATATATATATATATATATATATATATATCTACCTATATATATACATATATATATATATATATACAGTATATATACATATATATATATACTTAAGAAAAGCTGTGTCTCAGCAAAATTAGAGACAAAAAATGCACATATCAAATCTTCGAGAGTAGTTAAAACATCTTCACTAAAACCGCAAATATCGCTGAGATAATATCTGCCATCTGTACAGTCTCTGCAATACAGGATATGGGTTGAAAATACCGAATTTGATAACAATGCAGAACCGTTTACAATTTTGTTATTTCAGATAGCACTACAGTAAAGTACATTAGTACAACTTCCAAACTGTTACTTAACAGTTGCTACATATTAATTTTACAGGCGCAATACTTAGCTAATAATCTAATTATTTGATATATCTCGAAACATTATACTTTAAAAACATCTGTGAATGAAATCAAAATGAGTATAAATCCTGTAATGAATCTCAAAAAAAAAAATAAAATAAAATAAAAAATGCAGACGGCCATCAAGTAATTTTGAGCTGAGAGGACACGAAAAAATATATGTAAGCGCGTCCCCCCCTCAAAAAAAAATGGAGAGGACCTCAAAACATAAATATATAAGGGAGCAGACTGCACTCTCGCAAGCGGCCATAAATAAAAAGGAGAGACGTCCAGCACCTTCCAGGGCCACAACCCTTTTCCAGAACACCGTATGTGTTTTAAAATTATATTATGCCCCCGACCTTTTAGTCCTGATCAGGGTAAGATGGGTGGGCCCTCATCACTTCAGGTTCCTCTACCCCACCCCCAAACTCCTCCCTCCCCCCCCCAGATCTTCCAGGACCCCGAAACCCCCTCCCCCGTGCCCCCGATTTTCCAGGACCCCGAAACCCCCTCCCCCGTGCCCCCGATTTTCCAGGACCCCGAAGGACCACCTCCGTGTTGACGGGCAAAATCCGAAGATATGGCAGGCGGAGGCTATCTACCAGAAAAGATCTGCCACCGGGGGCTTCCGGATAAGCCTTCTTTATAGCTAACGATATTGTACACCAATATGTATATCTTCTTATTTTCTTTAATAATACGACTGGGAGTAATACCGGTCGCCCTCTCCCTCTCTTTCTTTTATTTCTCCCGATAAGCAGATACGTAGTGTTTGTGTGTACATATACATAAAGTAAGTATATATATATATAATATATATATATATATATATATATATATATATATATATATATATATATATATTATATATATATATATTTATATATATATATATATATATATATATATATATATATATTAGATACATATATATAGATATATAATTATATATAAATAAGGTAACCTTTCGATTCTTCGCATACGTTTTGGTGTGAGGTTGTTAGCCCCATCCCTCATTCTATTACTACATTCGACTGAGAGCAACCACGGTCAGGTACTTAATTCACACAGACACCTGTAATATCACCCCCTCTGATTGGCTCAGTGGTCAAAGTCACTGTATTTTTTTCGGCGTTACCCAACAAGGCGGCAGTACGAACCCCACTAGAAACGAAGGACTTATCACTTATAATTTCCCTTGTGTGTAAGTTATCCCCGAGGCGTGGTGAATTGGATATTAAACGAAATTTGTTGCTTAATGTTTGTAAATATACAACATTTCACAGCGCATGTGATAGCTAACTATGTATATATATATATATATATATATATATATATATATGTGTGTGTGTGTGTGTGTGTGTGTGTGTGTGCGTGTGCAAAACGGCTGAAGATCATCAATATTTCTTTCACGCAATTCTAAAATTTTTACAATTAATCTATATACCATGTCGAGCTGATGAGTCTATCTCGTCAGTCACTTCCAAAATGGGGAACCTTATGTCTTCCTCTGTTTCCATGACCATTTTGTGCTCGAAGAAAATGTTTTGACCTGATTTGAACCAACAAAGCCGTCTCGGCCATTTCACCTTGAAAATATTTTTCCGGCTGACTGCAGAATGTATTTCCTCACAGAAAACAGTTTCACAGTTATATAATACCGAAAATTAATAAATATAGACTAAAAAAAAATTGTCATTCACCGTTACATAATAACGAAAATGAATAAATAGAGAATACAAAAAATTGACAGTTTTAATTCTGAGTTTGCCGTAAATAGTTGAAGAATATATTTCCACAACGAAAGGGTCTTTACCTTGAAATAAATGAAGATATTCTTGATGTAGCCACGACATATTCTCTATTACTGAGGAGTTAATACCAATTCTAATGTCAAAGGTTTGAACTTTTCCTTTCATTGAATAGACACACCAGGCAACTGGGACTTGAATCTTATCTAGCTACAAACGAGGAAATTTTAACAGATAAACAAACAAACAAACGAACACACACACAAGGAAAGAAAAGGGACAACGACAGCACTTTTATAAAAAGTAATCTCACAGATGATTTACTTTTATTAATATCTAGCAGTTGACACTTTGTCTTGGCGTTGCTGTAGAATTTATCCAATCTCACTGAGGGTTTTGCAATATACTGGGCATGTTAAATTTGGTACCCCAGGTTTATCAACTATCATGCAATCGAGGGGGTCTGTTCTATCAAATAAGTTTAAAATTTGGTACCCCAGGTTTATCAACTATCATGCAGTCGTGGGTGTCTGTTCTATCAAATAAGTGTTAAATTTGGTACCCCAGGTTTATCAACTATCATGCAGTCGTGGGTGTCTGTTCTATCAAATAAGTGTTAAATTTGGTACCCCAGGTTTATCAACTATCATGCAGTCGTGGGTGTCTGTTCTATCAAATAAGTTTAAAATTTGGTACCCCAGGTTTATCAACTATCATGCAATCGTGGGTGTCTGTTCTATCAAATAAGTTTAAAATTTGGTACCCCAGGTTTATCAACTATCATGCAGTCGTGGGTGTCTGTTCTATCAAATAAGTTTAAAATTTGGTACCCCAGGTTTATCAACTATCATGCAATCGAGGGGGTCTGTTCTATCAAATAAGTTTAAAATTTGGTACCCCAGGTTTATCAACTATCATGCAGTCGTGGGTGTCTGTTCTATCAAATAAGTGTTAAATTTGGTACCCCAGGTTTATCAACTATCATGCAGTCGTGGGTGTCTGTTCTATCAAATAAGTGTTAAATTTGGTACCCCAGGTTTATCAACTATCATGCAGTCGTGGGTGTCTGTTCTATCAAATAAGTTTAAAATTTGGTACCCCAGGTTTATCAACTATCATGCAGTCGTGGGTGTCTGTTCTATCAAATAAGTGTTAAATTTGGTACCCCAGGTTTATCAACTATCATGCAGTCGTGGGTGTCTGTTCTATCAAATAAGTTTAAAATTTGGTACCCCAGGTTTATCAACTATCATGCAGTCGTGGGTGTCTGTTCTATCAAATAAGTGTTAAATTTGGTACCCCAGGTTTATCAACTATCATGCAGTCGTGGGTGTCTGTTCTATCAAATAAGTTTAAAATTTGGTACCCCAGGTTTATCAACTATCATGCAGTCGTGGGTGTCTGTTCTATCAAATAAGTTTAAAATTTGGTACCCCAGGTTTATCAACTATCATGCAGTCGTGGGTGTCTGTTCTATCAAATAAGTGTTAAATTTGGTACCCCAGGTTTATCAACTATCATGCAGTCGTGGGTGTCTGTTCTATCAAATAAGTGTTAAATTTGGTACCCCAGGTTTATCAACTATCATGCAGTCGTGGGTGTCTGTTCTATCAAATAAGTTTAAAATTTGGTACCCCAGGTTTATCAACTATCATGCAGTCGTGGGTGTCTGTTCTATCAAATAAGTGTTAAATTTGGTACCCCAGGTTTATCAACTATCATGCAATCGTGGGTGTCTGTTCTATCAAATAAGTGTTAAATTTGGTAACCCAGGTTTATCAACTATCATGCAGTCGTGGGTGTCTGTTCTATCAAATAAGTTTAAAATTTGGTACCCCAGGTTTATCAACTATCATGCAGTCGTGGGTGTCTGTTCTATCAAATAAGTGTTAAATTTGGTACCCCAGGTTTATCAACTATCATGCAATCGTGGGTGTCTGTTCTATCAAATAAGTGTTAAATTTGGTACCCCAGGTTTATCAACTATCATGCAGTCGTGGGTGTCTGTTCTATCAAATAAGTTTAAAATTTGGTACCCCAGGTTTATCAACTATCATGCAGTCGTGGGTGTCTGTTCTATCAAATAAGTGTTAAATTTGGTACCCCAGGTTTATCAACTATCATGCAGTCGTGGGTGTCTGTTCTATCAAATAAGTTTAAAATTTGGTACCCCAGGTTTATCAACTATCATGCAGTCGTGGGTGTCTGTTCTATCAAATAAGTTTAAAATTTGGTACCCCAGGTTTATCAACTATCATGCAATCGTGGGTGTCTGTTCTATCAAATAAGTTTAAAATTTGGTACCCCAGGTTTATCAACTATCATGCAGTCGTGGGGGTCTGTTCTATCAAATAAGTTTAAAATTTGGTACCCCAGGTTTATCAACTATCATGCAATCGTGGGTGTCTGTTCTATCAAATAAGTTTAAAATTTGGTACCCAAGGTTTATCAACTATCATGCAGTCGTGGGTGTCTGTTCTATCAAATAAGTTTAAAATTTGGTACCCCAGGTTTATCAACTATCATGCAATCGTGGGTGTCTGTTCTATCAAATAAGTTTAAAATTTGGTACCCCAGGTTTATCAACTATCATGCAGTCGTGGGTGTCTGTTCTATCAAATAAGTTTAAAATTTGGTACCCTAGGTTTATCAACTATCATGCAGTCGTGGGTGTCTGTTCTATCAAATAAGTTTAAAATTTGGTACCCCAGGTTTATCAACTATCATGCAGTCGTGGGTGTCTGTTCTATCAAATAAGTTTAAAATTTGGTACCCCAGGTTTATCAACTATCATGCAGTCGTGGGTGTCTGTTCTATCAAATAAGTTTAAAATTTGGTACCCCAGGTTTATCAACTATCATGCAGTCGTGGGTGTCTGTTCTATCAAATAAGTGTTAAATTTGGTACCCCAGGTTTATCAACTATCATGCAGTCGTGGGTGTCTGTTCTATCAAATAAGTTTAAAATTTGGTACCCCAGGTTTATCAACTATCATGCAATCGTGGGTGTCTGTTCTATCAAATAAGTTTAAAATTTGGTACCCCAGGTTTATCAACTATCATGCAATCGTGGGGGTCTGTTCTATCAAATAAGTTTAAAATTTGGTACCCCAGGTTTATCAACTATCATGCAGTCGTGGGTGTCTGTTCTATCAAATAAGTGTTAAATTTGGTACCCCAGGTTTATCAACTATCATGCAGTCGTGGGTGTCTGTTCTATCAAATAAGTGTTAAATTTGGTACCCCAGGTTTATCAACTATCATGCAATCGTGGGTGTCTGTTCTATCAAATAAGTTTAAAATTTGGTACCCCAGGTTTATCAACTATCATGCAATCGTGGGGGCCTGTTCTATCAAATAAGTTTAAAATTTGGTACCCCAGGTTTATCAACTATCATGCAGTCGTGGGTGTCTGTTCTATCAAATAAGTGTTACATTTGGTACCCCAGGTTTATCAACTATCATGCAATCGTGGGTGTCTGTTCTATCAAATAAGTGTTAAATTTGGTACCCCAGGTTTATCAACTATCATGCAATCGTGGGTGTCTGTTCTATCAAATAAGTTTAAAATTTGGTACCCCAGGTTTATCAACTATCATGCAATCGTGGGTGTCTGTTCTATCAAATAAGTGTTAAATTTGGTACCCCAGGTTTATCAACTATCATGCAATCGTGGGTGTCTGTTCTATCAAATAAGTTTAAAATTTGGTACCCCAGGTTTATCAACTATCATGCAATCGTGGGTGTCTGTTCTATCAAATAAGCTATGTTAAACACAATTATCACACTACAGTATATATTACGAGATCTTGCGTATAAAACCGAAAAAGTACAGTGGACACATAATATGAAGTCCATGGACTACGTAACATTTGGAGTTGGGGGGGGGGTGTCAGACTGATTGAGGAGGACACTTCTGAATGCTAATGTTAATGCTAAGTCTAAATAAATAATAGCGTCAATCTTATCTAATATGGTTTGCTAGTTTTATTGTACGGGTAATCTTATTCACAAAACATGACATATTTGATGCGCAAAATATACTGAATGTGACTGATTAGACAACCCAAGTAAATACGACATATGTCAACTTTATTATAACAGACAAAATTTTCAACGAAACTTAATTCCTTTTATGCATCAAAACATCATCGAATAAGATAAACTTATCCCGTCAGATCAAACCTGAAAAATATAACTTATTTAATAAACCCTTGAACAGGAACAATATTTCTTGAAATATTATTAATTCATAATGAAAACAATTTTCAGCTTCCGCTCACAACTAAGCAAGCATCTTCTTTAAGGTAATTTTAGTGGCGTTTAAGGGTAATAAAAAGGTATTGAAAAACTTATTCCCGCTCCAGAAATGATTTCCTAATTCTGAGTGTGTATTAAAGTACATACAGGAATGAATGACGCAACGTGTTCAAGTCAACTGGAAGTAAATCTGACTAATCTTTCTAAGTGATTTACAAACACTGTCCATTACCTTTCTTCCGGAATTCTCTCTCTCTCTCTCTCTCTCTCTCTCTCTCTCTCTCTCTCTCTCTCTCTCTCTCTCTCTCTCTCTCTCTCTCTCTCTCTCTCTCTCTCTCTATATATATATATATATATATATATATATATATATATATATATATATATATATATATATGTATATATATATATATATATATATATATATATATATATATATATATATATTTCACAACAAGGTTGAGTAT
>JANJGK010000031.1:17905249-17907749 GCA_039081455.1 Macrobrachium rosenbergii
GTGAGATCTTATTAATCGCAAGTTGAACAGAGCAGAGTTTTTCTGTCCTTTTTCTGTCAGAATTTTTTTCTTACGATGTCTGGGCCGAGTGCAGAGAGTGTGACGGCGCCGGTGTTCCTAACTATCGTTCTGGGGATTTCATCTTGTTACAGCAATATCATCACATACCCTCCAGGTAAGTTACCATTATTCATTTAGAATATTTGCTGAACATTGTGTATGTATATGCGTTCCACACACTAATGTATATATATATATGTATGTATATATACTCAACCAGTCTTTGACTTCTAAGTTAAGGATGTAATATTCCATTTCACCACAGTCGACTAACAACAGGTACCTCATTTCACTTGTTTGTGCCAGACAGAGAAACCACTGAAATCTTAAGAAATAGTTCCAACTGGTTTCACACCGTGAAAATAATCACAGTTCTGGTGAGAAAGGCCGTGTGTGTGTATATGTATACATATATATGTATATGTATATATATATATATATATATATATATATATATATATATATGTATATGTATATATACATATATATAATAGATATTTTTAAAAAATTATTTTTTTCCTGTTCGTAGAGCCCATATGCGAATCGCCTATAAAAGTAGAAAAAAAAATCTCTTAACGACTGACGTTTATTTTTTATTTTCATTTTGTGACTTCCCCCGAATATAAAACACTCACCTTTACTGTGCTTTTGGTTTTTTTTTTACCTTTGTTTTTATGACGTCACGTCTGTCCATTTGAAAGTAGAGTGCTCGCGTGCGGACCCATCGATACGACACGCCTGTGAATATGCAAGCGCTTGCACTCACGAGCAAATTACAAAAAAAAAATAAATAAACAAAAAATGAAAAATATCGATTATATAAAAGTTCCATTAATTAAAACGCACAGGTAGAGTGAATTTTGAATATTGACTCATGAACAAACAAGTACAAAAAAAAAAAAAAAGTTAAACTTTTTGCAGTGAAGTTTTAGGTGAAAAAACAGAAAATTTCGGTTCTGAAAAATACGCAAACCAGAGGGATTTTTACCGATATTTGCCAAAATTACAATTAAAAAGTATATCGAATAAAGCGTGATAAAGGTGTAATTATTCAACTATTACAGAGTAATGTTTGGGCCAAAATAAAAACAAGCATTGGTTAACAATACTTTATCCAAAGTCATCAAACGCAAGGCGCATCAATATAATTATTTTCTTGTGTTTTATTCAATTAATATAAGAAAATCCCCAGCAACATAAGGTAATTGAAATATCATAAGTAAGATGCCAATATACATGTCCGTAAATATTAGAGATATTATAAGATGCCAATATAAATTTACTTAAATACTGGAAATATTATAAGTAGGATCCAATATACATTTACTTAAATATTGGAAATATTATAAGTAAGATGCCAATATACATTTACTTACTTGAATATTGGAAATATTATAAAATGCCAATATACATTTCCTTAAATATTAGAAATATTATAAGTAAGACGCCAATATAAATTTCCTTAATTATTAGAAATATTATAAGTAAGACGCCAATATACATTTCCTTAAAAATCAGAAATATTATAAGTAAGACGCCGATATACACTTAAATATTAGAAATATTATAAGTAAGATGCCAATATACATTTCCTTAAATATTAGAAATATTACAAGTAAGACGCCGATATACATTTCCTTAAATATTATAAGTAAGACGCCCATACACATTTCCTTAAATAATGGAAATATTATAAGTAAGAAACCCTTGGACAGTTACTTTACTATTGCTCTAATTCTTATTGGCAGAGGCAAACTAACAACCACAAAGTTACTATTCTACTTAACAATACTTAGGCACAGGATTCACAAAACTGGATGGAACATAACCCGATCGTTATCCAACCAAATGGAAATTTTACCATATAATAATAATTAGCTTGTATTAAACATGCGTCCCACCCCCCCCCCCGAAAATATATAATTAATGTATACGAGGAAATGTAATTTTACAGTAATTCCATAATTATATGTAGAGTATAACCCGAAAACTTCATATGATTATATTAAGACCAAAGTAATCACAGCAATTATATGTAAGGTGCAAGGAAAACCTGTATGAATATCTGACTACATAACTATAGGACTATTTAACTATTTATTAGTGCCCGTATTAATGCACTATACTTGATAAGATTTTAGTTGTAAAATGACTTGAATGTATAACGTAATATCCGTATTACAGTTTGTATATAATTTACTGCACACACACACATATATATACACATATGCAGTATAATGTATGAATATATACATATGTATATATCTATATAAATGTATATATACATATATATACACACACACACACACACACACACATATATATATATATATATATATATATATATATATATATATATATATATATATATATATATATATGTGTGTGTGTGTGTGTGTGTGTGTGTGTGTGTGTTTTTCTGCGCGAACACACAAGCACA
>JANJGK010000031.1:17912749-17924674 GCA_039081455.1 Macrobrachium rosenbergii
TAATAATAATAATAATAATAATAATAATAATAATAATAATAATAATAATAATAATAATAAAAGTTATCATTAGTACTTGTAGTTAAACCCGTGTAGTGTCAAGGACGGGTAATTTTGTAGATGGCAGACGCAGTATTAATAATAATGATAATAATAATAATAAAATAATAATAATAATAATAATAATAATAATAATAATAATAATTATAATAGTTATCATTGGTAATAGTAGTTTAACCTGTGTAGTGACAAGGATGGGCAATTCTGTAGATGGCAGACACAGTATTATTAATAATAATAATAATAATAATAATAATAATTATAATAATAATAATAATAGTTATCATTGGTAATAGTAGTTTAACCTGTGTAGTGACAAGGACGGGTAATTCTGTAGATGGCAGACACAGTATTAATAATAATAATAATAATAATAATAATAATAATAATAATAATAATAATAATAATAATAAAAGTTATCACTGGTAGTAGTAGTTTAACCTGTGTAATGACAAGGACGGGTAGTTTTTTAGATGGCAAGTAGACACCGTAATAATAATAATAATAATAATAATAATAATAATAATAATAATAATAATAATAATAATAATAATAATAATAAAGTTATCACTAGTACTAGTAGCATCTTTGAAACACTGAATACATATAATTTCGTGTTTTCCTACACAAAATTATTCTCTTGCAATCAACAAAGCAATAAATATGAGAGAGAGAGAGAGAGAGAGAGAGAGAGAGAGATAGAGAGAGAGAGAGAGAGAGAGAGAGACTAATAATTCGATAAAAGCAACAATTTTGCATCTTGCCGGCAACTGAAACTCAAATTAGAAAACAGCCATTCTAGGCCAGCGCTAATTACGATAATAAACAAGTAAAAAATGCGCCGAAGTTTCTTCGGAGCAATCGAGTTTTCTGTACAGCGTATAATGCTGTATGAAACCCTCAGCCGCGGCCCATGAAACTTTCAACCATGGCCCGGTGGTAGCCTGTGTTGTTGGCGCCTATATCGGTGCCAGTTCTTCATTGGATGGGTCGATATCGTACTCACCTAGCATTCGCCTAGGCCCGCGTTCGATTCTCCGGCCGGCCAATGAAGAATTAGAGGAATTTATTTCTGGTGTTAGGAATTCATTTCTCGCTATAATGTGGTTCGGATTCCACAATAAGCTGTAGGTCCCGTTGCTAGGTAACCAATTGGTCCTTAGCCACATAAAATAAGTCTAATCCTTCGGGCCAGCCCTAGGAGAGCTGTTAATCAGCTCAGTGGTCTGGTTAAACTAAGGTATACTTTTTTTTTATATCGGTGCCAGACGCACGATCATGACTAAATTTAACCTTAAATAAAATAAAAAAACTTCTGAAGCTAGAGGGGTGCAATTTGGTGTGTTTGATGACTGGAAGGTGGATGATCAACATACCAATTTGCTGCCCTCTAGCCTCTGTAGTTTTTAAGATTTGAGGGGGCGGATAGAAAAAGCGCGGACGGACAGACAAAGCCATCTCAATAGTTTTCTTTTACAGAAAACTAAAATTGTAAAATGCTGAGCCAAGAATCTCATAAGACAGTTTACCCTATAAACTGTAAGTAAACTGTACTTAAAAGTGTATTCATGAGTTGCTACTGTACAGTGTACCTGTAAGTTGACGACTAAGCTGAACTTAACTACAGTGTTTATACAAAACACTACAGTGTAGCCGTAAACTGCTAACAATACGGAGCTACTGTGCTGTAGGTTACATCAAAACTCTAATCTTCAGGACACAAGTTGATAATTTTACCCCTTGAACAGAAGCTGTAGGTTCAACATACAGTTGACTGCAAGTTTAACTTTGTTTGTACTCTATATCTTGACTTTATGTCGTATTATTATTATTATTATTATTGGTTTTATTGAAAATTATTGCTGCTTCAGCTGCATTCATTTTGTAGAAGACTTTTTCTATTTTCCTTATTGCGGACTTCTCTTCATTGGAGGTGCGTGCTAACAGCTCGCCTATATTTGTCATTTCATGGGGGAAAAGTAAAAAATCTGGATTCTGCTTTTTATATATTCTATACAGTAAGAATATTATGACATATAGTTGCTAAACACTTGTTGCCGCGACGTTTCGACAGACTCTTCTGTCATTCCCCGGCGGGAGCTAGTAGAGGACTGGCAGGTTGCATAGGTCCTTCCGAATTTATACACGGGCTTCAGCGGGGGGTCATTATTATTATTATTATTATTATTATTATTATTATTATTATTATTATTATTATTATTCACAAAAATCTCATAATCGCACGAGTCACTAGAATGGTAAAGAAATCCACAATGGAGTAATTGTATGTATTTTTAATATCTACCTACAATTACATCATTGTGGATTTATTAACCATTATTTATTGTTATTACTGTTCACATCAGGTATGCATTCTTTTGGAAAAAGTAAAAAAATTATTAATTTTTGTTAGGGAGAAGTACCTGCCACCTATGTAAAAAGAGAAGTAAAACTGCTTAACAAATATACTGAATTTCTTCACATATTTTAAAAAAGCAAAGGTTATTACTGAGATTATTACACGCCGCTACCGCTACTCCAGGTTCATGTTCAGACATTACAGGGAAATAGTGAACTCAAGCGTCAAGAGTTTCCATGAATCAATTGATGTTAAGCTTTCCAAGAATCCAGGGCTTACAGACCACCTCCACGCTTCCATATCTGGATAATTTACTTAATTTCTGCGGTGGTTTTGTTACCTTTTAAACTTGCTTCCAAAATCGTGTAGTGTAAATGTAAAGGGTATTGTTATATACGAAACAGAAAAGCTGTTTAAAGCTAGTGTAAATATCTACTCATTTAAATGTTCTTAAAATTCTATATAATCTGTCTAAATCACAGTACCGGTGTAATATATATTATAATTATTTACTCGTATTCTTCCACAGGCTATCAACATTCAAGCATGGCGTCAATTTAAAGAATGAGATTTTAATCGCATGAGGCAGTGTAAGAACATCGTAATAAGTCCTACGCATATTTCTCTGTAACCCAGAGGTCAACAGAAGACTACAGAACTACACAACCGCCTGTAGCTCACATGCCTGTAATCTGTTAGTCACGGGCTTTGTTAACACAATCCTCTATGTATAAATACGAGGATTATCCGACACTAAGGATATTATCTTAAAAGAATTTCTGGCGCTTTCGTAGAAGATCAAGTTATTAAAAGTAGAATTCTTCGGCTTTACATCTAATAGAACGGCTCATTTGCCATGGATTACAAGAGATGTTTCCGTTTTAAATGGATTTTCATTATGGATTTATTTACGACTGATGAAGTATGAAAGAATGGAGTTCTTATTTTGTTTGATATATAGCTGATCTTATTGAATACATATATATATATATATATATATATATATATATATATATATATATATATATATATATATATATACTGTATATATATGTATATATATATATATATATATAAATCTATCTACACAGACACAGACACACACACACACACACACACACATATATATATATATATATATATATATATATATATATATATATATATATATATATATATATATATACATAGACACACACTTATACACACACACACACACACATATATATATATATATATGTATATATTTGCGTATACATAAATATTTTACCATACGCTTTTTCTCTTTTGGGCGGTTGGCGCCTGAAAGGTACCCCCAGAAGGTATCTCAGCTACCCTTATAGATGAAGTTACTAGCCCCACGCCCTTTCCCTTAACCTCAGCAGAAAAGGGTATCCATCTAAAGCTGGGTGGGTGGATGGGCGGTGAGCCGAGGGCGTGTGTGTGTATGTAAGTATGTGTATGTGTGTATGTATAACTGAATCACGAAAATATGGAACGTGATGAATATATAAATAAAGACTGCTACATAAAGGACGACAAGTCGAAAGGCCTCGCAGCACTCCATTGTTTCTCTTTCTTTCGTGGATTTTGTCTTTATATATATATATATATATATATATATATATATATATATATATATATATATATATATATATATATATATATATATTGTGCGCTCAACCACAATCGACATTCAATGCTCAGGTCAACAGAGTCACGGTATGGAATTTAACGGAACGGTCTCATATCGCTTCTCCTCGTCCGGGAATCGAACTCTGGCTCACTCACGGGTGAAGCAAGTACAGTAACCACCTAACTATTTATTAATACATATATTACATATATTCTATTCTCACAGCGCTATATATTTACAGAATAAATGACGGTCATTATTGTTACTGTTATTATTATATGCTTAGCCTCCGTATCTACAAGCCATTGCAGCTTTACCAAAGAAAGGAAGTAATAAAAAAGAAAGAAGTAATAATTTAATAAGGTTTCAAACAAAAGAAAATCTGGAAGAGGAACTGCGGCATATTGACTCAAAAAACGCCTGATGGAACCGCAAAGGTATTCTGCGTTTAGAAAGATCATATGTACAATTCAGGCTTAGTGGAAAGTGAGAAAAGAGAGAGGCATAGACAAAAGAACACCAAAACGTCATCAGAAGAGAGAGAGAGAGAGAGAGAAAAAAAAAAAACAACCGCTTAATCAACCAAGGGTTATTAACGGAGAAGGAGAGAGAGAGAGAGAGAGAGAGAGAGAGAGAGAGAGAGAGAGAGAGAGAGAGAGAGAGAGAGAGAGAGAAAATAACAACCGCTTAATCAACCTAGGGTTATTAACGGATGAGGACAGAAAGAGAGAGAGAGAGAAAATAACAACCGCTTCATCAACCAAGGGTTATTAAAGGATGAGGACAGAAAGAGAGAGAAAATAACAACCGCTTAATCAACAAGGGTTATTACCGGAGGAGGACACAATGAGAGCGAAAGTAACGACCGCTTAATCAGCACGAGTTATTAACGGAGAGAGAGAGAGAGAGAGAGAGAGAGAGAGAGAGAGAGAGAGAGAGAGAGAGAGAGAGAAATATTGTAACAAAATCAAAGGTCATAAAAAGAGAGAGAGAGAGAGAGAGGTCCGCTTTAACGCAATTAGCATATACTAATTTATAACCTTGTTTAATACAGCAAAATTAAGCATATACAACTACGCCTTGATTAATGTACACAGAAATATAGAGAAGTTAGATGACATTCAGATGTGCAGAACTATTATAATTATAGCCCCATACAACAAAGTAAGGTAACTTGTATGCTATGTTATGGGATATAATTAAAGCCTATAAATTATAACTGATATATATATATATATATATATATATATATATATATATATATATATATATATATATATATATATATATATATATATATTATATATATAATCAGTAAGCTACAAACGTCCTTTAATATCCAATTCGCTCTACCTCGGAAATAATATATTTTCATATATGTTACCGAGGGGGAATTTTTTAGTTGATAATAAGTTCGTCATCCCGTGGGCTCGAACCAGCGAAGGACAAGAACTCAGGACTACCGTGGACGCCTTAAACCACAAGGCCTTGTGGTTTAAGGCGTCCACTGTAGTCCTGAGTTCGTGTCCTTCGCTGGTTCGAGCCCACGGGACGACGAACTTATTATCAACTAAAAAATTCCCCCTCGGTAACATATATGAAAATATATTATTTCCAGGGTAGAGCGAATTGGATATTAAAGGACGTTTGTAGCTTACTGATTGTATATGAATCACGGTGATGTGATAAAAAGTCATATATATATATATATATATATATATATATATATATATATATATATATATATATATATATATACATAATTTGACAATTATAAACAAGTAGTTTTATGTGCTAGTCTTCCTTATTGTGGAAGTAGCGATTAATTTGATGATTATGGATAAATCCTTTTATTTACCGAATCTTCCCTATTTAGGGATGCTAGATTAATATAACAGATATAAACTAATCCTCTCATGTAACCAATTGTCCCTATTTACGGAGGCGAGATAAACGTGTTAATGACTATTAAATCCTCCCGTGGACTGACCTTCCTTATTCCCCGAAGCGGGATTACTTTGAGATTATTGACAAATCCTCACCGTCATTTCAAGAGGTGGGATTAATGTTATATTTATTAGTAAATCCTTTTGTGGGATTTTCTTTCCCACCCCCTGCTGCCTGAGATTAATGCCTATAATGCTTTGTCCTCCCCTAAGAGGTGGGTTAGTTAAGGGCGTTCAGTTGCCTTTTCCGTCGGACTCATATTGGAAATATAGTTTGTTTTTGACTTAGTCACGAATTTTATTTGTTTGATGTGTTTTGAAGAGTTAGCATTTTTTTTTGTTTTTGTCCGCCCTCAGATATTAAAAATTCCTGATGCTAAAGGGCTGCAAATTGGTTGATCATCCACCCTCCAATCATCAAAGATACCAAATCACAGCCCTCTAGCCTTTGTAGTTTTTATTCTATTTAAGGGTAAAATTAGCCATAATCGTGCATCTGGCAACGATATAGGACAGGCCACCATCGGGTCGTGGTTAAAGATTCATGGGCCGCGGCTCATACAGCATTATACCAAAAGATAGATCTATTTTCTGTGGCCTTGATTATACGGTGTACAGAAAACTGGACTGCGCCGAAGAAACTTCTGTGTATTTTTTACTTTTTTAACATTAGCGAGGTTTTATGAATTGAATTTCATTTTTAATATCTCCGTAGTTTCTTTATTATCTTTTTACGAATTAATGCGGTTTCGTAACTTTCGTGGTAAATATTATGGTAATTTCGTAAATTTATTTTCTCCCGATTCCGATGTCTTATTGATGTCATGTCATTTTCATATTACTTCTTTTGAAAAGCTTGTCATATCAAAGGATAAGCAGTAATGTTATAAGTACATAACTGTTTTATGTGATTTTCACTCTGCCATGAGTCACATAGTTGCTCCAGTGGGTAGCATCATATACAGGAAATACTCATGCATAGGGATATACGTGTATACACATTTACAATTAAACGCAAATAATATTATGTGATTATATATATATATATATATATATATATATATATATATATATATATACACATATATATATATATATAATTATATGTTATGTATATATATAATACATATATATATATAATGTATACTTGTATTATACACACATGTAAATATATATATATATATATATATATATATATATATATATATATATATATATATATATATATATATATATATATATATTTACATTAATTCGTGAAAAGATAACGAAACTACGCGAAATTAAAAATGAAATTCATAAAAAACTCATATATAAAAAATGAGTTACCTAAATACAGATATTTATAGCTTTCTTGAAAACAACTGACGGAAATGAGAGAGAAATGTGAAATAAATAACATTCTTGATTGAGTAAAAAAAACTACATTTCCAACGGGAGTCCGACGGAAAGAGCAACTGAACGCCCTTAACTAACCCACCTCTGAGGGGGAGACAGAGCACTATAGGCATTAATCTCAGGCAGCAGGGGGTGGGAAAGAAAATCCCATAAAAGGATTTACTAATAAATATAACATTAATCCCATCTCTTGAAATGACGGTAAGGATTTGTCGGTAAATCTCAAAGTAATCCCGCTTCGGGGAATAAGGAAGATTAGTCCACGGGAGGATTTAATAGTCATTAACACGTTTATCTCGCCTCCGTAAATAGGGAAAACTGGTTACATGAGAGGATTACTTTACATCTTTTGTATTAATCTCGCATCCCTAAATAGGGAAGATTCGTTAAATAAAAGGATTTATCCATAATCATAAAATTAATCGCTACTCCCACAACATGGAAGACTAGCACATAAAAAGTCTTGTTTATAATTGTCAAATCCCGTTTCATACACAACGGAAACCGTGAAATCATGGAAAACAGAAGAATAATGAGGATTCCAAAGCTATCCAGTGAAGGGAAACAGCTTATAACAAGTAAACAATGCGCCGAAGTCTCTTCGGGACAAACGAGTTTTCTGTTCAGCGTATAATCAAGGCCACCGAAAGCAGATCTATCTTTCGGTGGTCTCGGTATAATGCTGTATGAGCCGCGGCCCATGAAACTTGAACCACGGCCCGGTGGTGGCCTGGCCTATATCGTTACCAGAAGCACGATTATGGTTAAATTTAACATTAAATAAAATAAAAACTACTAAGGCTAGAGGGCTGCAATTTGGTATGTCTGATGTTTGGAGGGTGAATGCTCAACGTACCAAGTTGCAGCCCTCTAGCCTCAGTAGTTTTTAAGATCTGAGGGCGGACAGAAAAAGTGCGGACGGACAGACAAAGCCGGCACAATAGTTCTCTTTTACAGACAACTAGAAATCAAGCAGCAGAATCATCAATAGTCGAATTAAAATTCGTTTTTAGGATAGTTAGGTAGTTAGTAGTTGTAATGGGGTAATGAAATTATGCTCTCCGTTGACTATCGCTCGGGCAGAGTTATTTTCCCGTTATTTTCCATAAATAACGGCGATCAACGATTATTATTACGGTTACTGAGGAATGGGTCAACGGGTTTAATGGAGGTCGAATTTTCGACATCATTTAACAAGTCAATTTTTTTTTACTGGCTAATTTATCAATGTACCAGGTACCGGTTTATTGATTCAGTTTTTTATTCATTTGTTTGCTTTATTATCAGCTTATTTAAAATGATACATTTGCTACTAGTTTATTGAAAATTTTTTGCAAATTTATTGTGACCTGTCGTGTAGATTTTGTAGCGTTTTCAGATATCAATCTTTTTTTTTTACCTCTTAAAGGTTCGAAGACTGGATATAAAAGAGGGTTAAGGGAAGCTTAAAGACCCTCGTCTTTTAGAAAAAAAAAATAGCAAAAACAATAAAAATTAATAAATAAGGTAAGAGTAGAAGGTAACATTAACGCCAACGGCCACTTAGTGATTATGTGAGTGGTATTCGAATTACGCGTGAACTCACACAAAGATAATGTTATCATGTTTATATTTCTTTTAAAAATTTTAACTTTATAGACAGTTTTTATTGTTTTTCTTTCAGATATTTCTTCATTTTAGACGGATTTTTAACTGTAGTCTCAACTTGTTCTCACGATTTTACCTTAAAGAAGATAAATTACTTCGGCATATATATTACTTTGTATTCCTTTCCATAAGTGTTCAAAATATTCATATTTTCTTTCACATTAGATAATTCCACTTCATCCCTTAACTTTTCCTTTACAAATAATATTAATTTTCTCATATTTCAACTGCAACAGGAATCTAATATTTAAGGACAAAATGCAATACCAGCGTCGATGAATATAGCTTCTGTAATATCAGCTAAAAAAAAAAATGAATAATCCATTTATTTTTCTTTTCTTAACCATACCGGTTCTCGAAATCTGTAATGATAACTTTGTTAAAGTCATATTTTCTCTCACTCTCATTTTTTCTCGGATTCAGAATGTCGTAATATGGTAACATGATGATATACAATTTTTTTTTTACAACAATACAGACAAGGGGAACTGAGCGAAAAATAAATACATGAAAATTGTGTTACATGAAATATGATATGTCAAATAATTCAGTCATACACACAAACATACATGATGTAGTGGTTAAGGCGCTTGCCATACTAGTATGAGGTGTCAGAAGCAGCTGGAACACTTAAGGCTCTGTCACACGTGAACATTTTCTGACATTTTTTTTTTTTTTTTGTGGGGGTTCACCTTGCAGCCAGAGTTTACCTCTGGCAGTCAGTAGCAGTGTCAGAGAGAATGAAGACTCATGTTCGCCATCTCACACTCAAAGATCGGAACCTTTGATCCGCGGATAGAATATTTGAGCCAACACGTTCCCACCAGACGACAATATAATTCATATTTATATAACGCAAGCATGATAGATTACCACTATGAGAATGTTATTATATAACATACTCTAGGAGCGATTTATTCCTACAGTATGTGGGCTGTAGTCTTTTGTAGTCAAAATAATCGGAAACCTAGCAGTTTTCTTATAAGCCTCTGTTCTTAGGATAAACTTACGCCAAGTATAAAATGGATAGCGTCATGTATACAACTTTGTCCAATGCATACTGACTGCTCCCTGAATAAAAAAAAAAATCAGTTTACGGCATCAAACGATTGTGTCAAGGATGTGCCAACACAGTCAACATTAAATTTCCCTATTCTTAGTAAGCCAAAAGACCCAGTCTCACAAAGCTTCATGTGGGATCATCCAGAAGTGTAAAATTTCAATGTTAAACTTCAGTTTTCTGATTTGTAAAATATCTGTGTGGATTTTCTTTTTTCAGATTTTGTTTTTCATCTTCAATTTTTGGACCGACCTCAACCGTATACTGGGGAGTATAGTTCCATTATAAATCTAGTGACGCACTGATGACAGAGCCCTAAGGTTATGTCTGAAAACCTGTCGAATCAAGAGTTAAGTAAAAGGAACACAAATTGACTAATCCTTCAAAACTTTTGCTGACGATAGAATAATCTATTGGACTCCTGAATGCAAATGGGAAAATAAACAAAGAAGCCCTGTCCTTCTGGCGGGATGCAATATTACATACTCACTGCTAGAAAGAGGTAGGCATAAATAGTAGGCCTACCCTCTATTGCCTGGTAGTAGTGTTTTGGCTGCCTCACTACATAATAAGTGTGGGTTCGAGTCAAATTTATTTTCCACTTGCATTCAAGGCTTGTTTCAGCTGTCTCCAAAAACAATTTATAAGGATATTCATTATATATATACATACATATATATACATATATACATACATATATATATATATATATATATATATATATATATATATATATATATATATATATACATACATATATATACGAGCTTGTTGGTGCACGCTACGTACACTGGAACCCAGCGGCGCTGTCTTCCCTGCCCTCCTAATCCCCTACTTACCCCGCCCGCACCCGGGACGGACAAACAAATACACACACACACATATATATTATATATATATCACATACGCCGTGATTTTTTTATATCCACAAAAATTAAGCTGTCTTGACAGCCAAATGGTTACAGACCGTCACTGAGAGTTGTCGACACGTACTGTCGAGCGTTCGAATCTCCCTAGTACCGAATCGTACATCAGTTATAGGTCCAACTTTGGTGCCATTCCCGAAGTAGAGCGAGCTGGATATTTAACGACATGTGTAGTTTTATGCTTCTGAATATATATATATATATATATATATATATATATATATATATATATATATATATATATATGTATGTATATATATATATATATATATATATATATATATAATATAATATATATATACATACATACATACATACATGCACACACATATATATACATATATATACAGTATATATTTATATGTATAAATATATATACATAAATATATATATATATATATATATATATATATATATATATATATATATATATATATATATATATATATATATATATATATATATATGCCACAAAAAAATGTCCTTTACATCAACCACCGCTGGCCAAATATTCTATTCTGAGGGGGTGGGGGGCATTAACGGGCCGATGCGAATGACCGTATTCGGACCGTAACGGGTTGCCTAATTAGACGTGAAATGGAGAGAGAGTACGTCACATCAAACGCCGGTTGATGGCACCAAATGGACGCGGACGACGTAACCGGTGAGGAAAATAAATAAATAAATGAAAATGTAGAAAATATGAATTCTACAACCAACCGAAGAAATATACATATACATGCGTATATTTATATGTTTTATAAAGTTGGTAAAACCTAAAGAGTTTCACGCGTTATAAACCAAGGTCAAGTTGAATAATCAGTGGGTGGACAGATAGATAAATAGATAGAATGCAAATCAATGAATAACTCATAACTGTCGTGCCCGGAGAT
>JANJGK010000031.1:17924774-17929774 GCA_039081455.1 Macrobrachium rosenbergii
GATGGCGACTTCATGCCAGTTGACAACTAACGGCCAAACATCAAATGATGTAATCATTATTATTATTATTATTATTATTATTATTATTATTATTATCATCAAATGATGTAATCATTATTATTATTATTATTATTATTATTATTATTATTATTATTATTATTATTATTCAGTAGATGAACCTATTCATATGGAACAAGGCCACAGGGGCCACTGACTTGAAGTTCAAGATTCCAAAGAATATTATGGTGTTCATTAGGAAGAAGTAAGAGGAAGTAAAGGGGAAATACAGAAAGAAGAGATTCCACTTATTCAAAGAGAAAAAAAGAAATTAACAAATAGGTAAATAGATAAAAAAAATGTACTAAAATGCAAGAAGAATAGTATTAGGGTGGTAATGCATTGCATTTTCGCTGAACTTCTGAAGTACCAACTGCACGACATCCTCTGGGAGGCTGTTCCACAGTCCAACGGTGCGAGGAAGAAAGGACCTCTGGAACTGAGAAGTTCGACAGCGAGGCACATTTACCGCATAGTGGTGATGCTGTTCAGCGAATCTGGTTGCTCTCTCTCGGCAGATAAAGGGAGTCAGGGATTAATTGTGAATGTAAAAGATCTCTTTTGAAATAAAACTTATGCAATGAGAGATAGTGAAATTATTAACTAAGAGGGGAATTCTGGGCAGCTGGTGACTGTTAAGGCAGTGAGCATCACACTGCAGTAGCCTGTGCTGAATGTTTAGATGTCATCAGATTATGGTCTTTCCGTCAGCAAAGGGACGTTTAATAATTTTCTCTCTTATTCTAACTTGTAATTGTCGATTGTTAGATGCACTGAAATTCCGTTGTAAAACTGCACTGATGACAGACTTGGGTTAGTGGATCAAACAGCTTTCGGCAAGAATAAATAAATGAAGCAGCACAGCCAAGAATTTTGTGTTTATACTGAGGAAGACTAAGCCAAACAACACACCAAAATACAAGCGCGTGCGCGCGCACACACACACACACACACACACACACACACACACACACACACACACACATATATATATATATATATATATATATATATATATATATATATATATATATATATATATATATATATATATATATGCAAACACATATAATACACACACACATATATATTTCTTCTTTATACGACCTTTATCTTATCTTCCTATGGGGTCGGCCGCTCGAGTCTTCTTTCTCTACAGAATTCGAACTAGGGCATCTGCGTGTCCTACGCCCACCCACCGATTTCATGTCTCTTTCTACAACGTTACGCCAATTAATGCTCTGCCTACCTCTGCTTCTTCTGCTCTCCATGGTATCATACGCTTTCTTGACGCGCGACTAAAGCACCTCATCTTATTTTACAAACGCTCACCCTTTTTCTTATTTGTTCACTTTCCATTCATTCAAGCACTGACACTCCTCCCCTCTCCTCTTTTCTGGTCGTTGCTTTATATATATATATATATATATATATATATATATATATATATATATATATATATATATATATATATATATATATATATATATATATGTGTGTGTGTGTGTGTGTGTGTGTGAGAGAGAGAGAGAGAGAGAGAGAGAGAGAGAGAGAAAGAATGTGTGTTTACCATAAATTATGAAAAATACTAAGCTATATTAATTCTCAACCGATTTCAGAAGGTAAAAATATAAGTCCGATATTTTCCCTGCAAAGTTATTCATATAAAGGTAAAGGCGAAAACATACGCGGAATTTGTAGCTAAACTAATATCAGGGTTATGTTTCAAGCTACGGAGAATCTGACATCATTCATTCTGTTTCATTTTTAAATACACCTTACCTTTGCCCTTTGATGGATTGTAATATTGTGGTGATTTTACGGACGTTATTAGAAAAGAGAAATGCAGAAGAATAACGTACTCACTCATAGTCTCTCTCTCTCTCTCTCTCTCTCTCTCTCTCCCTCTCTCTCTCTCTCTCTCTCTCTCTCTCTCTCTCTCTCTGCATGCCTATACACCTTTTCTACAAAAAGGGTTCTTCACAAGTACTGCAGGATTAGACTTTCAAGTCACACACACACACACACACACATATATATATATATATATATATATATATATATATATATATATATATATATATATATATATATATATATATATATTTATATATATATATATATATATATATATATATATATAAATAAAATCTTTGATAAGGAGTGCAAAAACAGAAACATGGAAAGAGAAAATGCCCATAATATAAAACAAAAGAGATACCAGACGAACCTGTTCGTAAACGCGTGGGGATACCACCTACAAGATACAGATCTTCTATTCTCTCCTTTGCTTTGCTCTACATATATGGGTTTTCTTTACACACACGCACACACACATATATACAGCATATATGTGTGTGTATATATATATATATATATATATATATATATATATATATATATATATATATATATATATATATATATATATATATATATATATATATATGGCATAGTCTTTCTTTCACGTTCTTCAAATGCTAATGCACAAGCAAATGTTTAAGTTACTGGAAAAACTTTCAGTACCTCCAGTTATTCCTCCAGCTTTTATGGATAAAGTCTTGAACGGCTCAACTAAAATTGCTATTTTCGTATATCTATTAATTTTAGAAAATTATTCAGAAATTTCACAAACCACGATGCTTCTCCATGAACACCTCAGCTCCAAAGAGACCCAAAAGATGCTTATCCATGAAAACCCCAGCTTCAGAGACAGACCCATAGATACTTATCCATGAATACCCCAGCCTCAGAGACAAACCCAGAGATGCTTATCCATGAATACCCCAGCTTCAGAGACACACCCAAAGATGCTTATCCATGACTACCCCAGCTTCAGAGACAGACCCAAAGATGCTTATCCATGAATACCCCAGCTTCGGAGACAGACCCACAGATGCTTATCCACGAAAACCCCAGCTTAAGAGACAGACCCAAAGATGCTTATCCATGAATACCCCAGCTTCAGAGACAAACCCAGAGATGCTTATCCATGAATACCCCAGCTTCAGAGACAGACCCATAGATACTTATCCATGAATACCCCAGCCTCAGAGACAAACCCAGAGATGCTTATCCATGAATACCCCAGCTTCAGAGACACACCCAAAGATGCTTATCCATGACTACCCCAGCTTCAGAGACAGACCCAAAGATGCTTATCCATGAATACCCCAGCTTCGGAGACAGACCCACAGATGCTTATCCACGAAAACCCCAGCTTAAGAGACAGACCCAAAGATGCTTATCCATGAATACCCCAGCTTCAGAGACAAACCCAGAGATGCTTATCCATGAATACCCCAGCTTCAGAGACAAACCCAGAGATGCTTATCCATGAATACCCCAGCTTCAGAGACAAACCCAGAGATGCTTATCCATGAATACCCCAGCTTCAGAGACAAACCCAGAGATGCTTATCCATGAATACCCCAGCTTCAGAGACAGACCCATAGATACTTATCCATGAATACCCCAGCCTCAGAGACAAACCCAGAGATGCTTATCCATGAATACCCCAGCTTCAGAGACACACCCAAAGATGCTTATCCATGAATACCCCAGCTTCGGAGACAGACCCACAGATGCTTATCCACGAAAACCCCAGCTTAAGAGACAGACCCAAAGATGCTTATCCATGAATACCCCAGCTTCAGAGACAAACCCAGAGATGCTTATCCATGAATACCCCAGCTTCAGAGACAGACCCAAAGATCCTTATCCATGAATACCCCAGCTTCAAAGACAAACCCAGAGATGCTTATCCATGAATACCCCAGCTTCGGAGACAGACCCAAAGATGCTTATCCATGAAAACCCAAGCTTAAGAGACAGACCCAAAGATGTTTATCCATGAATACCCCAGCTTCAGAGACAGACCCACAGATGCTTATCCATGAATACCCCAGCTTCAGAGACAAACCCAGAGATGCTTATCCATGAATACCCCAGCTTCAGAGACAAACCCAGAGATGCTTATCCATGAATACCCCAGCTTCAGAGACAGACCCAAAGATGTTTATCCATGAATACCCCACCTTCTGAGACAAACCCAGAGATGAGATCCAAAAATGCTTATACATTCATATCCCAGCTCCAGAGACAGACCCAAAGATGCTTATCTATGTATACCCTAGATCCAAAGACAGGTCCAGAGATGCTTCTCTAAGAATACTCCAGCTCCAGAAAGAGACCCAAAGATGCTTCTCCATGAATATCCCGGCATCAGAGACAGACCCAGAATGCTTTTTTGAATATCCCAGATCCAGAGCCAGACCCAAAGATGCTTCTCCATGAATACCCCAGCTCCAGAGGCAGTCCCAGAGATGCTTCACCATGCATTTCCCGGATCCACAGGCAGACCCAGAAGATGCTTCTCCACGAATACCCCGGTACCAAACGTATACCTAAAAGATGCTTCTCAGTGAATACCCGGCTCTAGAGAGGGACCCAGAGATGCTTCTCCATGAATACCCCGGCACTAGGGAGAGACCCAGAGATGCTTCTACGTGAATGCCCCAGCTCCAAAACAGGCACAAAAGATGCATCTCCACGAATGCCCCGGCACCATGGAGAGATGAAGATATGCTTCTCCATCAGTACCCTGGCTCCAGAGACAGTCCCAAAGATGCTTCCCACTGAAAACTCGGGATCCAGAGGGACCCACAAGATGATTCTCCATGAATACTCCAGTTCCTGATAGACAAACAAAAATGCTTCTCCTGGCTATAGAGTTAGGCACAAAAGCTTCATAACACTACTTCTCTGAATATATTTTGCCCTAAATTCCTTTTTTACATTCTTGATTTTTCAGTAAATTTCTAGGCTGTATTCTCATACATATAAGAACGTAACCACTGTGGATCTATTGTAATTCTGAAGAAGTCAATGATTACTAGTTGAACAGCTGGTGACCTGGGAATGAATAAGTATAGCAGCATAAC
>JANJGK010000031.1:17934774-17952761 GCA_039081455.1 Macrobrachium rosenbergii
TTATTATTATTATTATTATTATTATTATTATTATTATTATTATTATTATTCAGAAGATGAACCTTACTCATATGGAAGAAGCTCACAGGGGCAACTGACTTGAAATTCAAGCTTCCAAAGAATAATTATGATGTGGATCCGAAAGGAGTAACAGAAGGTACTGGGAAATAGAGAGAGTGGAGAGCAGTTATTGGAAAAAAAGATAAATTAACAAATTTATCTATCTATACATATAAAAATGGATTCATGTATGTATGTATGTAGTGTGTATGTTCCAGCATAACTCTGAAACGTACTGAGCAATTTCAACCAAATTTGTTATACAGTGTGTATGTTCCAGCATAACTCTGAAAGTCATTGAGCAATTTCATCCAAATTTGCAATAAATATGACATACTATCGGGGAAAGAATACTGTGGGGGTAAGACATCACTGACACCAAAGGGGGTGGGGTGGGGGTGGGAAGGGAGTGACATGTAAAACGACAGATATTAGTGTCTAATCCATTGTTTTCCAGGTCACTGAGACGAATAGTGACACTCCCCATGCCATTTAAGTCCAAGTTCAGCCCCGATAGGAAGGGGGGTGGGAAGGGGTTTAATGTAAAAATAAAAAAAATTATATATATTAGTCACTAACCCATAGTTTTCGACGTTGCTGAGATGAATAGTGGCACTCCCAATGCCCTTTCAGTCCAAGTTCAGCCCCAATAGGAAGAGAAGGTGAGAAGGGTGGGAAGGAGGTGACATAAAAATAACCGACAATGGCAGATATTAGTGTCTAATCCATAGTTTTCGAGGTCATTGAGATGTATAGTGACACTCCTGATGCCCTTCAAATCCAAGTTCAGCTCTGATAGGAAGGCGGGGTGAGACGCAGTGGGAAGGGAGTAACATGTAAAAATAACCGAATGCAACAGATATTAGTGTCTAATCCATAGTTTTCGAAGTCGCTGAGATGAATAGCGACTCTCCCTATGCCCTTTCAGTCCAAGTTCAGCCCTGATAGAAATGGGGGGTGGGGGGTGGGGGTGAGAAGGGGTGGGAAGGGGATGACATGTAAAAATAACCAAAAATGAGAGATATTAGTATCTAATCCGTAGTTTCTGAAGTCACTGAATAGTGACACTCCTGATGCCCTTTAAGTATAAGTTCAGACCTGATACGAAGGTAGGGTGAGAAGGGGTGACATGTAATATTAACTGAAAATAACAGATATTAGGTCTAATCCACATCCCGATGCCCTTTAAGTCCAAGTTCAGCCTCGATAGGAAGGGTGTGGGGGGTGGGTTGAGAATGGGTGAAAAATAAAATATCAAAAATTACAGATATTAGTGTCCAATCTATAGTTTTTTTTAGGTTGCTGAGATGAATAGTGACACTCTAGATGCCCCTTAAGTACAAATATAAAATGTCAAAAATGCTGGGCAATGTAACTGAAGCAACTATCTTAACAGGAGAGAGAGAGAGAGAGAGTTCATTGGTTGTCATTGAGAGTTTTCCCAGGCAGTGCCAGGTTGGTCAGCTAAGCTAGTACATATATATATATATATATATATATATATATATATATATATATATACATATACTGTATATATATTTATATATATACATGTATGTATACATATATTATATATATGTATATATATATATATATATATATATATATATATATATATATATATATATATATATATATATATTAGGCTACTCGCCTGCAAAATTACTTATTTTACTGTATGCACACGCACGATCATGCCCGCTATTAACTGTGCTTGTAAACTCCAACCAACCGCACTTAAATATACATTGCTTGTTGCTTGTTGCCATTGATAACATATGAAGCAGTAAAATCATGAATAATTGCATCTGGTATATCACTTGAGTTTATACTAATATATTTTTATGTGGACACCGGGGAGAGCATGGCATTTTCTAGTAAAACGGGTTCCGGAAATACAGAATGACATATTCTGGAAGTGATCAGATCGGTTGACCCTCGAATTTGCAACTTCCAGTGTTAGAAATGAGCTCGAAGTGGACTGCTTTGTTTATCTTATTTATTCCTGGTATATATAATTTTGGTTTATTTTTGCTTATGTCTTTGCATATATATATATATATTTCTTTTTTGTGTTAACGAAACTACTGCTAGATATTTTGATGTGTATTAGTCGTTGCTTTTTTTTCAGGTTTTCACGTAACAACGTTGCCATATCAGTGATATTTTTAGGTAGCTTTCTCAAATTTGTTTTGGGGGGGGGGCAAATGTTAGCTTTTTTTATAATCACGAGTACATACGCTGAAGCTGACTTATTATAACTGTCGTGTTGTGTTTGTGTTATAATATTATTATTATTATTATTATTATTATTATTATTATTATTATTATTATTATTATTATTATTAGTAGTAGTAGTAGTAGTAGTAGTAGTAGTAGTAGTAGTAGTAGTAGTAGTAGTAGTAGTCAAATAGTGCAAATATTTACAACGGACAAGCCTAACGCGCCATTCACATGACCATATAACAAACAGACAAACACGTGAGAATTACGTACAATTATGATACATAATACAAGACCCGCCAATTAGCACGAACGCTCAAAAATACCTGTTTTGTGTTCTATATAAAATTCCGTGCTTTTTTATGCATATTAATTCTTCGTATTACCATCTTTTGTCAAATAGCGACACGAGTACTCTTCCGTTCTCTGTCATTAAATTGCTGCTCGTAAAAAGTAAAGCATAAAATTTGTTTTTATTTTCTGCCTGCTTCCGAATAACTTTTTTTCTTTCTTTATTCGTTCATTCTTCTTTTCACAATCAAATCCATTTCTGATCTTTTCATCATTCCTTAACGAATTCCATTTGAGAATCTTTTGCGCATCTGTACCGTCAAGGTTGAATACCTGTTGCCTGTTCTACCCTTTCAATGGTTATTCACAATAAATATCGATTCGTCCTATTCTTCAATCGCTCTCACGGCGAAGATACCGGAAAATCTGGACTCCAGGTGACATTTCATTACCGTAATTATGTCTCAAAGAAGAATACTGTTTAAGAGTTTTCTAAAGATTCGCTTGCCTCACGTGTCAGGCAAGTGAAAATAGAGTTCGCTGACTTTGCTAACGAGTTTTAAATAATGGCTTGAAAACTAAGGATTAGACATTAATATCTGTTGTTTTCAGATATTTTTACATGTCACCCCCTTTCCACCCCTTCTCACCTCCCCTTCCTATCGGGGCTGAACTTGGACTGAAAGGGCACCGGAGTGTCATATTCATCTCAGCGACCTTAAAAACAATGGCTTGGACACTAATATCTGTCATTTTTGGTTATTTTTACAGGTCACCCCCTTCCCACCCCTTCTCACCCCCTACTCCTATCAGGGCTGAACTTGGACTGAAAGGTATCAGGAGTGTCACTATTCATCTCAGTGACCTCAAAAACTATGGATTAGACACTAATATCTGTCTTTTTGGTTATTTTTACATGTCACCCCCTTCCCACCCCTCTCACCTGCCCTTTCCTATCGGGGATGAACTTGGACTTAAAGGCTAATCAGGAGTGTCGCTATTCATCTCACGACCTCAAAAACTATGGATTACGCAGTAATATCTGTCATTTTCAGTTATTTTTACATGTTTCCCCCTTCCCACTCATTCTCACCCCCCATTCCTATCGGGGCTGAAATTGGACTTAAAGGGCATCAGGAGTGTCACTATTCATCTCAGCAACCTCGAAAACTACGGATTAGACAGTAATATCTGTCCTTTTAGTTATATTTACATGTCACCCCCTTCCCACCCTTCTCACCTCCCAATCCTATTGGGGCTGAACTTGGACTGAAAGGGCATCGGGAGTGTCACTATTCATCTCAGCGACTGCGAAAACTACAGATTACACCCTAATATCAGTTGTTTGTGGTTATTTTGAAATGTCACCCCCTTCCCACCCCCACCCTCTTTGGTGTCAGTGATGCCTTACCCCCAAAGTATATATATATATATATATATATATATATATATATATATATATATATATATATATATATATATATATATACATATACACAAGAACTGTGAAAAAACAGAATGTAAGATTACAAAAAAATTACAAAGAGAGCAATGTTCTACAAAAGCATTCGAGATTACACTGGTATATAACAATTTGAAAAGCATACAAAGGTCATTGCATTTAGATTAACGCTGGTGCATGGATAAAACCAGGCGAGGCAAAGGGCATTAACCTGGATAGCAGGCATTCTTTAGATCCACTTTTAAATCTAGTTCGATATATATATATATATATATATATATATATATATATATATATATATATATATATATATATATATATATAATATATAAATGCACTATATGTGTATATATATATACACACACACACACACACATATATATATATATATAATCAGAAAGCTACAAACGTCCTTTAATATCCAATTCACTCTACCTCGGAAGTAATATATTTTCATATATGTTACCGAAGGGGAATTTTCTAGTTGATAATAAGTCCACCGTCCCGTGGGGTCGAACCAGCGACGGACGAGGAATCAGGACTACAGTGACACACTAACCAGTCGGCCACAAGAGAGGTATAAGTGAATACCATCTCCCATCAACCCACCCGTCGAACTCAGGTGTTTTGCGTTTGGAGACGATATCCACCCACCTCTGCCATGTTGACCGTGTAGTGCGTTTGTCGCACGTAGCCATATTATGACTATTTATCACATCACCGTGATTCATATACAATCAGAAAGCTACAAACGTCCTTTAATATCCAATTCACTCTACCTCGGAAGTAATATATTTTCATATATGTTACCGAAGGGGAATTTTCTAGTTGATAATAAGTCCACCGTCCCGTGGGGTCGAACCAGCGACGGACAAGGAATCAGGACTACAGTGACACACTAACCAGTCGGCCACAAGAGAGGTATAAGTGAATACCATCTCCCATCAACCCACCCGTCGAACTCAGGTGTTTTGCGTTTGGAGACGATATCCACCCACCTCTGCCATGTTGACCGTGTAGTGCGTTTGTCGCACTATACACAGAAGAAATAAATGAATTTCAAAGCCTAAGAAGTTTACGGAGCTCCACAGACAAAATGTGTGGGGAAGTGGTGTGACGGGTGCTACACGGCTGCTGCGTGAGGGATACTTAAACATGAATGAAATCTAAAAAGAAAATCAATCTTGCGCACTTACCTTCCTGCAGCTGTTGCGTAAATCCTGCAACACAAGATTTCAAAATTCTGCGGACGGCTGAAATGAAAAAAAGAGGGAAGGTATCATTTAATAGTCCTTTTTACATAAAGACAAAGTTTCCGAGAAAAAGTTTATATATATATGTATATATATAAATATATATATATATATATATATATATATATATATATATATATATATATATATATATATGCACATACACACTTATATGCAAATGTATATATCTAATGGAGTCTGAATTAGGATGTTGTGAAAGATAAAAAAAAAAAAATTCAAGGAATCTCTAGTAGAAAACGAGAAGACGTTATATTAATGTTACATAATATGAAAGAAAATGTACGTAACACAAGTCAAACTTTTTAAAAATAAAATATTAGTAATTAACGGTAAATTTGATGCAAAAAACTACAGAAATGATGCAAAACATCCAAGAAAACACAAGGCAAAAAAAAAAAAATATCAAGAAAACAGAAAAAAAAAATCTAGAACAATGATGGGGGAAAAAGAAAAAAAAAAAACGAAAGAAAATACATTATATACCGTACTGTCATACGGCTCCATGAACACACGCTCCATAGAAGTAAAAAAAAAAAAAGAGAAAAAGAATAAAAAAAAAAGAAATCAATAGATGGCGTATCATGTATTTTGGAGGAGCTGGACATGCACGCTTAGGGAGTCCTTTAATGGTTTGGTAATGTCCCGTACGTTAACATAAAAGCGATGGCGGTCCGCCCGCACTGAAAAATTTCGACCGCCCGGTCCAAATGGAACACAAACCGCTATCTAGGCTGAAAAAAATTTTTTTTTTGCGGGTTCGTTTCACGGTGTTCGTGAAAACTTGATATGGAATTTTTGAGAGAGAGAGAGAGAGAGAGAGAGAGAGAGAGAGAGAGAGAGAGAGAGAGAGAGAGAGAGAGAGAGAGAGAGAGAGAGAGAGCATGGAATAACTTCAAGAAAATGACGTGTGTGTATATATATATATATATATATATATATATATATATATATATATATATATATATATATATATATATATATATATATATATATATGAGTATATATATATATATATATATATATATATATATATATATATATATATATATATATATAAATATAATAATAATTTTATATCAAATTCACTATACCCTGGGAATAACTTACAATCACAGAGAATTACAACTGATAAGTGTTTCTAGCCCAACCAGGATTCGAACCATAACAGAATGGTCAAATTCGATAGTTTTATCGTTTTTCTGGACTAAAGGCCCAGGTTCGAATCCTAATTATACTTTCCCTTTGGGTGGAAGGTTTTGCCAAGATATAGTGATTTCGATACAAAACGAATATGAAGAAGTCACGTGTGTATGTGAAAACAATTCTTTCTCTCTCTCTCTCTCTCTCCTCTCTCTCTCTCTCTCTCTCTCTCTCTCTCTCTCTCTCTCTCCAGAAATATATATATATATATATATATATATATATATATATATATATATATATATATATATAGAGAGAGAGAGAGAGAGAGAGAGAGAGAGAGAGAGAGAGAGAGAGAGAGAGAGAACAAGTGCTGCCATAAATGAGGTAAGTACACAATTATATTCTTCCTCTCTCTCTCTCTCATCCAAACCTGTGTTTCTATTTCACCCAAATGAAGATGCGCCTTTCACGGGAGTCTAACCTTTTCTTAGCAATTAAGAATTCAAGGTCAGTTCCCTTCCCCTGTGTGAGCTGTCCATCACTCGATTGAACGTCAACTGATCATTCATTCTACGACAGTTCCTGCCTGTCACCTGTTTGTCTGTCCGTCAAATGTCTGTCTGTCAAGTGTCATTATGTCGAATGTCTGTCTCTCCCTCTGTGGGGAAGGGTGTCTGTGATTGACGACTGATTTCTTTCTCTAATTTCTCTTCGTTCTTTCTCTATTTCTCTGTCCTAAAAATGAAAGATATTAAATCATGTTATGACTCTCTTCCTCTCTTTTTCTCTCTAACCAACGAGAGTAGATCATAATACATTTTATTTCTCTTTCTCTCATCAATAACGGGATATTTAGTGTAATTCTGTTTTTTTTTCTCTCTCTTTCTCTCTCTGCCAGCTTAACTGTCCAGCGACCTATTCGTCTTTATCATATCTTTCTCTCCACTCACTCACCTTTATTACATCTTTACCTACATTCACTCATCTTCATTATATCTTTCTCTCCATTCACTCATCTTTATTACATCTTCCTCTCCATTCACTCATCTTTATTATATCTTTCTCTCCATTCACTCTTCTTTATATATTTCTCTCCAATCACTCATCTCCATTATATCTTTCTCTCCATTCACTCATCTTTATTACATCTTTACCTACATTCACTCATCTTTATTATATCTTTCTCTCCATTCACTCATTTTTATTACATCTTCCTCTCCATTCACTCATCTTTATTATATCTTTCTATCCAATCACTCATTCTAAATTATAATTTTCTCTTCATTCACTCATCTTTATTGTATCTTTCTCTCCATTCACTCATCATTATTATCTCTCTCTCTCTCTCTCTCTCTCTCTCTCTCTCTCTCTCTCTCTCTCTCTCTCTCTCTCTCTCTCTGTGTTTCTTCAATAACAATTAACGCACGATTACATGCACTGTATTAGCATTAACATATCCATTTCTTCCAGTTCTCACTTGGGTGCATCAATAGTTGACTTTGCTAATTGACAGCAAGGCTAATTGCCCATTATTAATACCGGTCATTAGGGGATGTAATTACAATGTGTATGAAGTGGACTGCATTAAATTGGTGCCTTAAACTAGGCGAGAGATTGTCAATACCTAAGTAGAATGTTCAAATGATGATTAAATCCGAATTGCGACCTTTCTAAATGCGGGGGAATTAGATGCGTCTGGCTATAATGAATGGGAATCCAAACTGAGAATTTGTTATAAACGCTAAAGCTATATTTGTCTGTTTAAAGTGATATTCACGTAAATGGAAACTGGGGATTAAGATGTGCTTAGTTATAATGAGTGGAAATCCAAGTGAAAATTTTCCCATGAATGCTGAAGCTACATTTGTCTGTTTAAAGTAAGAAAAATCATGTAAATGGTACAGGATATTTTCGTTTATGTTAAACAGATTTTAAAAATGTGGGGATTAAGATTATGTCTGGTTATAATGAATGGAAATCCAAGCTGAAAATTTGTTATAAACGCTAAAGCTATATTTGTCTGTTTAAAGTGATATTCATGTAAATGGAAAATGGATGTTTTCGTATATTAAACAGATTTTATAAATGTGGGGATTAAGATGTGCCTGGTTATAATGAATGGAAATCCAAGTGAAAATTTTCTCATGAATGCTGAAGCTATATTTTTCTGTTTAAAGCAAAATATTCATGTATATGGAAATTGGATGTTTTCTGCTTATATTAAACAGATTTTATGAACGTAGGACTTAGATGTGTCTGGTTATAATGAATGGGAATCCAAATGAAAATTTTCCTATACATGTAGAAGTGATATTTCTGTTTACAGTAAAATATTCATGTAAATGAAATCTGGATGTTTTCTGCTTACATTAAACAGATTATACAGAATTGCTATTCAAACAGAAAAATTCCTATAAATGTTGAAGTGATATTTGTCTGTTTAAAGTAAAATATTCGTGTAAATGGAAACTGGATGTTTTCTGTTTAGAATAAACAGAGTTTTTCTTAATGGAATCTTATGAACGTGGGAATTACATGTTTCTGGTTATAATGAACTGGAATTCACTTCCTGCAAATACTGAAATAATATTTGTTTATGATCAAATACTCATACCAATGGAAACTGGATATTTTCTGTTAAAAGTAAGCAATTATTTTTGAAATTTTATGAATGTATGAATGTCTGGTTGCAATGAACAGAAATGTGAAAGGCTATCTTCCTATAAATGTATGAATTAGATGTCTGGTTATAATGAACGAGAAATCGAAAAGTAATCACGTATAATGCGGCAGTTAGCTTTAAGGTTGTAATGAAAAGAAATAAAAATGAAGAAATAAAAATGGAAATGTGCCTGGTTATAATGAGCAGCCAAAGATGTGGGAATTACGTGTCTGGTTATAATGAGATGCCAAAGATAAGGGAATTACATGTGTCTGGTTATAATGAGCAGCCAAAGATGTGGGAATTACGTGTCTGGCTATAATGAGAAGCCAAAGACATGAGGATTACGTGTCTGGTTACAATGAGAAGCCAAAGAAATGGGAATTACGTGTCTGCTTATAATGAGAAGCCAAAGATAAGGGAATTACATGTGTCTGGTTATAATGAGCAGCCAAAGATGTGGGAGTTACGTGTCTGGTTATAATGAAAAGCCAGATGTGGGAATTACGTGTCTGGTTATAATGAGCTGCCAAAGATGTGGGAATTACGTGTCTGTTTATAATGAGCAGCCAAAGATGTGGGAATTACGTGTCTGGTTATAATGAGCAGCCAAAGATGCGGGAATTACACGTGTCTGGTTATAACAAGACGCCGAAGATGTGGGAATTACGCGTCTGGTTATAATGAGAAGCCAAAGATGTGGGAATTACACGTGTCTGGTTATAATGAAAATGAATCAAAGCGGAAAACTTCTTATAAATGTAGGAATCGGTTGTCTGGTTATATTTAAAGAAACTCGGAATGGAAACCTTCCTATAAATGTGAGGCTCATATGTTTGGCTCTAATGAACACAATCCTAAATGTAATTTTTTTATGTGAATGTCATATTCATTATGCCTGTTAATAATGGACCGAAATCTAAAGGGAATTTACTTAACAATGGAACACTCAGATCTGTACAGTTCCTTTAGACGATAATCTTCTTGTAAGTGTGACAATGAGAAGATTCCCATAACCATGAATGGAAATCTGAATAATCATCTCACAATAAATGGAGATTTGTCTACCGGCGTTTGATCGATGGAAATCTCACTGTATAAGAGCCAGATCATTATTTCTGTTATAACGGACAGAAATCTTAACGGAAACTTTCCAATAAATGTGAACGTTATTTGTCTTGTTACAAAGAACCGAACCAAAACTAAAAGTTTCCCATAAATGTAGCAATTTGATGTATACATTGTCGCAACGAACGAAAACCTGTAAGGAAATCATTCTATATATCTAAAAATTAAATATATCTCACATTAATGAATGGAAATATATAGTAAACGAAAATATTTCTATAAATGGGGTATGAGATGTGCCCGATTTTAACGGATGGAAACTTTTAAATGAGGTAAAAAAAAAAATAGGTTATAATGAACATAAATCTGAATGGATATCCTAACAGAGCTGAGGATAATATTTGTCTTGTTATAATGAACAGACATCTTCCTACAGGCCTAGAGCAGGCAGCTAAATGCGTCCTGGTCATATTGAATGGATACAGTCGTCCTACAAATGTAGAAATAAATGTGTCTGGTTATAACAGATGACACTCATTTACATTCATCAAATAAAAGTGTATGATCACAACGTAATGAAATCTGATTGGGAACCTTATTATAAATATAAAAAAACCAGACATGTTGGATTTTAATGAGCGTAAATCTTCTCGCAAATGTGACAGACAGAAATGATTGGCTTTAAAAAAGGGAAATATGAATAGAAAATTTTTCGAATTAGGTCTGATGAACCGGAATTCCAATTAACATGAATACAGCCAAATTAAGAAAGTCTAGGAATTATTTCATAATTACTAATGGCGTCTTAATTCTATACACCAATTTATTTGTTATGGTAATCTTTTTGTAATTTCATTAACGTTAAATTCCATAATTTTGTTCAACAGATGAAGAGGCTGATGGCACAGTTATCCAGTACCTATCTAAACCAGGCCAGATTGATAACAAAGATATGCAATACTGCAAAGCCACTAAAATAGCTGCTTATGCTTAGAAAATAATTTCTGGTAATAGTGGCTGTGAATCTACAGTACATACGCTATGAATCATAAGTTGAATTAATTTATAAACAAGTTAAAAATGCGCCGAAGTTTCTTCGGCGCAGTCGAGTTTTCTGTACAGCCGCCACAGCGTATAATCAAGGCCACCGAAACAGACCTATCTTTCGGTGGTCTCGGTATAATGCTGTATGAGCCAAAGGCCCATGAAACTTTAACCATGGCCCGGGTGTGGCCTGTCCTATAGCGCTGCCAGAAGCACGATTATGGCCAACTTTAACTTTAAATAAAATAAAAACTACTGAGGCTAGAGGATTGCAATGTGATGTGTTTGATGACTGGTGGGTGGATGATCAACATACCAATTTGCAACCCTCTGGAGTCAGTAGTTTTTAAGATCTGAGGGCGGACAGAATAAAGTCCGGACGGACAGACAAAGCCAGCACAATAGTTTTCTTTTAAAGAAAACTAAAAAATACATATTCATCGTATGTATCACGATGAATATTTTTTTAAATACATGCATCAACTTTCGTCTCGTGGAGCAATAGTTCTTTAACTATGCATACACTGACTTTTGCTTGGAAATGGAAGATACTGGAAATCAAATACACGACAGTTAAATTTCAAAATTACATCATTGTTCCATTCCATATTTAATAAGTCGATAAGGCATTATTGTGAAGAAACCAAATCATATCTATCTTAGGACAGGAAATATATGTTATCAATACGTACATAAATTTCTGACGGACAAATACCACATGAAAGATATTTTTATATGAATCTTTCCATAGCCTTAAAAGAAAAATTTAAAAATGAGAAATAACAAACTATTTTTCGTTATTAGCTAATCTAATTAACATATGATGCATTTAGAATAATAAAGAATATAAATCATGTAACATATTTTATTAATTATATTTACTACGTCCACATAGCCGCACAATAAACTACAGAGTTAACGGTGTTATTACGAGCGTGTCGAGTAATAGATCATCTTGAATGTCCTTTACGATAACAAAATTTTACAATGATTACATAATGCAGTATATGACGGATTTATACGAACGAACAAACGCTACATTTTACGGAACCACAAACACACAAATATATATACATACATACTGTACACACACACATATATATTATAATTATATATATATATATATATATATATATATATATATATATATATATATATATATATATATATATAACTTAGTCACTTGCCCAATTGTTCTGTGCATTCATACAATTAATAACAAGACCTCATTGAAACAGAGATTCTCATTCAAAAAAGGTTACAAGCTTTCAAGGAATTCCTAACCTCATCTCATCGTCCGGGTACAGGACGATGAGGACAGACAGTCCTTGAAATGCTTGTAAGCTTTTTTTGAATAAAAATCTCTGTTAGACACCACCTTGTTGAAATATGGTCCTGAATGGTATATACATATATATATATGTATATACCATTCTTTCCTTCTACTACCAAGCTTTGTAATTCTCTTCCCGCTTCTGTTTTCTCAAACTTACAATCTTCTACCCTTTAGAAACCTGGTCTGACGATTCCTTATGGCCTATACCCCACATTTAGTTGTTTGTCCAGTTTACATATGATTTATAAATAGTTTCTGATCGCTTCTCTTTTCAATATCTAAAAAAAAGTAAATTTGATTTTATGTATTAATATGTAAAATGTATCTTACTTTCACAGTTTTATGGGTTAATGAAGAGTGTAAACTATTTTTTGATCTGATATGTTAATTTAATTTGTGTATTATCTTCAAGAATTTATTTCACTTGTACATAAAATTTCAATGAAAAGTAAATTTTCAGCTTCTTATTGATTTAAGAAGTCTCATTCAATATCGTTTTACTAATCCACTTCTCTCTAGCTGTCTCTAAATTTTCCTTCTTCTGTTTTTCTCTGTTACTCTCCCTTGCTTTATATCATTCTTAATGTTCTCTTCTTCTCATGCGCTCTCCCTTTCTTTATATTTATCACAACTTCTCTATTAAATCTCTCTTCCCTTCTCGTATGACTTTATACACCTTCTCTATTCCCTTGTATTTCTCTCACTCTCGCTGATTCTCTCACTTCCAAAATCCATCTCTCTCTCTCTCTTCATATTCATTTCCAACTCTTCATTTGCCCTGACACACAACACATATGAACGCACGTGTCAATAATTATACACATATACTTACTGATACTACTGACTTTCCTTGCCTGCCGTCCTCCCTTGCGCGCGTGTGGGAGCGCGCAACTGACCTTTTGTGTATAATTCTATAAGTTCACTTGGAATTTTTTTTCCGGATTGCCCTTAATCTACGTAATCCGTAAGGAATATACGAATAAATATGTCAATGCGATTAAACACCAAGTCTCTCACCGTGATTAACTGTAAAAGGTTTCCATAATCTTTCATGGAAGGAAGATACGAAGAGGAAAAAAAGAGAGAGAGGAAGAGGAAGAAGCGAAAGTGGAAAATAGATGGGGAGGGAAAGGGGAATAAAAGAAGAAGAATAAGAGGATGAGACAGAGGTTAAGGAAGTGAAAGAAGACACGCCGAAGATGCGGAAAAGAGGAAATAAAGGTGAAGGAGGAACAGGAAGAAGAAGAAATATTAGTGAAGGGGGGAATAAAGGAAAAAGAGGAGGGTAAGAAACAAATAAAAGTGAAGGAACAAAAGGAGGATAAGGAAGAAGAAATAAAGGTGAAGGAGGAAATACAGGAAAAAGAGGAGTATAAGAAAGAGAAAATAAAGGAGGAGGCAGAGGAAGAAGAAATAAGGTGAAGGAAGAACAAGAGGGAGAGGAGGATAACGAAGACGAAATAAAGGAATAAGAGGAGGATAAAGAAGAAGAAATAAAGGTAAAGGCGGAACAAGAGGAAGGAGAGGAGGATAAGGAGTTGAAGCGGAAGAAGACCGAAGTGAAAAGAACGGAGAAGAACGAACAAGAAGAAACAAACAGAAAGAAATAAGCAGAAAAGAAAGATAAAGAAAACAGAACGAACAGAAACAAAGGGAAAGGATAAAATGAATAAAAATAACAATAACGTGAAAGATGAGAAGGAACAGGAGCAAAATGAAAGACGAACGAACGGAGAATAAAAGGAAAATGGATATCAATATGAAATTCAATCCGTCTGAGATCATTTCATGAACAATACATTTATCCAAAAGAGTAAGTTGATTGAGGTGAAAGTATGTCATGAAAACATCTAATTCAGTAAATTTCAGATAAATTCATGAACTTTTCAGAACAATTTTCCGTTCAGTTCGATAAAGTGTCAAGGAAAATTTTATATACATTTAAAGCCATTACAGAGCAATCATTGGTGAAATTCAGAAATTTCTCAAGAACATTTCAGATGTAATTTTTTGGTTGAATTCAGAAGGTTCTCGGATATTATTTAAGATAAACTTTCATAAAAATTTAGAAAATTTTCAGATATTATTTAAGATAAACTTTCATAAAAATTTAGAAATTTCTCAGGTTTTATTTAAGATAAACTTTTATAACAATGTAGAAAATTTCGCAGGTAATATTTAAGATTAAATTTTGGTTAAATTCAGAGAATTCTTAAGTAACATTTCATACAAGTTTTAGCTGCATCCAAGGAAATTAATTCTCAGGCAAATTTTCCTATTAGTTCGGGAATTCTGCAGATCAATTTTCAGTTATATTCAGTAAATTTTCATATAAACTTTCAGTAAAAAAATTTCCGGAAAGTTATGAAGCGGAGGAAGAATAGTTACGAATTAATTCTAAAATCGAATGACTTAATAAGGTGCTTTCAGAAATATGTAAATTTCGTCTTTACATCATTGAAGCGAAATACTAACTGAGACGTCTCTGAAAATGCTTAAGGCACCTTTTCAAAAACTGTTTTAACAAAGAACTGTCAGTTCTTCAAGAAAACACACAACTGCATTTGACAAATAACCAAAATCTTTACTAATGAGCAACAAAACTACAAGGAAAATCAATAATTGTTGCGCAAACTGTACGGATGAATTTGTTCATGCATTAACGAATTTAGTTCTCTCTCTCTCTCTCTCTCTCTCTCTCTCTCTCTCTCTCTCTTCTCTCTCTCTCTCTCTCTCTCTCTCTCTCTCTCTCCAACACAACTGACCCCCCTCAAAGCCATGTTGTGATTAATGCATGCGACAAATCACGCAGGAAGCAAAAAGAACATAATGAATAACTGAAATGGAGAATATAAAAAAATCTTTTCAAAATAACCTTCAGGTACCAACTGGTAATTCTGAAGTTGTGGCGAATAATAGCTGTCGGTGCAACAAAAGAAAACTAAAAAATAAAATATATTCACAAACTATAAACACGGTGAAATAACTTGGAAAATGTATGATATAAACCTGCTTGTGAGGAAAACGTACTCGGAATTGCGAGAAAATAAAGCTGAAGCTGTAAAATTTGAACTTATAATTACTGGTAACAAACTGAGAATTTTTGAAATGCACAAGAAGAAGTGCTGAAATAAACTTTATGGTGCAAAATACATTTTCAGGCTGTTTTCAATAAATATGAAAATGTATTAAACACCCGGAAGATTAACCTGATGTTGCTGAAATAAACCTGATGTTGTAGGGAATCAGCCTGAAATTGAAACATGAGAGTGTGAAGTTTAAAAAAATTAACCAAATCTAACATGAAGTTGCAAAATATAAAACAAATATTACATGTTCTGAAAAGCCTGAAATTGCAAAAAATACATCTGAAACAACACGGAACACAACTAAAGTTGCATGAACTAAGCGAGACGTTGCACAATAAAAAAAAAAAACTGAATAAAAACTAACCTACTGACATCTCGTCAAGGTGAGAGAGAGAGAGAGAGAGAGAGAGAGAGAGAGAGAGAGAGAGAGAGTTGCCAAGCAGCAGGATTTCCCTGAACTTTATTACAAAGGTCTGAGGCAGCAGAAATGAACTTGATTAATTAAAGACACAACGGAATAGGGGGAAGAGAGAGAGAGAGAGAGAGAGAGAGAGAGAGAGAGAGAGAGAGAGAGAGAGAGAGAGAGAGAGAGAGAGAGAGAGAGAGAGAGACCAAAGCAATCAATATAACGCGTCCTTGGGATTGTCATAATTAGTGATCTTAGGTGTGATCATATGATGAAGATTTAATCAACTAATTGCTCGTTTCCTTTAAATAATTTTGCGAGTGGTTGACTCTGATGAGATATTGTGGTGAACAGTCTCAGTCATCAAATTATATAATTAACAATTTAGGCCAGTAATTAACCGACAATACATAAAATAATATCTGAATAAATAAAATTAATAAGTAACCGGAATAATAAACAATAAATAGAAAATACTCAAATAAACTGGAATCGGAATTAATCTATACATAAAAATGAGGGGAAAGAACGAACCATAAAAAAGATAAAGAAAAAGAGAAAAACTCAGAAAGTAAACAAAACAGTAATGGAAAAAACAAAGTTAAAATCACACAGAACACCTGCCTATTATTTCGATACAACAGAAAACGCTACCGTGGAAAGAGATAATAAACTCATAAAAATATTACACAAGCAAACACAATTCATAACCAGTTGTAAGAGTTGGTTAGTTAAAACTGAGCAGGGTTATGCCAGCACGGGCCTTCGGAATAACAGGACTGGTGTGGACCACAGAACCCTGAACTGATTTGGAGCAATGTACACAGAAACACACACACACACACACACACACACACACACACACACACACACATATATATATATATATATATATATATATATATATATATATATATATATATATATATATATGCAATCATGAAGCTACAAATGTCGTTTAATATCCAATTCATGGTACTTCGGGAATATTCCCGATGGGGAATTATTACCGAAGGTGAATTTATAAGTGATAAATGGATCGGTGCTGCCGGGTCTCGATCCCCTCGACACAGTACCTTCCAACGACTCCAGTCGACGGTCAAACCACTGAGCCACCTTGAGGGATCGAGACCCGACAGTACCGATCCATTTATCACCTAAAAAAATTCCCCTTCGGTAATAATCGGGGTATATTCCCAAAGTAGCGTGAATTGGATATTTACCAGCACATGTGGCTTCATGATTGTATATAAGTTCCTCGTTGGACGAGTCGGTAGAGTTCTCGCCTAGCACTCTGCTAGGCCCGAGTTCGAGTCTCCGACCGGCCAATGAAGAATTAGAGGAATTTATTTCTGGTGATAGAAATTCATTTCTCGGTATAATGTGGTTCGGATTCCAAAATAATCTGTAGTTCCCGTTGCTAGGTAACCAAATGGTTCTCAGCCACGTAAAATAAATCTAATCCTTCGGGTCAGCCCTAGGAGAGCTGTTAATCAGCTCAGTGGTCTGGTTAAACTAAGGTATACTTATGATTGTATGTAAATCAGTGTGATAAAAATTTCATATATATATATATATATATAAACATATATATATATACATATATATATATATATATATATATATATATATATATATATATATATATATATATATATATATATTCGAGAAGTTAAGAGGGCATTGTGGCTATTAGAATTACATATGTGTCTGGTAAAAGTGACCAGTAGATTCTACATATATATATATATATATATATATTATATATATATATATATATATATATATATATATATATATATATATATATATAGTAGCCTAAAGCGCTTGGCTTTCATTGGTTCGCAATACATGCATTTCCCAAACCCGCTGATGCTCACTTCCCTAACCCACAAAACAGTGGTATAACAAAAGTGTCGAAGACTGATA
>JANJGK010000031.1:17952861-17957861 GCA_039081455.1 Macrobrachium rosenbergii
ATATATATATAATTTATGTGTTTTGTTGGCTGAGTCGGTTGAGCTTCAGACTGTCACCCGATGGGTCGGAGTTCAATTTCCCCGGCCGGCTGATGAAGAGTTAGAGGAATTTATTTCTGGTGATTGAAATTCATTTCTCGCTATAATGTGGTTCGGATTCCACAATAAGCTGTAGGTCCCATTGCTAAGTAACCAATTGGTTCTTAGCCACGTAAAATAAGTCTAATCCTTCGGGCCAGCCCTAGGAGAGCTGTTAATCAGCTCAGTGGTCTGGTAAAACTAAGGTATACTTAACTTTTTTTATATACGTGTGTGTATACGTGTGTGTTTGTGTGTATGTATATACAGAGAGAGAGAGAGAGAGAGAGAGAGAGGAGAGAGAGAGAGAGAGAGTGGTTGCTGAGAATAGTAACATACTTTATATATATATATATATATATATATATATATATATATATATATATATATATATATATATATATATAAAATTGAATCACGAAAATATGGAACGTGATGAATATAAAAATAAAGGCAAATGCCACGAAGAAAAGTAAAACAACGGAATGGTGCTAGCCTTTCGACACAACTGTCCTTTACTAGCTAGTAAAGGACCGTTGTGTCGAAAGGCCTAGCACCACTCCGTTGTTCCACTTTCCTTTGTGCTTGACTTTGACTTTATATATATATATATATATATATATATATATATATATATATATATATATATATATATATATATAATGTATGTATACATGGAGAGAGAGAGAGAGAGAGAGAGAGAGAGAGAGAGAGAGAGAGATAGTCAAGTGTTGTCCATGAATGGCGCATGGCATTTGGCTATCAACTAAAGGTCTCCATACCAGAATATGAAAGAAATCTTAATTAAATCTTCGTCTTGATCTTCAGTTTAACGAAACTGTATCTGTGATTCATGTGTGAGTAATTATGTAATGCTGGTCGGTCTAAGTAATAAATCATCTCTTTTCTCTACTTTTCTATATCTGCGCGCTTCTGCCCTGTCCGATTTTTTATATTTTCTCTCTTTCTAAAAAAAACTATTTTCAGCAATATTATTTTATACTTTCAACTAATGAACCACAGACCTAAAAACTTTCTCTTTAATTAACCCCTTCTTCCACCATCTCCCCTTGCTCGGATACCCGCTTTCTCTCTCTCTCTCTCTCTCTCTCTCTCTCTCTCTCTCTCTCTCTCTCTCTCTCTCTATATATATATATATATATATATATATATATATATATATATATATATATATATATATATATATATATATATTTGGAAATGAACGCATTGGAACGTGTTTCACAGAAAATATATATATATATATATATATACATATAACTGTTATCACCTATTAATGTCTCTCTCTCTCTCTCTCCGTAACCTTAGCAAAATCCAATAATTTTGATTAATTTCATATTTTTCTCTACAGCTCTCTTTCTCTCTCTTCAAGCGCTATCAATTAAACTGGTTCTTTTGTAAAGACATTCATAAATAACAAACCAAAATAATATTATATTTCCGACGTCTGTAATGCGATAACAGGTAAATCCGTATTTTTCTTCACTGATTAAAGTCATATTAAATTACAGGCAGATAATCATCTGGTTATTCGATGTTGAAGTGTAATGAGAAAATTAACATGAACATGAACACTGGCAACAGATTAGCCTAGAACCACAAACAAGTAAAAAATGCGCCGAAGTTTCTTCGACACAATCGAGCTGTCTGTACAGCCGCTACATCGTATAATCAAGGCCACCGAAAATAGATCTATATTTCGGTGGTCTCGGCATAATGCTGTAAGAGCCGCGGCCCATGAAACTTTAACCATGGCCCGGTGGTAGCGTATCCTATATCGCTGCCAGAAACACGATGTGGGTAATTTTAAGCTTAAATAAAATAAAAACTACTGAGGCTAGAGGGCTGCAATTTGGTATGTTTGATGATTGGAGGGTGGATGATCAACATCCCAATCTGCAGCCCTCTAGCCTCAGTAGTTTTTAAGATCTGAGGGCAGACAGAAAAAGTGCGTACGGACAGACAAAGCCGGCACAATAGTTTTCTTTTCAGAAAACTAAAAAGTAGCTTATAAGGCCACATATATAAAGAAACACTGGCTGAACTAATACACAGGCACTGAACCCAATGAAACAAAAAAAAACACACACACACACACACACAAAACAAACACAAATCCGAAATAACACAACCTTTCACAAACAAAAGACCGACATTTGACCTAACCAGACAAAACACAAACTCACTCACTACACGATAAAAAAATTTTTACACAAGTTGAGAAACACTTGCACAAAAACTAAGCACATCAGTTACTGTAAATCTCAATGAGACTAAAGATTTTATTATCATACCCTGGCAGTCAAATGGTTATCACTGCGTCCGATTTCAGGTATAATATGAAACACGCAGGAAACGGTTTTCCTTATTATTTGAAAAGCGAAATGTGCAGGCAATAATGAATATAAGGTTTAAAATAGTTAGTATCATATATTAAATAATAAACATACAACTCTCTTTATTTACGTAATATACAGCTCTCACAGAGTAGAGAAGTGAAAGCAGTATTGGACTAAAAATCTAAAATCTCTTCTGAACATTTGAATAAAGAATGTTTCAAGATAATAATAATAATAATAATAATAATAATAATAATAATAATAATAAATTTTGCACTGGCAATACTTTAGAAAAAACACCGAACACCTAAATCTGTCATACTCTAATAACTTGGCTAAACGACATAATACTCATGACCGCCATTCCTACTGAAGTATATATATATATATATATATATATATATATATATATATATATATATATATATATATATATATATATATATATATATATTTACTAAGGGCAAACCATTCAAACTTCTCAGTTGATTTATCTTAGCTTACCTGAAAAACTTCATTCTACTCCTGAAATAATATTAAAATCACCTGTTGTGTTTTAGGTCATAACTTTCTCAATTCAGTAAATAATAATAATAATAATAATAATTAATAATAATAATAATAATAATAATAATAATAATAATAATAATAATAATAATAATAATAATAATAATAATAATAATAATATGCTGTGAAGTCTAAACAAGTCAAGAGCAGTTCAGGCTAAAACAATGCAAAGCGTTTACGTAAATGGAGTTAATTAACTGGCCAAATGCATTCAACTGCGTCTTATTTACGAAACTCTAATGAAATTATAAGTCGAAAATAATCTCATCGATTCTACCGATGGCTCAGAAAACTTTGGTGGAAATGTGCAGCATTTTTTATTTTCTATTAAGAGGAAGTAACTTCAAAGACATACTGTATTGTTTGCAGGTAAGTGGTTTTATTCTAAAACAATTATTCTAAGTGGTTTTACTATAAAACAGTTATTATACTTTCCTCCAGTCTGCTGGAGGAAAGGAAAAGGCAGAACTGTACTGCACTGTACAGCCTAGGCCTAAATCTAAACCTAAAATTAAATGCATTTTAAAAAGTCGGATTTTTAAAATGGGGTTATTCTCTCTCTCTCTCTCTCTCTCTCTCTCTCTCTCTCTCTCTCTCTCTCTCTCTCTCTCTCTCTCTCTCTCTCTCTCTAAATGAGTATTTTGCATAACTCGAAATTACATTTTCACCCATCCAGTTGTTATAAAGCAAAAGTGAAAGACTGAAACAGAGTGTGTTTAGGTCTATGCGAAGGCTCCTCTTTCATTCGTAAGGATTTTCGATAAATATGTTGTGTCATTCTGTAGTATTCTTATCTAATCTGATGATGGCAAAAGAGAAAAAAGAACAGCATCATTAATAAATAGCCTTATATTCAAGAGAGAGTCTCTCTCTCTCTCTCTCTCTCCCCCTCTTAAAAGTTCTTTCATTCCCATTTGGTCAGCCCAATTCTGTTGCTACAGTGCTCTCTCTATGGAAAGTTAAAGCTGCTTTGTATATGAACCATACCAGTATTTACTGACTACAACATGAAATTCAGTAAATGAACCCAATTCCTCATTCCAGCCTGCCAATCTGACCTTTCAAAAAATTCTAACAAGGATACGAGTATCGTACTGTCTACGAAATCGGACACTGATGACGGAGAGGTTGCCAAGGTACGATAATGCAACCTTCAATCTCGTTGCGTCTTACAGCGAACAAAGTACCTGAATTCCTCATTATTGCCTATATATCTGATTTGTCAATTAAGACTACCAAGGATAAACTTATCATAGTATCTACGAAATAGGACATTGATGACAGAGAGGTTGCCAAGGCACGATAATGCTACCTTCAGACTCGCTGGAAATGACCAACACAAATGTGCTTTTCAGGATCGTCACCTACACACAGTCATGAATGAGTATACGCGGCAGAAACGTATCAGTCACAGGAATTGCATAAACGTAAACAAACAAAGGATAAAAAAAAAACCACAAGACCGATTCCTTGGCAAACACAAAATAAACAAAGGTACTTTCACAGACTTCAACCTGCGTAAACACGCCTAGCAATTAAACACAAAGAAATGAATGTCAACACACAAAGCGACGCCGGCACTGAAACACACACAAACGAACACGCACAAACTAAACATAAACAATTCCGGTACACCTTGAAATCTCTTAAATCTTCTCCGACGAAATGTCAGTAAACAGGAAAGGTCAAGCTGCCATCTCGTTAGGACCCCCTCAAATAATGATGGCCATTCCAGTGGCCATTTCGTACTCTTGACAAGGAACCATAATCCATTTCAAGTCTGACCTTTATTAGACTTATTAAAGGTTGAATTCAATTATCTTTTTTCATCGCAATCAAACAAAATTAATCTTCTAATTTGTCGAATTATTAAAACGGTGCCAGAACTGATACGCATCTATGGAACGACTTGGCTAATGCATTATTGTGCTGTGTGAACCTATCTATCTATCTATCTATCTATCTCTCTTTCTCTCTCTCTCTCTCTCTCTCTCT
>JANJGK010000031.1:17962861-17990361 GCA_039081455.1 Macrobrachium rosenbergii
TCTAAATTCTACACTTTTTGTATTAATCCTTCTCAGATCACTACATGCTAATCTTATTATCAGTTCTTCCATGTTTCACCATATTTCTCAGCATTTCAGTTATTCTTATGCCCCATAAACCATAGAAACAAATGATCTCAAACGCTTAACCCTTATTCATTTTATTTCATTTCAAACCTACACTTTACTTCATGCATTCCAACACTGGCTTCTATATCAACTTCAATTCTTTTCCCCGTCTTTTGCAAATACCCTTCTACCTTCCTTTATTCTATTCTAGGAGCCACCCCTTTTCTGTCGCCCTACCCTGATCTCTTATATTTACTCTTTAATACCTATAAAACTTACAGCGACACTTCCCATTCTTGCATCATTCACCACTCCCTCACTCCTATTATTCACATTCATCAAATCTTCAAAATGCCCACTCTATTGTCCTAAGACTGCATTCACACCTCTGCTTCCATTGCCTGTCTACTTTTTCTCTCACTTTTTTTCTGGACTACCCTACCCATCCTCCACTGACCTGGCATGTGATCTCTAATATACACCCCGAACTACTTGTTGGCACTTTTTCACCCATCCTAAGAACTTTCCTGACACTAGAATGCTACACCTTACCTAGCTGAGGAAATAGCTACTACTCCACAAACAACTGCTCTCTGTTCTTCCTATTCCTGAACTCACTGCCTTTTCACCTTAGTCACACTAAGGGTTAAAGAAAAATACATTTTTCCCTCTTCAGAAAAATAAAATGTCATACATTTTTTTCTCTTCTCTAAACACAGACATTCAAAACCCAAGACCGAGTATTTTTTTTTTCTGTTTTTTAGCAATGTCAGAAAAGGGTGAAAGGTGGGAAACACCATATCCCCCGGTCATTTCATGACTATCACATCATGAAAACGTATGAGAATGCTATTATTTGCCCTTCTCAGCATCCCAGATGAGAGAAAGCATGATGCTGTCCTAAGGGAAGAGGCTAATCTGTCATTTAGGGAACATTCCTCCACCAAAGGACCCAGGACTCTTCACTACATGCTCTTCTGCCTTGGGGTGCATTACAACTGTATCACTAACCACTGATGCTTCCTAGAGCAGTAGAATCTTGGTTGTACCACTTATTACCACGGTGGTAGGAGACCTCAAGATACACGGCTGAAATGATTGTATTTAGTTACCACTAGTCCCAGAGAGAGGCTCATCGACCATTTAGAGGTTTGTCCTAACCCCATGGATTTACTACCCTAAACTAGGGGCTCCTGTGTACTGGGATGATGTGCATTTGGATCATAAGACAACAATGGCCCAGGTAATACTCTTACAACCACTCTGGCTTAAAATGTTGTCACTACAAAGCCTTGAATCTGAGATGAAGTTAAAATGAAAATCTTAATTTCCAGCGATGAGAGTCATCTGTATATTCTAAATTTTGTCAACTTTCAGTTGTCACTCTAATGTAAATCCCATCTTCCGCCATTTTTTTTTACAAGTGTCAGCGGCTAAGGTGACATAACGTTTTCCTTTAGCACCCTAATACTCGACGCATATTCGCTTGACGTGACTCTTTGAACACTAACTTTATATTTGCTTGGTTCCTGGATGCTTTAAATCAGCTTTAAATATTTAAAGGGGAATATTACACTGATGAAAGACTTTCTAAACATCTGTCTGCTGACACCATCAAAAGCCCTCTCGAATCAAAAGAAGGCTTCAAATGAGGAATGATAAATTCCGTACAATGGTGAACACAATGGATTGACACAAATATATGATCTCTAAAATTAAATTGACTTATCTCAATAAAATGTGTGTACACACACACACACACACACACACACACACACACACACACACACACACACACACATATATATATATATATATATGAGAGTGTGAGTGTGCGCACGCGCGCATTTGTGAAATGACATTTAATATACAGCAAATAAATTATACGTCATTGTCCCTGCTCTTTCTAATGCTATATTTACATGGCTGATTACTGAGAAAATGCATTAACATATAGCTATTCTCCTCACAGTGCCAAATGATGACTACAGTGTATTTTAACAAGAAAAAAAGGCAAGACAACATTCAACACTGAAAACCAATTCACATTTTCCCGACAAAGATAGAAAAAAGTTCAGTTCAAATTACCCGACACCAAAAAAAGTCATAATTTGGCCTTCGCTAATACACACCATCGCTGCAAAAGAAAATGATATATATTCCGCCATTCTATTTGACCCTTTGGAAGTTAAATTCAAGTTAATTAAGCTAATAATGCCGATGATAATGAGCTTCCGGTTCTAATGAAGCATGATCAACAAGGTTAGAATGATACCGGCCGACGTCACGTGAATTTTAAGTATCACCAATGTTCAAGTTCCCGGGACGCATTTTGCTTGTTTACTGGACGGCTCGTTTCAGAATCAATGACTGATATGACGGCTCGTTTCAGAATCAATGACTGCAATGACGGCTCGTTTCAGAATCAATGACTGCAATGACGGCTCGTTTCAGAATCAAAGACTGCAATGACGGCTCGTTTCAAAATCAATGACTACGATGACGGCTCGTTTCAGAATCAATGACTGCAATGACGGCTCGTTTCAGAATCAATGACTGCAATGACGGCTCGTCCCAGAATCAATGACTGCGATGACGGCTCGTTTCAAGAGTCAATGCTTGTAATGACGGCTCGTTTCAGAATCAATGACTGCAATGAAGGTTAGTTTCAGAATCAATGACCGCAATGAGGCCCACCCCGTGATCAATGATTTAAATGACGGCTCATTTCAGGATCAATGACTGCAATGATGGCTCGTTTTAGAATCAATGATTGTAATGAAGGCTCGTTTCAGAATCAATTACTGCAATGAAGGGTCGTTTCACAATCAATGAAAACAATGAAGGCTAGTTTCTGAATAAACGACTCCACAGAATCAATGGCTGCAATGAAAAATCGTTTCAGAATCAATAACTACAATTAAAATGAAGGTCAGTTTCAGATTCAATGACTGCAATGATGACCCATTCCAGAATCAATGACAACAATGACGGCTCGTTTCAGAAACAGAATACAATGAAGGCCGTTTCAGAATCAGTGACTGCAATACAGGCTCGTTTCAGAATCAGACTTGTAATGACGGTTTGTTTCAATATCAATGACTGCAATGACGGCTCGTTGCAGAAGCAATGACCGCAATGAAGGTTAGTTTCAAAATCAATTACTGTAACGAAGGATCGTTTCAGAATCAATGACTGCAATGAAGGTTAGTTTCTGGATCACCGACTCCAATGAAGGCTCGTTTCAGAATCAATTACTGCAATGAAGGTTTGTTTTACAATCAGTGACTGCAATGGAGGCTCATTTCAGAATCAATTACTGCAATAAAGATTTGTTTCAGAATCAATGACTGCAATGAAGGCTAGTTTCAGAATCAATGACAGTGATAAAGGCCAGTTTCAGAATCCATGACTGCAATGCAGGTTTGCTTCAGAATCAATGACTGCAATAAAGGCTCGTTTAAGATTCAATGACTGTATGAAGACTCATTTCAGAATGAATGACTGCAATAAAGGTCAGTTCCAGAATGAATGACTTCAATGAAGGCTCATCTCGGAATCAATGACTGCAATGAAGGCTCGTTTCAGAATCAATGACTGCACTGGCGGCACGTTTCAGAACAAATGACTGCAATGAAAGTCAGTTTCAGAATCAATGACTGCAATGAGGCCCACTCCGAGATCAATTATTTCAATGACGGCTCATTTCAGAATCAATGACAGCAATGAAGGCTCGTTTCAGAACAGATAACTGTCATGGCAACTCTTTCAAAAGTAAATAACTGCAAAAACGACTCGTTTCCCAATCACTAACCGCATTGATAAATAACTGTGAAGAAAAAACGTTCCAAAATAACGAAGTTCTTTGAGAGTTCCTTTCAGAATCGATTACTGCCTTGACGACTCGTTTTAAATTCAATAACTGCAATGACGACACGTCTCTGAACCACGATCTTCATTGAAGGCTCATTTCAGAGTCAATGTGTCTAATGACTCGTTTCAGCATCAATATCTGCCGTGAGGACTCGTTTCAGAACCGATAACTGTATTGATGACTTTGTTTCTATTTGTTTCATATTCAATATATCACAACGACCTCGTAACATCTCGACTTCCTCGTACGCTTTAATTTTGCTTATCACCACGAGCTTATATGCAATTTGGAAATATACCCCGAAGCTTTCACCTTCTAGCAAGTACGCACCAAGTTGGTTTCGTACGAGTGTTTATTCACTCTCTCGAGTGTTAGTTAGTCTCCTGTCGGGTAATATGAAAGCTTCTTCATTCATCTCCAACTGGGATATGGGGTTCCAGTGATAAGCGTATCGAAAAAAAGTAAAAAATGAGCCGAAGTTTCTTCAGTGCATTCGAGTTTTCTGTAAAGCGTGTAATCAAGGCCACCGAAAACAGATCTATCTTTTGGTGGCCTCGGTATAATGCTGTATGAGCCGCGGCCCATGAATCTTTAACCACGGCCCGGTGTTGGCCTCTTCTATTACGTTGCCAGATGCACGATTACGACTAACTTTAACCTTAAATAAAATCAAAACTACTGAGGCTAGAGGGCTGCAATTTGGTACATTTGATGATTGGAGGGTGGATGATCAACATATCAGTTTCCAGCCCTCTAGCCTCAGTAGTTTTTAAGATCTGAGGGCGGACAGAAAACTTGCGGACAGAAAACAATGCAGACGGACAGACAAAGCCGGCACAATGGTTTTCTTTTACAGAAAACTAAAAAAACTACGAGGAAGCCAGAAAGTTAAAAAGTCATTGTGGGTAAGATGGTTGCTGCAGGAACCCACCATGTGTTTACGATCTGAATCTTGCCAAGGGAAGGTGAATGGTTCTTTGTTTATATTCCGCTAGGACACACGCTTGTAACGATAATTTAATCCAAAATACAGTGAGAAATTCTAGAGATCAAGAGGTCATTGTGGTTACTAAAACGATATATTTCTAGTAAATGTTACCATTTTATATATACCGGTATTATATATATATATATATATATATATATATATATATATATATATATATATATATATATATATATATATTATTTATATTCCCTCATGGGAGGTTACCTCAGAAAGTGGCACGGTGCCAAAGTTTTTATTCTGAGTATGTATTTTAGGATGAGAAAGTTAGCTCCAAGCTATGGCTATGCTTCACATGGGTTGACTAACTACTGGGTGCCTAACTCACTTAGATCAAGAATGGCACAACGGAATTTAACGGGAAGTGCATAAAACGCAACACATGGCCTGGAATTGAATCCTTGAACTTTAGCTGGTGGGGCAAATATACTGACCATTGGACTAAGTTTAGAATATGAGTACATATACATATAATATATATATATATATATATATATATATATATATATATATATATATATATATATAATATATATAAAATATACACATATTTGTATATACATATATAATTATATCTGTATGTGCACTGTTAAATCTGTTTTTAGCAACGTATCGCCTAGCTAGATAAACCCTAAATGATTACAATAATCTTTACTGTTTCATTTTCAATCATTCACCAACTAAGCAAGTTCCTAAGTCTAGCATAAAACTTAACTTACCCATCAAAACCTTTTTCCTCGTCCAGACAACTATTACCCGTTACACAACTTCCAGAGAGTTATAAGAGCTTAACTATTCCTTTGTGAAGTTTACCACACGGCAACTTCCAAGATTGCAGCCTCAAAGATCATGAAAATTGTCCGTTTGGACTGACGGGACTAACTTCTTCAAACAGTCTTCATTTTTCGGGAATATATTTTTTTAGGAGTTTTATTCCAGTACAGTTTCACTCACTATTTTCTCCCAAGGATTCCTTGAAAACTGGATTATTCCCAGAATTTGAATTCCCGTATTTCTGTCCCTAAAATATTCTTTGCAAAATGGGTTTATTCCGTTGGCCAGTTTTTCAAGCCTCATTTCTTAACAGTATTACTTCCAGTATTTCACATTTTCAGATTTATGCACATTAGTCGTGAATCGGTTCAAAGGAAACAAAAAACGTCACCGTTGATCTTAGAGTTTATAACAGAAGTGGAACATTCTCTCAATAAGAATTAGGAGGAAATTTTATGAACATATCTTTTGAAGAAGTGTTTCTAAAAACACGAACACTATGTTCATGTTTAATGATACAAATTTTTCATTAATTAATACGAAATCTATTGAACACACTCCCCAGAACCATGTATTTTTTATTGATACAATGACCTATAAACTTCTTAATTCCTTACAATTTTTGGAGGAGCTTACAACTGCAACCCTTGAATCAAGATAGGAATCTAACGAAGAGTCTTTTCCAGAATGATATTATTTCCAGGAATTTGCATTCTTAGATTTTCGGTTCCCAATTTCTCGACTCGCTTCGAGAACGCTTACAATTCCGTTGATATCACAACCTTATATTTTCGACCGCAGATTCTCCATCCGAAATCCAGAACGCATTGGATATCCAACGTTTCCTTTCTCAGTTTTATGGTCACCGAAATTATCTCACATTCGGCCAGTACTGGGTTCTTTCCAGGATTATAAACATTTCCTCAGTGCTAGGTTCTTTCCAGAATTATAAACATTCGCCCAGTACTGGGTTCTTTCCATCATCATAAACATTCCCTAAATATTAGGTTCTTTCTAGAATTATGAACTTTTCGCCCAGCACTGGGTTTTTTGCAGGATTATAAACATTCCCTCAGTACTAGGTTCTTTCCAGAATTATAAACATTTGCCCAGTACTGGGTTCTTTCCATGGTCATAAACATTCCCTCAGCATAAGGTTCTTTCCGGAATTATAAACATTCGCCCAGTACTGGGTTGTTTCCAGGATTATAAACATTCCCTCAGTACTTGGTTCTTTCCAGGATTATAAAAATTCGCCCAGTAATGGGTTCTTTCCATGATTATAAACATTCTCTCAGTACTAGGTTCTTTTCAGAATTATAAACATTCGCCCAGTACTCGGTTCTTTCCAGGATTATAAAAATCTGCTCAGTATTGGGTTCTTTCTAGGATGATAAAAATCCGCCCAGTACTGGGTTCTTTCCAGGATTATAAATATCTGCTCAGTACTGGGTTCTTTCCCGGATTACAAACATTCCATCAGCAATAGGTTCTTTCCAAAATTATAAACATTCGCCCAGTACTCGGTTCTTTCCAGGATTATAAAAATCTGCTCAGTATTGGGTTCTTTCCAGGATGATAAAAATCCGCCCAGTACTGGGTTCTTTCCAGGATTATAAAAATCAGCCCAGTACTGGGTTCTTTCTCGGATTACAAACATTCCCTCAGCACTAGGTTCTTTCCAGAATTATAAACATTCGCCCAGTACTGGGTTCTTTCCAGGCTTATAAACATTCCCTCAGTACTAGGTTCTTTTCAGGTTTTTAAACATTCGCCCAGTACTGGGTTCTTTCCAGGATTGTAAACATTCCCTCAGCAGTAGGTCAGGATTATAAACATTCCCCGGCAGTAGGTTCTTTCCAGAATTATAAACATTCGCCCAATACATGGCTCTTTCCAGGATTACAAACTTTCCCTCATTACTAGTTTCTTTCCAGAATTATAAACATTTGCCAGTAATGGGTTCTTTCCAGGATGATAAAAATTCCCTCAGTACTAGGTTCTTTCCAGGATTATAAATATCCGCTCAGTACTGGGTTCTTCCCAAGATTATAATCATTCCCTCAGTACTGGGTTCTTTACAGGATTATAAAACTCCACCCCGTACAAGGTTCTTTCCAGGATTATGAAAATCCAGGATTACAAACATTCGCCAACAACGAAGATCTGTCCAGATTTATAAACATATTCCCTGTATTGGGTTCTTTCCAGGATTATAAACATTCGCCAAGGACTCGGTTCTTTCCAGGATTATAAAAATTCCCTCACCAATAGGTTCTTTCCAGGATTATAAACCTCTCCCCAGTACTGGCTTCTGTCCAGAGTTATGAAAATTCGCCCAGTACCGGGTTCTTTCCAGGATTATAAACATTTCCTCGGTACTGGGTTCTTTCCAGGATTATAAACATTCGCCCAGCATTGGGTTCTTTCCTGGATTATACACATCTACCCAGTACTGGATTCTTTCCAGGATTACAAACATTCGCCAACAACTGGGTTCTGTCCAGAATTATAAACATTCGCCCAATACTGGGTTCTTTCCATGATTATAAACATTCGCCCAATATTGGGCACTTTCCAGGATTCTAAACATTCACCCAGTACTGGGTTCTTTCCAGGATTATAAACATTCACCCAGTACCGGGTGTTTTCCAGGATTATAAACATTTGCCCAGTACTGGGTTCTGTCCAGGATTCTCAGCATTCACCCACTACTGGGTTCTTTTAAAGATTATCAACATTCGCCCAGTATTGAGTTCTTTCCATGAATATAAACACTCACCCAGTACAGGGTTCTTTCCAGGATTATAAAAATTCCCTCAATACTGGAATCTTTCCGGGATTACCAACATCTGCCCAGCACTGAATTCTTTCGAGAATTATATTCCCTCAGTGCTGGGTTCTTTCCGGGAATATAAGCATCCGCCCACTATTGCGTTCTTTCCTGGATTATAAACATCCACCCAGCACAGGGTTCTTTCAAGGATTATAAAAATCCGTCCAGTACTGGGTTCTTTCCAGGATTATAAACATCTGCCCAGTACTGGGTTCTTTCCAGGATTATCAACATCTGCCAGTACTGGGTTCTTTCCAGGATTATAAACATCTGCCCAGTGCTGGGTTCTTTCCAGGATTATAAACATCTTCCCAGTACTGGGTTCTTTCTAGGATTATAAACATACGCCCAGTACTGGGTTCTTTCCAGGATTATAAACATCTGCCCAGTGCTGGGTCCTTTCCAGGATTAGAAACATCTGCCCAGTACTCGGTTCTTTCCAGGATTATAAACATCTGCCCAGTACTGGGTTCTTTCTAGGATTATAAACATCCACCCAGTACTGGGTTCTTTCCAGGATTATAAACATCTGCCCAGTACTCGGTTCTTTCCAGGATTATAAACATCTGCCCAGTACTGGGTTCTTTCTAGGATTATAAACATCCACCCAGTACTGGGTTCTTTCCATGATTATAAACATCTGCCCAGTGCTGGGTTCTTTCCAGGATTATAAACATCTGCCCAGTACTGGGTTCTTTCCAGGATTATAAACATCTTCCCAGTACTGGGTTCTTTCCATGATTATAAACATCCGCCCAGTACTGGTTTATTTGCAGGATTATAAACATCTGCTCAGTACTGGGTTCTTTCTAGGATTATAAACTTCTGCCCAATACTGGGTTCTTTCCAGGATTATAAACATCCGCCCAGTACTAGGTTCCTTCCAGGACTATGAACATAAGCCCAGTACTGGGTTCTTTCTAGGATTATAAACATCTGCCCAGTACTAGGTTCCTTCCAAGACTATAACCATCAGCCCAGAACTGGGTTCTTTCCAGGATTATAAACATTCGTCTAGTACTAGGTTCTTTCCAGGACTATAAGCATTCGTCCAGTTCTGGGTTCTATCCAGGATTATAAAGATCTGCCCAGCACTGGGTTCTTTCCGTGATTATTGACATCAGCCCAGTACTGGGTTCTTTCGAGTTTTATAAACATCTGTCCAGTACTGGGTTCTTTCCCGGATTATAAACATTCGCCCAGTACTGGGTTCTTTCCAGGATTATAAACATCTGCCCAGTACAGGGTTCTTTCCAGGGTTATTAACATCCGCCCAGTACTGGGTTCTTTCCAGGATTATAAACATCTGCCCAGTACTGAGTTCTTTCCAGGATTATAAAGATCTGCCCAGCACTGGGTTCTTTCCAGGATTATAAACATCCGCCCAGCACTGGGTTCTTTCCAGGATTATAAACATCTGCCCAGTTCTGGGTTCTTTACAGGATTATAAACACCCGCCCAGCACTGGGTTCTTTCCAGGATTATAGACATCTGCCCAGTACTGGGTTCTTTTCAGAATTATAAACATCCACCCAGTATTGGGTTCCTTCCAGGATTATAAACATCTGCCCAGTACTAGGTTCCTTCCTGGACTATAAACTTCAGCCTGGAACTGGGTTCTTTCCAGGATTATAACCATTCACCCAGGACCAAGTTCTCTCCAGGATTATAAGCATTCACCTAGTACTGGATTTTTTCTAGGATTATAAACATCCGCCCAGTACTGGGTTCTTTTCAGGACTGTAACCATTCGCCCAGTGATGGGTTCTTTCTACAATCATAAACATCCAGCCAGTACTGGGTTCTTAACAAGATTACAAACATTCACCAAGTACTATGTTTTTTTCAGGAATATAAACATTCGCCCAGTACTCGGTTCTTTTCAGGATTATGAACATTCGCCCAGTATTGGTTTTTTCCAGGATTATAAATATTCGCCCAGTACAGGGTTCTTTCCAGGATTATAAGCATTCGCCCAGTACTGGGTATTTTGCATATTAAAAACATTCGCTCAGTAATGGGTTCTTTCCAGGGTTATAAGCATTTGCCCAGTACTGGGTATTTTGCAGACTATAAACATTCGCTCAGCAATGGGTTCTTTCCAGGATTATAAACATGCGCCCAATACTGGGTTCTTTCTAGGATTATAAAGTTAATGGGTAAATTTTCAGTCTCTAGACTCTCAAACCATCTTTACATTTCAGAATTCCGGAAAATATTCATAAACTTTTTGCGATGCGTCCCATTTTATACTGAGATTGGTGCTACTTATACGACTAAAAATGTTAAGAATTTATATCTTGTATCTTACCGATCGATAGTGCTTGTTCTTTCTGTTGGAAAGACTTGCCATATACCTGAGAAAGTATCGTGTTTTCTAATAACTCAATTTTAGCTGCTCATCAAAACCAGGTACTGGAGTGAGGTCTGAACTATTCGCCCACTTCATCCAAAATCAGCAGTAACCTCACAATTTTATATATATATATACAGTACTTAACATTACCATCATTCTGACTTACCCTGTGCTGGTTCTTCATTTGTTTCCTCACTTGAGCCCTGGGCTTTGCAGTGGCAAGCGTATCCAAAAATGATGTGAAGTTGGGAGGCCATTCTGGCTATTACAAATAAGTATATAAGTGGGGTAAAAACGACCATAAGATTCTATATTCATGTATGTATGTATGTATGTATTAATGACCCCCAACTTCTTGATTTCTTCAAATAATTTTTAGATACGCTTGCCACTGCAGAGCCCAGGGCTTAAGTGAGGAAACAAATGAAGAGCCCGCACATGATATGTCACAATGATGGTAACGTTAACCACTGTACTGTATATATATATATATATATATATATATATATATATATATATATATATATATATATATATATATTCTTCTTTCTCTGCATCTTTTCCCACTTCTATGTGGGGTCGATGTTTTTGACAGCTTTCCTCCACCTGGCTCGGTCAAACACATAGTCCTCTGACAATGGTTTGTCTCTCAGGTCTTCTCTAACTACATCCATCCACCTTCACTTCTTCGGTCTTCCTCTTGCTCTCCCACCAGGCACCTCCATCTGCATCACTCTCCTCTCTGCAGATGTTTCACCGCTTAATTTATTTCTGGTGATGGAAATTCATTTCTCGGTATAATGTGGTTCGGATTCCACAATAAGCTGTAGGTCCCGTTGCTAGGTAACCAACTGGTTCTTAGCCACGTAAAATAAGGCTAATCCTTCGGGCCAGCCCTCTCTAGGAGAGCTGTTAGTCAGCTCAGTGGTCTGGTTAAACTATGGTATACTTTTCTCATCACATGGCCATACCACTGCAGTCTTCTTTCCTGGGCCTTCTTTGATAGTTCTACGACATTAGTACTTCCTCTTATTCTTTCATTTTTGATCCTGTCCAATTCTGTTACTCCACACAACCTCCTGAGCATTTTCATGTCTACCGCATCCAATTTCTTCTCTTGCACTCTCTTTGCCGGCCATGTTTCTGCTCCACACATCAAAGCTGGTCTCACTACTTTCTTACAAACTCTTCCTTTACCCTTTACGTTGATTTTGCGGTCGCAAAAGACACCTGACATCTTTCTCCAATTTTTCCATCCAACCTGCACTCTGTTTGTTATTTCTACATCCAAATTTCCATCATCAGCCACTGCTGAACAAGATACCTAAATTTTTCGATTCGGTTCAACCTTGTCCCTTCCATACTAATCTCTGAGTCTTGATCTTCATTAAAACTTAGGTATTCAGTCTTCTTCCTACTGATCTTTAATCCTCTGTCTTCCAGTACCTTCCTCCATTGCTCTAGTTTTGACTCCACTACCCCTCTGTTGGTGCTGCATAACACAATATCATCAGCTAACAATATTATGTGTGTATATATATATATATATATATATATATATATATATATATATATATATATATATATATACGAGTATATATACATACATACATACATACATACATACATACATATATATATATATATATAAATATATATATTACATATGTATTTGCAAAGCATCCACTGGAGTGACAAAACAATTTCTCAAAATATTTTTCCCCAACTCGATTATTTCAAGGCGTTTTACATCCCTCAGACCTTCGATTTTCGGAAAAGACAACAACATAGCACGGCACAACAGCAACGCCAGATGCAAGCAACAACGGCATTACGTTGTTTTGCCTTTTCGCAACATTTCATTTGTGGAGGGTTTCTTCGACCTGTCATGTCAAAGGTTCCGATTTCGAGGCTCGCGGAGTCTTCGTCATTTCTCGGTGATGTTTTTCGGCGTCTCTTCTAAAATAATTTGGAGGGCGGACGTTTCCGCTCGTATTTTGAAGCCTGTATTTGATAAGCGTGGGTATGGAATGGAATGGATTACAGAATTTTGGCTAAAAGGCCAAGTGCTGGGACCTATGAGGTTATTCAGCGCTGAAATGGAAACTGACAGTAAAATGGTTTGAAAGGTGTACCAGGAGGAAACCCTCGCAGTTGCACTATGAAACAATTGTTAGGAGAGGGTGGAAAGTAAGATGGAAGAAAGCGAATATGAACGGAGGTACAGTAAAAGGAACGAAAGGGGAGCACTGACTGCATTACCCCCTCCACGGGGCTTATTCCTGATACCAAAAGACTTTCATAAGAAACATGTATTTGGTCACATTGAAGTCTTTGTATTTGAACAAAACTGTACGTTCTAATTTTTCTCACAATCTGTAACCTGTATTCGAATAAGAATTTCCTCCTAATATTATTTTCTCCAAATACTAATTTATAAAATATGCAATTTCTCCCATATTCAAAGACCTGCATTACAACAGTCGTATCCCTTCCAAATTCTGTTGAATTTTTAATACTGCAACACCTCCATTTACTTATCATTTTCTCTCAGTACTAAACAGTTATATCATAAAAATTGAAACCTGCATACGGCTATTTAATATTTTCCCTCCCAATTCTTCAACGTCTCACATTAATACATAACTTGAAATCTCCAATCGACCTGCAAATTATTTCCTAAATTATCAACCTCTCGCTTTCTCTCTGCATGTGTTACGTGAGTGTCCAGAGTATGACCAACAGCGGCTGTCATCTTTTGGAAATAAATCAATGAAAGAAATTTTATCAGGATCTTTTACATTTTCAGTCGTTCCGATTTTGATGTTCATGAGGAACTGTAATTCAATTAATAAACTATAAAAATAAGTAATAATAAAAGCAAGAAAACCCTTTTAGCATTTGTCGAATTTAAAAAAAAAGGCAAAATTTTAAAATATTACTCAACTTACATTCAGAATTTTAATATACCTTTTTAGTGTGAATGTAAGGAAGCCCGAGTAAATGTATCTATTGTATGTGTGTTTCAGTATGAGAGCATGTGCCTATGTGCAGTTTTTAATTTCACTTTAATTCGTTCATCATCGTACTGAATGATCTATTGGGTCCTAGTGCCAGGGACTCAGGCCTGGACCTGGTATTTCAATCTAATCCTTCGGGCCTATGAGAGCTGAAAGTCAGCTCAGTGGTCTGGTTAAATTACTTTAATAATAATAATCTACACGGAAGCCTCCGGTTCATGAAAGTAAATCTTAGCCCCCTCAATACAGACAAACTATACACAGCATAACCAACGGGTTTAAAGGATTCTGGAATGCAGGCAGCTACCCTGAGCAGTGCCGTAGTTCCCGCAACGGCCACCAGGTGGCCACCGCGGGATAAAAATTTCCACACCCCCCTCCTTTAAAGTAAAATCAATCAGGACGATGTTAACCTCAGATGGAAATTCGTCGAAGGAATAGGTAAATAAATATTCCTCCTCATTCTACACTCGACTGACTCGCTTCTCGAAGATTATACTACGATGCACCGCCGTTGCGGAATATGCGACGTTTGCGAAGGGAAGAATAGGAAATATAAAGAAAAAGAATATAATGTCGGAATCCACCGCAATTGATGGAGGGAAAATTCTCTCCTCCCCCTCCTCCTTCTTCTCCAACAACACCTCCTCCTTTTCTTGCACACCCCTCCCTCCTCCTTCCGCGACCGTCGGGCCGCTGGCCACACGCCTCGTTCCTCTCCCTCCCTCCCTCCGCCGCCCAATCCTTTTCGGGTGCGCAGTAAAACGATACTGAAGATAAAAGAAAGAAAAAGGGGGAAAGAAAGAAAGGAGGAGGAAGGAGGAAGAAACTAGGGCGGGAACTCAGGCAGCCGCGAGACGACTAAGCGGACCCAGCCCTCTTCAGGCACCCAGCCCCCCCCTCCCCAGGCGGGCCACCCGCCCGCCCTTTCCCCACTAATTCCAGACTCCCTCTGGCGGGCGCCCTCCTTCCCTCCGACCGCCGCCACCTCCGGCAGCTACTCCGAGTCCCGCTTCCCTTCCTCCGTGTCCTCCCCCCTAAGAACCACGAATCTCCACCTTCCCCAAGACCTACTACACCTCCTCCTCCTCCTCCTCCTACTCCTCCTCTCGGCAAAATGGCGGACCTTTCCAGTTCTTCCAGACGCTGCCCACCGAGGAGATCTTCCAGAAAGGCATTTTGAGAGCGCGGTCGACGTCTTTCGGGTCCACCTTAACCACTTTTCTTTTCCTTTTATGACCTTCGTCATAGATGTTACTTCGAAGATTGAATTGCCTCCGTAATGGATTTCTATCTTCCAGCGGGAGCTTTGTTTTGGCCGTGGGACGAGCCGTGGGCGAGGCTCTTCCCAAACAGATGGAATCCCGAAGACGGAACAAAATGCACTCGTTCATGATACTTATCGGGCGAATGTCAACGAGGTCTAGCGGATGTCATGTTGTTGTTTTCGCTATGTATTTTTCGCTTATTTAAAAGAAAGAATAAACTACAATTACTGCTACAAATGAAGATGGTAATAATGACAAAAAATCGTTACGTAATGCTACGAATATAACGCGTTATTAATTAAAAAAAAATAGCATAATGTCACAAAAGAAGGAATGGTATTTAAGAAAATCAAATATTTCACAATGTCACAATCCGAGGAAGCTATTAATGAAAAAAGGCTACAGCGCTATAAAATGAATAAAGAAATACGAATATTCTGAACACTCGTACCTTAAAAGCTTAGAGAAAAATCTGTAAAAACGTTTTAACTTAATACAAACTCATAGCAACTGACACGAACCCCAGAAAGAAAAGGAAAACGAAAAATGTTTATACAGTAAAATATCAATGATCCTTTTGTTTGTGGAGGAAATGCAATCAATCCTTATCCTTCACTTCGTGAATACGGAATTCTCTACCTACTTCCGTGGTTCCAGAATTACAGTATATAACCAGCCTTACTTTCCTTATGGTTCCGGGCGTGTTTTGGGCAGCTATGCATTTCTATACCATCAACTTCTTTCTGCGTTTCCTTTGACCTCCTCTTACTTATTTCTAATGAGGACCTTATTCTTTGGAAGCTTGGATTTCTGCAATGGTCCCTGTGGGCATGTTCCATAAGAATAGGGTTCATCTTCTGATTAATAATAATAATAATATAATAACAATAATAATAATAACAACTGGGTTATACGTTGAAAATGTGAAAAGCAAAAACACTCTTGTTTATCCAAAGCTTCCCATCGATGTGAAGATGAGGCTGTTCGAAGAAATCCATGTTTCCAAAAACTTCTGAAAAACATCCCACTTTTCTTACAGTGACGAAGAATGACAAACTCATTTGTGGTTGTCTTGGGCCATCCTTTCCCCTATACTAATATTTTCAGCACTTCTTTTATATATTATAGCCCTTTTCACACTTTAAATTCTTGTTACGCTAGTTATTCTAAACAAACAGTTCATCTCAAAGCATTTTTTTTTTAAATTCCATGTCGGCACTTCACTACCATAAAGAAGAGTTAGCTCAACAATCTCTTCCCGCACTCACATTTCGTCTCCTATAGACACTTTAACCCTGTTCCAAATCTTTTGCATACGCTGAACTACTATTATTTCTTCATTATTATGTTACTCGCCGTTACCATTCATTGTTCATTCTCTCTGGTTTCCATTTTATCTCGTAACCTTTCTCTCACTCACGGTTTCTTCTTGACACTCAACTCTTGCAAACGCTTTCAGACTCTTCCACTAGTTTTGCTATTTCTCTTTACAAAAGAAGGTTGAGAATATAGGAATCTGGTGATAAAAGAAAGTGAATCATCATTCACAAAAAGAATTTGTAAAAATTACTGTAAATAAGAGTTACTTAAAATAAATTGTGGTAGCTCTACAAGAATAAGGTTTGAAAATACTAAATAAGAGAATTACACACTGAACAAGACGTGGAAATATCACTGTGGGGAAAATAACAGGAATAATGTGAACGCTTTCAAACCCGAGAAAGGTAAAAGGAGAATAAACATATAGTAAAAATAAAACAGAATAAAGCATACACAAACTTGTATTATATATATATTATATAATATAAATGCATGCATATATGTAATATATATATATTCATTTATACATATATATATATTATCTATATATATATTATACTTATACAGTGTGTGTGTGTGTGTGTGTGTGTGCATCTATGCCTGTGTAGTCTAGCACTGAAGACTCTCGACTAACCACCATGAGCAACTGGAATCGAATCCCAAATGAGCACGTTCCAGTAAAAGTCGACACCTCTGTCAACCTAACAGTGAATTATGCACCTGATTTTTATCCATATGTTGTGGGTCATACCCAGGGGGGAAAATGGGTATGGGTCCTGTGGGATATAAAGATGGAAGGTTCCTGTATTTCATATCCATAAGTAAGGCCCTAGATATAGATATATATAAATAAATACATATTATGTTTACATATATATATATATATATATATATATATATATATATATATATATATATATTATATATATATATATATATATATATATATATATATATATATATATATATATATATATATATATATATAGACACACACTTGTATGCTTGTTTCAATAAACTTTTTAATAACAGGACGGGGGGGGGAGGGAGATAGATTTATTAATTATTGATATTACCACACAGCTTCCGGCGACCTCAAGGAATGTTTCAATGAATTATCAATTTTCTTCTCTCTTTCACTTTTCAATCATCACCTCTCCAATACCGTCATCATTAATTTAATCTGACAATTCTTTATTATATAAGCATTCCTTCAACAACTCAATAACTGACTCTTCTGACATCTCGGGCCTTGATGTGACTCAAAACCTTCCACAATAATAGCAGAAGTTAATAAGTTTCTAGGCATTGAATTTTGAGGTAAGGTTGCTATACTCAACCCCACAGATGGTCATTGAAGCTTACGCGGTCACCCGCCCAAATAGTGACCAGACCCATGGTCTAAGAAGAATGACCAGACCCCCATGTTACTGGGACCAGCGGTCTAGCGGATGTATTGCGGCCAGAAATTCACCGATGGTAACCCATCCAAGCACTGATCTTCAGTATCATTCACACACTATAATATATGCATTCCCCCCCATCTATTTAACTATTCATTCAACTTGCAACGCAATAATGCTCTCGTGCCCTTGTTGTTCTGGGAATGAATTAGGTATGAGTGGTCAATCGTCTGTGGTTGTGCGCAGCCTGGGGTGGAAAGGAACAAAGAGAAAAAGAGTGAAATAAGTTAGTAATTGGATATATTTTCTCACATTCTATTCACGTCACGTGCGTTATTAAATGAGATTTTTAGCCGTACGTTTCCCTCACGAAGTCAAAGTATGTTAGAAAATAATAAATGTCTGGAGGCAGATACTGCAGTTTTCGTTACCCTGAATTGCAACGCTAAAGCAATCAATCAATCAATCAGTCTACCTTTCTCTTCTTTTTTTTATCTTTATTATAATTTTTATTCATTTAAGAGGCCGGGTTATTTTCCTTCATGGTTAAAACCATCAACAGCTTCCTTCCTTTTCCATTTTCTCAAGGTCTGTGGGCATTGGCAATAAAAGGGCATTAGGTTGGCGTGCCGTTAGCCTGAGAGAGAGAGAGAGAGAGAGAGAGAGAGAGAGAGAGAGGGAGAGAGAGAGAGAGAGAGAGAGAGAGAGAGAGGGGGGGGGGGGGGGTTTAAGGCATCGCGCTGACGATCTAAATCCAAATATCAAATTTCCCAGATTTGACTTACAACATATCTGATGAGTCTGGTGTGAGATGTCAGAATGCGGTAACGTGCTCGCCTTACTAACAAGAATTCCTGGGTTCGAGCCCATGGCGGGGAAAGAGCGACCTGGACACTTTAATTGAAACTCACTGCGTCTCTATTTTGAACTAAACCTCAACAGAAATTTGGGCCTGTTTGCTGCAAAATCCTTGATGCCCTTGTTGATCTGGGAATGAATTAGGTATGAGTGGTCAATCGACTGTGGTTGTGCGCAGCCTGGGGTGGAAAGAAGCAAAGAGGAAAAAAGTGAAATAAGTTAGTAATTGGATATATTTTCTCACATTCTATTCACGTCACGTGCGTTATTAAATGAGATTTTTAGCCGTACGTTTTCCTCACGAAGTCAAAGTATGTTAGAAAATAGTAAATGTCTGGAGGCAGATACTGCAGTTTTCGTTATCCTGAATTGCAACGCTAAAGCAATCAATCAATCAGTCGGTCTACCTTTCTCTTTTTTTTCCCCATCTTTATTATAATTTTTCTTCATTTAAGAGGTTGGGGCTGTTTCCTGCATGGTTAAAACCCCAAACGGATTCCTTCCTTTTCCATTTTCTCAAGGTCTTTGGGCATTGGCAATAAAAGGGCATTGGGTTGGCGTGCCGTTAGACTTGAGTTAAAGAAAAAAAAACATGCACACACACACACACACACACTTGGACTGCACGCATATCACTGCAAGATTCCTACATTTCCATTCTTCCCTTGCAATCTATTCTAGCGAAGATTCCACAAGTTTCACCTCTCTCTGCCTGTCTGGCGGTGTTCAGGAATTCCCTCAACAGTATTCTCCTGAAATTCAGTGCAGTCTCTCTCTCTCTCTCTCTCTCTCTCTCTCTCTCTCTCTCTCTCTCTCTCTCTCATTTTATCGACTCCTTTTTCTGTACGTCTCTCTATCTCTCATTTTAAAGCAAAAACTGTCGGTCTTTTTATAGGTCTATCTGTCTCTCTCTCGTCTTAAACCTCACTCTTTCTTCATTTCCTCCGTCTCTAAGTTAACCACCCTCCCAGTGTGAATGTCTGTCTACATTTACCACCTCTCTCTCTCTCTCTCTCTCTCTCTCTCTCTCTCTCTCTCTCTCTCTCTCTGTAGTGCCTATACGGTACAAAATAGAAGGCAATGGGGACAGGACACCCACGCCCTCATGCAGGCCGGGCCTGGAAAAGGAGGAAAAAGAGTAGGGCTCATGCCCATAAGAAATGGGGCAGACCTGCACGTTCAAGAATGGAATATCATATGAGTCTGGGAAAGCGGAAAATACATAGTAACAGAGCCTTACGACTGAGGGAACGAAGACGAGGTGATGAGACTGTGTCACTTAAGAAGGAAAATCTACAGAAGAAAACAAGAAGAAGAAGAAACGCAATGAAAACCTCGACGAAAATAAGCGAAGAGAGACGGGAGGCGCCATTGCAAAGGCGAAGACATCGACCGAGGTGCACCTGAATTGAAACGGCTGATTCCGTGGAGGTCTTTGGCGTGCTCTTTGCAAAGCAACATCCTTAGACCTTTTGCACTGAATCGCCCTCTGGTAGGAAACGAGGCTTACCAGAGATCATTCCCTTCGTTTGTGGCTAATCGTTTCTTATGGCTTTATTTTATTTTATTTTTGCAGGATCCACAATTTTTTTTAACAAATTTACCTTTTCACTTTATACAAAAGTTCTTCAGTGGAAGTGCCCAAAGATAAACAAACCTAAAAAATCATCTTCAGTTCACAAAAAAAAAAAAACAAGCATTTAACTGCGTAAACAAATTACTTACATGATTATGAACTTTGCCCAAGTAAGTCACAAAAGGTCACATAACACCCAAACACATACAACACACCTACACATGTCCAGCCACAAACATACGCACAAACAAACATCAGTAAGGACGTGCGATTTCCGAGAGACTGCGCGTACGAATTTTTTTTTATCTCATATGGAGAATGTCTTAATGAGGTTATAGAATAGGAGAAAAGGTCTCACAGGGGATTTAATGAACAAGAAAATTAAAATGAGAGGAGTGGGGTAAGCCATATGAGCAATAAGAAGGATAAGTATCGAAAGATGGACATATGTGTGTGTATGTATGTATGTATGTATGTATGTATGTATATATACATATATATATATAATATATATATGTATGTATGTATATATTTATATACATATACATATATATATATATATATATATATATATATATATATATATATATATATATATATATATATATATATATCCGGGCATAGAACAATAAAGAAAGATAAAGTGGAAAGATCGAAAAATGACGACAATAAAAGAGAGGAAACGGGTTACCAAGAATAAAGAATTTCTTCTTTAAGGAAAGAGAACAAGAAATAAACCAAGCATGTGATGAACAGAAAGAAGACGAAGAAAAAGAGAGGAATATAAGACTATAATAAAATGAGAAAATCCCGCGGCGAAGAGAAGAGACGAAAAAGAAAAGAATGAAGATGAAGGAATAATAAATGAAAAATTTCATTTCGAGTGAGATATTTGTTCTGTATTAAGATGAGATGACCTGCTTTTTAAAGGTTAAGACCAAGGAAGAATGGTAATGACTTTAAAAGTATTAGTGGTTCATGTGTCATGCATTACGAATAACACACACACACACTCATATATAATTTATATATATATATATATATATATATATATATATATATATATATATATATATATATATATATATATATATATATATATATATATTCGTAATGTATGACACATAGATAACTATGTATCTCTCTTGCTCTTAACCTTTAAAATTACAGTTACACACACAAACACACGATACACACGATACACACACACACACACACACATATATATATATATATATATATATATATATATATATATATATATATATATATATATATATATATATATCGTGTGTGCGTTTGTTCGTATAATTTGCACAGCATCACCTTTCTCCACTTTTGGGGAATATTAATAATCTGCTGATTTTTACACCAAGGAGAGGGAGCAAGTGTAATTTTTTTCATTTTCTGAAATCCTACCAAAACAAATGTGACTGCCATTGAACTTAGTTGGCACTTCATGCCATTTCACAAGACGCTCTGTGTTTCATAGTTAAGGTTTCCTGTGTCCTACACTTTAGGTGTTCTGTGTCCTAATGTCTTACACGTCAGGTGTTCTGTGCCTTTAAATTCACAAGGTGTTTTTGGTTTTACACTTCACAAGTAGTTCTCTGTCTTACACTTCACAAAATTTTTCTCTGCCTTCCACTTTACAAGGAGTTTTCTGCTTTACACTTCACAAGGTGCTCTCTGCTTTATACTTCACAAGGAGTTCTCGGCTTTACACTTCACAATGTGTTCTCTGGTTTGCACTTCACAAGGCGTTCTCTGCCTTGCACTTGACGAGGTGTTTTCTACCTTACACTTCACAAGGTGTTCTCTGCCTTACACTTCACAAGGAGTTCTCTGCTTCACACTTCACAAGGTGCTCTCTGCTTTATACTTCACAAGGAGTTCTCGGCTTTACACTTCACAAGATGCTCTCTGCTTTATACTTCACAACGTGTTCTCTGCTTTACACTTGACGAGGTGTTTTCTGCCTTACACTTCACAAGGTGTTCTCTGCCTTACACTTCACAAGGAGTTCTCGGCTTCACACTTAACAAGGTGCTCTCTGCTTTTTACTTCACATGGAGTTCTCGGCTTTACACTTCACAAGGTGCTCTCTGCTTTATACTTCACAACGTGTTCTCTGCCTTACACTTGACGAGGTGTTTTCTGCCTTACACTTCACAAGGAGTTCTCGGCTTCACACTTAACAAGGTGCTCTCTGCTTTTTACTTCACAAGGAGTTCTCGGCTTTACACTTCACAAGGTGCTCTCTGCTTTATACTTCACAATGTGTTCTCTGCCTTACACTTGACGAGGTGTTTTCTGCCTTACACTTCACAAGATGTTCTCTGGTTTACACCTCTGTTTCCATTCTATGCATTACATTTCCCACTGCATTCTATGCCTTACATTTCACAAGGCGTGCTATGCCCTACACTTCACAGTGTGTTCTCTCTGCTTTACACTTCACAGAATGCCTTACACATAATAGATTTTCTTTGCCCTGAGACATTTGTACCCAACAATGGTGCTTAAAAGACAACCAACACCCAGGTTGTGCCACTTACTAAATAGCGGTAGTGGTCATTAAATGGGTATACCTGATGTATGTGGGTGACCTTGACCTCAAAAAAAAGGGTCATTTGCCATGCTGTTAAGGTATGAATGCGGCAGTGACCACTACCGTGGCTTTTTACTGGACCCATACCCTTTTTTGGGGGGGAAACGGCTCGGTGTCTATGAAATTATATAGTATGTAGGTATTGCTGGACGTTGAATGCAAATGAAAGCAAACTACAGGAGAGTTGTTGCGATATACTCCCTCAGTTATATGCGGACAGATGAGGTTTAGTAATAATAAAGAGTTTTATTACTTTAATTACTGGTTTGGTCATGTATATGTATGTATGTATGTATGTATGTAGGTATGTATGTATATATACTGTATACCTATATATACATGTGTATATGTATAAATATATATATATATATAAATATATAATATACATATACATATATATATATGTATATATATAAGAAATTTTTTATCACACCGTGATTTATATACAATCATGAAGCTACAAATGTCGCTTAATATCAAATTCACGCTACCTCGGGAGTATCCCGATAAGAAATTATCACCGAAGGGGAATTTATAAGTGATAAATGGATTGGTACTGCCGGGTCGCGATCCCACGACACAGAACTTATCCAGCAACTCCAGTCGACGTTCTACCACTGATTGTATATATATACAGTATATAACACATATATATATAAATATATAAATATAAATATATATATATATATATATATATATATATATATATATATATATATATATATATAATTTTATACTCATTGTAGGCTGAGCAGAGAGAGGGAGAGCAAAAGGGGAGACCGATGACCGTGCATGGATTAATAATTAACATCTACATGATACAGGATTTAAACTCCTCTCAGTTTACAAATAAAGCTCTTGGTAGGAAGTATTTAGTGAAAAACGCCCCCTAAAATTATCATGTATTCATAATAAAAGGCACATCATACCATTCTTAAACTTGAGCAGTCCAAGCGATTCGTATCTTTCCAAAATGGCTCTATCAGTGCGAAGCGACGCCTCCATGAAATGCCAAAAGTGTAGTATCTCCTTTAATCTCTTTTCCCGTTGTTGTCTCCGAGGCGGCTTTGCTGATGATATGAGAGAGACCTCCAGGCCGCTGATCCGATTTCACTCTTCATTTTCACCGACTTTCCATTTCTTCCCACTTCTCCCAAAAAAACTCTAAGTACGTCCTAAGGCAGGAATTGGTTTCTTTTCCGCTTACTGCCGACGGTGGCTCTGAGTAGCTGTTTATAACGCAAATGCGTTGGGAGCACATGAATCATTATAACAATATTACATTACATTCGTTGACGGATTCGAACGCGGTAATAACCGTCGGTCAAACTCCTCCCATTCTTCTTCCGTGTCATACTTTTCTTACCTTCTTTCGATGTTCACTGATTTATTTGACGGAGATTCTTCGAAATGCGAGGGACTGTCTAACTGACGGAAAAAAGAAAGACGATAGGGGTTTATCTAGAATTAAATACTAAGTAGAAAAGAAAATTGTCAAAGGTTTAATAATAATTACCAATATATATATATATATATATATATATATATATATATATATATACATATATACATATATATATATATATATATATATATATATATATATATATATATATATATATATAATGACGTCTAACTTCGAAAAATATCCTCAGATATATAATTTAAATAATGATAAGCAATATACGATGACTCATAGTTTCTCTAAAGATATTTTTTTCATTATCTCTTATAGCCTATGTGCAGCTCACATAATAATAATGTACAGCAATTACTCATGTAAGTACGTGTAATTATTGTGATCAGTAAATACACTGTAGGCTACTATAATACATTTGAACGTATACGTTCAGTAATATTTTTATTCCTGTCCCTAAAAGCTGTGTAATTCTTTCGTTTACTTCTATTTTCCGTAAAGAGAAATTTCATACGATGCATTTAAGCTGGCTAGATTAGGAAATGCTTTCTATCGTCTATCTGGCTTTGCATATCAGTCCCTGCCTTTGTTCTCTTGGGTCTTATAACCCTCCCTTTTTAAGAGAGAGTGATGAAATTATGCTTCCAGGTTAGACCTCCACTCTCTTGGTGAGGAGATTCAGTCCTCCCCCCCACCCCACCCCCCCGCCTCCAAAAAAAAAACAAGGATAAATGTCTTACATTATTGTCTTCTGTAAACGGCACATCTAACAGATCATGAAGAAAAAATATCTTACGAGAAATTAGGGGTCATTGTATATTCTTTATCAGTATTAAAATTATCTGTAAAACCTTTTTCGAAATTAAAGGTTATTATACAGTGTATAGGTTATTGTTAATAAATATTTTTAAATTTTCTTGCCATGTATCATTCAGTTCCGGATAAGCCTCAATCGTCTTTTTTTTTTCCGTCACGCTTTTGTTACGTAAGGTACTGAGTGGCCCATTCCGTCACAACTTCCAAAAATGAAGAAAAATCACCCTAACAACTGATGAAAGTGCATAACCTTTACTTTATTTCCCACTTAGTCATTTAAAAAGTTAATTATTTCCTCACGCTTAGGCTACATAAGGCGGCCGGCTGAGTAGCCAGTCCCACAAAAAAAAAAAAATAAATAAATAAATAAATAAATAAACAAAAGAGAGAGAGAGAGAGAGAGAGAGAGAGAGAGAGAGAGAGAGAGAGAGAGAGAGAGAGAGAGAGAGAGAATAAATAACAGAATACTCTGACAGTTAGTGAATAACACCACCTGTGCGCTACTCCCCATGCTTTATTGAGTGACCGTGGCCACACGCTGACAATTTACGAAACATATCAATCTTCATCATCGATACAATTGATTGATGTCTCTGCCAATACAGAGTTACGTTTGTGCTCTTGTAAAATACACGAGCTATTTGAGAATTGTGACCCTTCTTTTTTTTTTGGCGATGTGTAAAACAAGTGTCTATAGCTGCAAGTTAGAGGAATTGCTCTAGGCTTTTTTTTTATTTTTTTTTCTACATCCAGATATACTGGTTATTATTTTACAGGGTCATGTTTTTGTTTCAGTACACACAGAACAACGACCACACGCAAATACACACTGCAGATACATACACACATACATATATATATATATGTTTACATATATGTATACATTATATATGTACACAACACGCACATATATATATATATATATATATATATATATATATATATATATATATATATATATATACACATACACGAAGGTCTTTAATAATTCTTTTTCTTTCAACTTTCATCTATCTATTTTGATACAAAAAATAATAAATATCAAAGGGTTGAAGTTGGATGGCAACAGTGATATTCCACCTTAGTACCTGAGCAATCATCACGCGATATGGACTGAAAGGATGTGACTGCAAGAGTGAATAAAGATGAAGACAGTCAGAACGGCAGTAAATGTAAATGTATAAGAATGAATGAAAAAAAAAATGTTCTAACGAATGGATAAATTTTTTGGTAATGATTTTTTTTTCTTTTATCGATCTTTGCTAGGGACCCCTCTACCTCCTGTAGCAGGTTAGCCATTCCTTAACAGGATTGGATTTTGCTTCGGGAGGATCGAATTATTATTACTGTCCTTTCAAAATAAACACACACATATAACTGCACTGAGGCCTTCGGTGGGCGGACTACGGAGAGGGCCTATGACCCCGTTAAGTTGGATCCACCTCGTCCATGGGAGTGAGACGAGTGAAAACCACGCAAGACATTGACTGAAAAGTTTGTGAGCGAGAAATGAGTAAATGAGTGAAAAGTGAGTCATATGTGTGTTTTTTTTTTAACTAATGCCAGGAAGCCGCTTTTTTTCATTTAAATACCGTTATACATCATGTTTTTTTTTTTTAACTAAAGCCAGGGAGTTGCCATTTTCATTTAAAAATCGGTATACATTACGTGTTTGTCTTTTTTAACTAAAGCCAGGGAGTTGTCATTTTCATTGAAATACCGGTATACACTTTTTTTTTTTTTTTTTGCTAAAGCCAGGGAGTTGCCATTTTCTCTTAGTGACAAATAACAATAAAAGCAATGGTAAAAAAATTCGGCAAGAAGATCAGAATCGGATGCAAACCAAAGTGTATTTTACTGTTCACCGAGAGAGACAGAATTTTTAACGAACGTCGAGGAACCTTTCATCAGTTTAACGTGAGAGTTAATTGTTATAGTAAGAACAGCGTTGAAAAATATACTACAAAAGATATTCTACTTCGATAAGAATATTCTTGTTATTGAAAACTTTACATAACCAGAATTATGTACGAGTAAACATTTCTAACGCCTTCTAATAACTGATCTCCTCCTGCATTTCCCATTACCTTCTGTTACTTCTTCCGACTGAACACCAAATTCTTTGGAAGCCTGATTTTCAAGTCAATGGCCCCTTTGGTGGGCTTGTTCCACATGAATCTTCTAAATAATAATAATAATAATAATAATAATAATAATAATAATAATAATAATAATAATAATTAGAATTTTCTATCTCATTTCGCAACTACACATCATTTTCAACAATGAAAACATG
>JANJGK010000031.1:17997861-18000902 GCA_039081455.1 Macrobrachium rosenbergii
TAGGAAGGAACCGTATCCCTAATTACTAGCCGAGAAGTTCACCACCATTAAATTTTAAAAATGAATGGCACTAGAATCAAACACTTCATCATCATTTATGACGTTATCATAAGTCTTGAATATAACGACATTCACTTATATTCTAAATCACTGTGCAACCACATCAATTTCCCCCCCAAACAAAAAAAAAATATATATATATATATATATATATATATATATATATATTATATATATATATATATATACATATATATATATATATATATATATATATATATATATATATATATATATATATATATATATATATATATATATATATATATTCCTGCAAGCATCTACCAAGCAACACTCAGCCTAGCATATCAACCATCCGTAATTTCTCGCTTATAACAATCACAACAACTATATTAAACTCCGCAGTCACTTTCACACTACCTCTCATTCTACTAATTCAGTAGTAATAAACACTTACTCCGGAATGCAGGAATAGTTCTTCTGTGGAGTCACATAAATATGCTCCGGAGATAATTTTACCCAGAAATTCATGAGACCTGTTCAATATATTTTGAGTCCTGCATACATATATATGACCCCGAGATTCAATATGATTTGACCGAGTAATTTAGAATACTGTGATTCAGGTTTTTATCTATGAAGAAATGCAAATATGTTCACAAGACTGCGTGCTCGGGAGACTGGACAAGAACTTTCTATACAAATTATAAGCTATGCATAATATGCATTAGTTCACAACACAATTCTCTTTAGTGTCATTAGCAAATATTATATGCTAAGGGACACTAAAGAGAATTTGTGTTGTGAACTGACGTACATACACTCACGAGATAACGGAGATTTGCTCTTTTGTACCAACATAAGTATACTTATGTGTTTTAGGATTTGCTCTTGGAAGTAATGCAAATGTGATGCTGAGATGCACGAATATTTGCTCTTGGGAGTAGATGTAAATTAACTTATGAGGCTCAGAAGGATTTGCTCCGCGTTTTAAGCAATTTTAAGCAAATGCGCTTACGATATGCAAGAGGATTTACTCTAAAAAGGAATGCAAAACTCTTGAGACAGGCAGGGGGATTTACGCCACAGAGCAATCCAAATATACTTATGAGGTGCATGTCGATTTACACTTGGGAACATTGCAATTATGCTTGCAAGGTGCTGGGGCATTTCCGCTAGAGCAATGCAAATGTGCTTGCGACATGCAAGGGGATTTAATCTAGAAAGCAATGCAAGTGCACTTACGAGATACGTTTCAATTTACACTTAAGAGCAATGCAAATATGCTTATGAGGTGCAGGAGAACTTACACTAGAGCGCGATGCAGATATATGTACTTATGAGGCGGAGGGCGGTTTACGATAGAGAGCAATGCAAATATGCTAACGAAGTGCGGTGGGATTTACTCTGGACAGCAATGCAAATATGCTTACGAGATGCAGGAGGATTTAAGCAAGAGGGTAATGCATATACGCTGACGAGGTGCTGGGGGCATTTATGCTTGAGAGTAATGCAAATACGCTTACGATATGCAGGGGGGATTTTGGCTTCAGAGTAATGCAAATATGCTTACGAAGTGCTGGGGCATTTATGCAAGAGAGCAATACAAATATGCTTATGACACACAGGAGAATTTGCTCTAAAGAGCAGTGCAGATATGCTCACGAGATGCAGGGGATTTACACCAGAGAGCAATACAAATATGCTTACGATAAGCAGACAGATTTATTCAAGAGAGCAATGCAAATATGCTTAAGAGATGCAGGGGATTTACGCCAGACAGCAATACAAATATGCTTACGATAAGCAGGCGGATTTACTCTAGAGAGCAATGCAAGTATGCTTAAGAGATGCAGGGGATTTACGCCAGACAGCAATACAAATATGCTTACGATAAGCAAGCGGATTTACTCTAGACAGCAATGCAAATATGCTTGCAAGATGAAGGGGATACACGCCAGAGAGCAATACCAATATGCTTAGACATGCAGGGGGATTTACGCTACATAGCAATGCAAATATGCTGATGGGACGCAGGGAGATTTACGCTACATAGCAATGCAAATATGCTGATGGGATTCTGGGGGATTTACGCTAAATAGCAATGCAAATACACTTACGACATGCAAGGGGATTTATGCTACAGAACAATACAAATGTGCTTTTAAGGTGAATGGGGACTTGTTCTCTTGAACAATGAAAATATGCTTCTGAAAATCAAGAGCGTTTACTACAGAGCTTTGAAAATGGGCTCCTGGTATTGAGGAGCATTTGCTCAGCGGAGATGAGCAAATATATTTCCAAGATTCAGGAGGATATGGTCTGTCGAGGAATGCAAATATGTTCCAAAGGGAATTTAAACTTGAGATTCATGAGGCTCGTTGCGTAATATTATGGAGTCATAGAGAAATGTCCTGAGATTGAGGGATCAATTTGCTCTGTACCAAATGAATCATACATACACATATACACATATATATATAATATATATACATACTGTATATGAATACCCCGAGATACAAGGAAGCTTAGTCTATCCCCTCTACAAGGTAATATATAAGTGTTTCATTGATTTTGCTGCCCGCGAATTGCAAGGATTTGGTTTTATACATTAAGGAATCATAGACAAAACACACTATATATATATATATATGTATATATATATATATATATATATATATATATATATATATATTTTATATATATATAAATATATATATATATATATTTATATATATAAATATATATATCTTTATATATATATAATATATATATATATATATATATATATATATATATAATTATATTATTATTAAAGTAGTTGTATATATATATATATATATATATATATATATATATATATATATATATATATATATATATATATAGTGTGTGTGTGTTGTCTTGTGATTTCATAATGCAAAGAAACAACGTCTTGATGCATATAAATATATGTGTATATATATATATCTATATATACATACATCTATACATGCAGCAAGATTCGAATGATCAGAATG
>JANJGK010000031.1:18001002-18051002 GCA_039081455.1 Macrobrachium rosenbergii
AACTGCGGCGAAAATCCGTGGCAATTTTTCCGTCTACTTTTTGTTTACCTTTTATGGACCGCAAGCACACATCACCCGGTGCTTGCAAATGCAGCAATGACGGCACAATATCCCCATGAAAGTCGAAAAGAGTCATTTTAGAAGCGTTTGATCGCCCCATTTACTGCTAACTGGTTTGGGTTTATGCGGGCTTCGTTCAAATTGGCTAAAGGGGGGCGGAGTATGGGGGTGGGGGGTGAGGGAGAGATGGGGCAGGTGGTTAATAATTAGCTGTTATGACTGTTCGTCTATGTTTGATTTTAGGATCTTTTGTACTGGTGGTGTAATGATAACGTTCGAATATTTAGATCTAATAATAATAATAATAATAATAATAATAATAATAATAATAATAATCATAATGAGTGTGGACGTGACGATCATAATATTGTTAAATACTATTAACACTTATAATAATAGAAATAATTTAATACTAATGCAATTCGACAGTGTGTGTGTGTAGCCTTAATAACAATAATGTAACTAACATCAACGACGACAGACGACTCATAATAATAATTATAATAACAATAATAAAAATTATATTGATGCTGAAAAAACCATCTAAAAATAAATTCACGTAATTAATTTCAACTGGATGTTCTTTCGCATCCATAAATTAACTGGATGTTCTTTCGCATCCATAAATTAACAGATGATTTTCATGACCCTACCAACATGTGGACAGCCTTGCAAACGCGTTAAGATCCCACGATAACAAGTCTAAAGAATGCCGAAGTTTCTTCGGCGCAATGGAGTTTTCTGTACAGCGTATAATGTTGTATGAGCCATGGCCCATGAAGCTTTCAGCCACGGCCCGGTGGTGGTCTTTCCTATAGCGTTGCCTAGACGCACAATTATGGCTAACTGTAACCTTAAATAGAATAAAAACTACATAAGCTAGAGGGCTGCAATTTGGTATGTTTGAAGATTGGAGGGTGGATGATCAACATACTAATTTGCAGCCCTCTACCCTCAGTAGTTTTTATGATTTGAGGGCGGACAGAAAAAGTGCGGACGGACAGACAAAGCCGTCACAATAGTTTTCTTTTCAAGGTCAGGCGATCCTTGATACCGTCTATGACCCTTACAATCGGATTCGAAAGTCATCCTCCACTTGTCAAGGTAGAGCCCCAACATTAATCTAGCCAGTTCCCTGGAGAATTCATTGTGCCTATGTTTACCTAGGCAGTGAAAAAATCTACACCTGGAAGTTAGTAAATGCTGGAGAGTCGCAGCTATAGCGAAAAATTTTAGTGAAAAATGAGAACTTCCTTCCAGATGACTTTCTGACAACAAAATGACACATGAATATATATATATATATATATATATATATATATATATATATATATATATATATATATATATATATATATATATATATATATATTAGCGGACCAAACCGACTCTTCACACGAAAACTCTGAATGACAACAGATAAAGTCACTCTCTCTCTCTCTCTCTCCCTCAGTCTTTCCCTCTTTCTCCTCCCAACACGCCCTCTACTCTCTCTCACTTCCTCTCCCTCTCCCTCTCACTCTCTCCCTTTCCTGTTAAGATAGTTACTTCAGTTACATTCCCCAGCATTTTTGACATTTTATATTTCACCCCTTCTCACCCCGCCTTCCTATTGGGGCTGAACTTGGACTTAAAGGGCATTGGGAGTGTCATTATTCATCCCAGCAACCTCGAAAACTATGGATTAGGCACTAATATCTGTGATTTTTGACATTTTATTGTCCACCCCTTCTCACCCACCTTCCTATCAGGGCTGAAATTGGATTTAAAGGGCATCGGGAGCATCACTATTTTTCTCAGTGGCCTCAAAAACTATGGATTAGACACTAATATCTGTCGTTTTCGGTTATTTTTACATGTCACCCCCTTCCCACCCTTTCTCACCCCCCCTTCCTATTGGGGCTGAACTTTTATTTAAAGGTCATCAGGAGTGCCACTATTCATCTCAGCGACATAAAAAACTATGGATTAGACACTAATATCTACAGTTTTCAGTTATTTTTACCTGTCACCCCCTTCCCACCACTTTCCTATCGGGGTTGAACTTGGACTTAAAGGGCATCGGGAGTGTCATTATTCATCTCAGTGATCTCAAAAACTGTGGATTAACATGTCACCCCCTTCCTACCCCTTCTCACCCTCCCCCCCTTCCTATCAGAGCTGAAGTTGGACTTATAGGGCATCGAGTGTGTTACTACTCATCTCAGCGACCTCAAAAACTATGGATTAGAAACTAATATCTGTTGTTTTCTATTATGTTTACACGTCATCCCGTTCTCACACACACCCTCTTTGGTGCCAGTGATGTCTTACCCCCACAGTATTCTTTTCCAGATATTAAGTCATATGTATAACAAGTTTGGTTGAAACTGCTCAGTGAGTTTCAGAATTACTCTGGGACATACACACACACATCCATATATATATATATATATATATATATATATATATATATATATATATATATATATATATATATATATATATATATATATATATATATATATATATATATATATATATATATATATATATATATGAGATATTTATTCAAAAGAGTTACAAGCTTTCAAGGACTGTCTGTTCTCACTGTTTTTTAGTTTTCCGGAAAAGAAAACTATTGAGTTGGCTTTGTCTGTCAGTCCGCACTTTTTCTTAAAAACTAGAGGCTAAAGGACTGCAAATTAGTATGTTGATCGTCCACCCTCCAATCATCAAACATAACATGCAGTCCTCTAGCCTCAGTAGATTTTATTTTTTTTAAATTTAAGGTCAGCCATGATCGAGTGTCTGGCACCGCTATAGCTGCCAACAATGCAAGCCACCACCGGGCCGGGGATGAAAGTTTCATGAGCCGTGGCTGACAGTTTCATGGGTCGTGGCTGAGAGTTTCATACAGCATTATAGACTGCACATTATATATATATATATATATATATATATATATATATATATATATATATATATATATATATATATATATGTTTTTGTGTGTGTCTGTGTGTGTGAATAAAATCTTTCAATGGAAAATTTACTCAAAAAGCGGCTATTGGATGTGGATCAATTATGAACGACTGACATCTATGCCTGGATATAGAGCTCTAACGTTTTGCCCTAGATAAATAAATATTTAAAATAACACATACGAACACTGTACGGATCTCCATGATTGATCCAACATTAAAAAAAAAAAAAGGCTATTCCTGTCCATCCGTGACCACGGGTATCAATGAGCAAAAAAAAAAAGAAAAAAAAAAAAGCTTCCCCATCAGGACCGAAAATATAAACAAACATCTGCCAGAGTTTGATCCTGGCAGCCGCAATTGATTCAGCACGGCTTATTAGGCCCAATAATCCGGGTCTGTAGGCTGTAATCCCGGCTTTAAGTACCCGGGATTTCATTATTTCCATCGGCCGTACATTAAGCGGGTCGCAGGACGCCCCGGGATTTGACGCAACCCGGTCTACCAACTGTCGAATGAGAATGGCGTTTGGTTGCTATGTACCGCTGGGTCAAAATAGGAGCGTCTCCTTATTCAGATGTCTTTAGGGGAAGATCCATTTAATACGTAATAGGATGCTGAGGAAACTTAGCAAACCAATGACAATATATATAATCATGAATAACTATCAACAAAAAATACCAATAGTTTCCAGGAGAACTTATCGTATATGTCTGCGGTGAAAAGATACGACTAAGAGACTAACTCAATAAGATAGTTAATTATTAATATGCAATTCCCTTGGGCAACATATCTTTATCACCACCTATAAAGGTCAAACAATCTCACACAAATTTTACACACAAACACAACACACACACACACACACACATATATATATATATATATATATATATATATATATATATGTATATATATATATATATATATATATATATATATATATATATATATATATATATATATATATATATATATATATATATATATATATATATAATTAAAGTGCGCGCGTAGCTATCTTGAGAGGAGATATAATTCATAACATGTCACAAAAGCCGCTGAGCGCTATTCATCCTATTTCTAAAATGTCAACATTATTATTATACAACGTAGGTGTTTGGGGATTAACCGACGCCATGACAGAATACAGTTTTACGAAAAGAGACAAGTAGATGATACTTGCACTTGTGTCTTAAAAGTACATATAAGTACACACTATGAAAACTCTCAAGAGAAGAGTGATGGTTAAGCGTCATTCAACTTATACTGCTTTTGGCTTTTACACAGATATAAAAAAAAAAAGAATTTTAGGAAAAGGGATAATGCAAAATAGTCCATTTGCAACAACAAAAATGTATCATTCAACTGTAGACCGCTATAACTGCTGATTCCCCTTTAATGTCCCGACCAAAGATTTTATGAAATATAATATTCTGATGTATGTGTTTTTATGTATATTTAATATGAGCTACACGGATATCATTTTAAGCCTGACATGATTTCTATTGGTGTTTTTCAAAGCAGTAACGGGCGTACCATAATGACGCTGAATTTGTTTGATAGATTACATTACCAAGGTTTAATTGATAAACATATGTGTGTGATATATATATATATATATATATATATATATATATATATAAATATATATATATATATATATATATATATATATATATATATATATATATATATATATATATAATTACTATGGCATTACTATAGCACTGAACTAAAATATGGTACATGTACAAGTTTTGTATTCAAGGAATTAGATCATAATATATGATTCACTGTTTATGAGCCTAATTCATTTACATACACATACACGCACACAACTATATAGTGGTCAAGTAAGAATTACGACTGGATGCAACCTAACTCTATCAAATACACACACACGCATATATATTATATATATACATAGTATATACATATACACACACACACACACATATATATACATATATATATATATATATATATATATATATATATATATATATATATATATATATACAGTTTACTCCATCGAATCATTATCCTTAATTGGCCATTATATAGTTACTGTAAAATCTTTATTGTCTACGAAATTAGATTATTTAGTTAGAACACTATAATAGTTTAGGCTCTATTTGAATACTTCTGATGAATCCGATTGCAATAGAAAGACAATAACGGCGTGGGGAAAAACTGCACAAACCTAAAGTATATATTTATATCCGCAATAGCCCCAAAATATAACTCTGTTTTGTTATTATAGCTCTACGTTTGTTAAAAATAAATCTAAATCTATTACTGGACAAATTCACTTTAAAATGGGTATTTTACAGGAATGGGGCATTATTGGAAATGTGAGCAAAACTATTTATTGCTTAGCGATAAAACTCAGATCTTAGGCGTAGCACACACACACACACACACACACACACACATATATATATATATATATATATATATATATATATATATATATATATATATATATATATATATAATAACAGTATTAGATACAAAATCTAACCAAAGAAATGTAACAGGATGATACCGACTAAGAATGAGCGATGAACTAACTGTGAAAAGTGTATGAAACTATTTCTTTTTATTCAGGCAATGAATAAACCTATTCCGACCACAAGTAAAACGGTAAAAAATTGCAATAAAACGAAAGGCGTTTTTGTGTTGTGGAAAATCAGACAGAAAATTGATACGTTAAACACCTACGTACGCAGCATGAAGTACATTATTTGACCAGAAATTATCAATACATGGAAATGTACCTTGCTTCTATGTACAGTGCAATTCATCCAGCTGCTTACAGTTGTAATGTTCATAGAATTATGTAATCTGAGCAAAAATTGTAGCAATATAAATTACATTAATAGAAATATATTAACGGTAAAGCTCATTAAACATAATTACATTAAACTTATACAAATTTATAAATAAATATGTATTAGGAAATAACGACTGAATTGGAAAAATAAACCTATAAACAGTGACGTAAGTAAATAAGAAAATCAATTATTCGTTTTTTGCCTAAAAAATACAGAAAACAGAAAAAAAACACACACACAGGTTCGTATATTTTACGAACAAATAAAGGGACCACACACACGCACCTTGGAATACATCATTCTGGTTCCCCATCATACAACGGAAAACAAGAAGCAAGTACAAAAACAAACAAATAAAGATAGAGAGAGAAAGAGTGAGATAAAAAAAAAAACACAGGACAGAACAAACACCTAAATAATCTTGACAAAAGAAAAACAATATTCGGAGCCAAACGGCTGCCTCGTCGAAGCCTTCAAAGTATCAACTAAACCGTTCTATTTGACGGCTCCCCCTCAAAATGAACCTCGCTTTCAATGGGACTCTCTCTCTCTCTCTCTCTCTCTCTCTCTCTCTCTCTCTCTCTCTCTCTCTCTCTCTCTCTCAGTCTGACAGTCTGTCTGTTGGCTGTTCTTTCGCACCTTGTATTATTCTTCTAGCGCCTCTATTTCTCTGTTAATGTCTGTCTGTTGGTTTCTCATCTCTGTCTAAATGCTTATGACCATCTCTCTCTCTCTCTCTCTCTCTCTCTCTCTCTCTCTCTCTCTCTCTCTCTCTCTCTCCTTTGTTGGTTTTATAGCCGTTTGTTTCTTTCTCTCTACTTTGTCTCTTTGGCATTCTGACTGTTTATTTCTCTCTATTCCTCATTTTGTTTGTTCTGCCGGTATGCGTTTTTCTGTCCAAAATTTTATATTTGCACATAAAGTGGTTATTTTTATTTTCTCTCTCTTCTATTTAACGTCTCTGTCCATTCTCTTCACGCTGCATTCCTGTCTACCTGTCATACACTTTTGTTTATTTTTCAACCATCAATCCCTATCACTTCTGTCAGTTTCATTTTCTCTTTCTTCATCTGTCACTCTCGGTACCTATCCTTAGAGCTCATTCTCTCTCTATCTCTCTCTTTCTCTCTCTCTCTTTACTGTCTATCCCATTTTGCTTCTCTCTTTCTCTCTACAACACTATGGAGACCAGGCAAATGCCACGACGGCTTTAGGATTTAGTCAGACGTCACCATGTGTGAAGGGGGAGGGGGGAGACGGGGAAGGGGGGGGCGGAGGTTAGGATGGGCCAGGAAAAGAGCAACTGATAACAAGGATTCCTACATGAAAAAATAAGGATCCTGTCGATAAATCCTAAGACTTTTTGAAAGAATATTCAAGGGACGTCAGTCTTCCTGGATATCCCATGCATTTTTTTAATGGGAAATCAGGACCGTTCAATGAATCCTACGTATTTGCAGATGCATGGTGTACATCAGTGTTTCCTGGGTATCCTACGCATCCTAGCTGGAAAAAAATTGATCTATTAATGAATCCTAGAAGTTTGTTAAAGGTTATTCGATAGACTTAAATTTTTTGGATGCCCTACGTATTTGTGGGGAAAATAAGGATTCATCAATGTATCCTAGAATCTTGTTGAAGATATTCAAGGGACCTAACTATTTCTTAGATATCCTATGTATTTCTAAAAGATTCATGGGGCATTATGGAGGAATTTTCATGGAACGTCAATTTTCCTGGGAGATCCTACAAAGTCCTGCAAGAGATAAAAAGGATCAGTCGATGATTATGAGGACTTACGAAAGGATATTCAGAGAAATTTAAAGTTCTCAGAATAACCTGAGTTGAGTATTCCTGCAAGATAAACGAAGGACTCTAAATGAATAAAAAGACTAAATATTCCAAGGACTTCAGTGCTTCTTTAATATACTAAGTAATCCCATAAGAAAACCAAGATCTATTATTAATACCAATGAATTTAAAAGAGGGACATTCAAAGGACTTCAACATTTGAGATGGCGATTTGTCTGTCCGTCCACACTTTTTCTGTCCGCCCTCAGATCTTAAAAACTACTGAGGCTAGAGGGCTGCAAAGTGGTATGTTGATCATCCACCCTACAATCATCAAACATACCAAATTACAGCCCTCTAGCCTCAGTAGTTTTTTAATTTTCTTTGAGGCAAAAGCTAGCCATAATCGTGTTTCTGGCAACGATATAGGATAGGCCACCACCACCGGAAGATAGATCTATTTTCGGTGGCCTTGATTATACGCTGTAGCGGCTGTACAGAAAACTCGTTTACTCCGAAGAAAATTCGGCGCATTTTTTACTTGTTCATCTTTGGGTATAACTTACAATCTCCACAAGAAATATAAGCATTTATTGTAAGGATTCTATTTTCCATAGTTGTGTGGGCATTTCTGTATGCTGGCGCACGCCAAACGTGAAGATTAGAAGGACACGGGCAGCATACGTAATGCTTTTGCAAAATGCGTAGCCTGACAGTTTTGTGCTTAATTGCATGCGAGAGTAATTCTGTCTAGATTTACGGCGTGAAAGGTATTGTACAACGGGGGATAAAAGGAACTTTTGCTGTAAACCAATCATTTTTTTTTACGTCTTTTTATTGGAGTAAATTTTTTCCCCTCTGGAAAATGATATTTATGAAATTAATTTACATGTTACCTATTGAGTTCAATTACTTGAAAGTATGATGTGAAATACAGCTGTCAAAGTTTCCACGTCCTCAAATATCTTAATAAATGTGAGTTTTTTTTTAATAAATAGGAAATTTACTCCCAATAGTACAATTTTTGAGTTAAATTTTTTGAAAGAATGATGTAAGTTCAAGCTTAACAAAAAATTAGCTGACAAATCACATATATGTAGTTTCCTGTGCTACATCGTTGTGAATGTAAAGATTCGAAAATTTGAGATGAAATTTAACTAAAAAAATTTTGACTGTGAAGAGAAGAAAATAGGAAATTTATTCTCTGTATTACATGTTTTTCCACCGACTGAAAGGTTGAGGTGAAATACTGCATTCAGATGTGTTACAGAGATATCCTTTGTACCTCTAACCTTTGTTGTGCCATTTGTCATCTTCTCTAAATAACGTACTGAACCATTCATTGGTCTTATCCATTTGCTCTATTGATAACCTTTCAAGATTTTTGAAATGTAGTAAAACTTTCTTTTTCATCAGAAGTGGCTCTCTATCTAATAAACGTGGTTTTTGTATACCCTCGATTAAATATAGAGTATTTTATATAATTATTACTAAGGTCAGGCCTGAATGAAAGTCAACAAACTGGATGAGGTTGGTTATACAAGAAAGAACTTGAATAATAATAATAATAATAATAATAATAATAATAATAATAATAATAATAATAATAATAATAATAATAATAATAGTAAAATTCCAATGGATTTGCACTGCGCCATTCGCCACTAAATCCACTTTCATTTCACTTTGGTTAACTACCTAAAAACTACTACTACCTGGCGTTATTGAGGGCAACTGGCTCTGTTCTACCTCTCATAAAGTTGGTTACCCAGTCCAGTAGATTTACGATTACCTGGTGATGGATTTTGAGATAAATCCAAATCCACCAGGAAAATATCAAATCAGGTTAAGGTTTTTGTTTTTGGTAAAAATTTTCTTATCTTCATTTACATTAAGAGTATGAAGATCTTCAGTTTTGGGGCATGAAAATCCCCCGCGAGTATTATAAAAAAAAAACTCATATATAGTCTGCTCCTAGATCCTGATTCAAATTTTACTGAAATGTGATTTTTTTTATTACTATTTCGGATTCCAAAGGAGATCTGGATCCACATTTATCTGAAAATCTTGAAAAAAGGTCTGTCAGCAAAGACATATCCCTTGGACCCGGTTCTCACAGACCTTTCCATGATATTACTTGACAAGATAGGCCAGAAGTTACTGAATATCCAACTTTGATGGAAAACTTTAAGTATGACTTTTTGCATAATTTTAACTGAAATTTCACGAGGCCACCCGCCGAGTGCTAAAGACCTGGATCCTTGAAAAAAATCAAAGACATTTTTTGGTATGGTCAATCAAGCAGTAAATACCCTCTGGATTTTAATCGGTAACCGGAAACTGGTGACAGTTCAATTTTGAGTAAAAAGGGGTGAAAGGTATGATTTACAGTGGTGGAACAACTGATGCCGGTTCCAATTTGAGTAAAAATAGGCGAAAAGCCTGACTTATGATATTATTATTATTATTATTATTATTATTATTATTATTATTATTATTATTATTATTATTATTATTATTTAGAGATAAATCCCTCTTCATACTGAACCCGCCTATAGGGGCCACTGACTTGAAAACCAAGATTCCAAAGAATATGGTCTTTTCAAAGAGGTTAAAGAAGACAACAGGAAGTACATAAAAAAGAGAGCAGTTATTAGAAAGGAAAAAACGTAAATTAATAAATTAACAGACAAATAGATGGAAATATAAATAAATTATCAAAATACAAGGTGAAGTGTTTTAGGGTAGCATGCACTGCATCATCTTAGAGAAACTAGTAACTGCCCAATTTGCGGTAAAAAAAAAAGATAGAAAGCATGGTTCATATTTAAAAAAACTGATAACGATTCAATTGTGAGTAAAAGAAGGCATAAAATGCGGGTTATGTTTACATACAATCTGGTGCCAGCTTACTAATGGGTAATAACTTCTGAAACGTACGGCTTCTATTAGTAAAAAGAGAACTGGAGACATTTCCATTTTGAGTAAGAAAAAGATGTTTAAGTACAAAACGACTAATAAAAGTAAGGAGTAATAGAATGAAGGCATGTTCATTAAGAGAAGACGAAAATGAAGAACAAGGAGGACAGTACGCCATCAGTAAAATGAAGACATGGCCAATAAAAATAAGAAAAAAATGGCAGTAAGCCATCAATAAAATGAAGACATGGCCAATAAAAAAAAATGGTAGTAAGCCATCAATAAAATAAAGACATGTCCATTAAAAATGAAGTAAGCCCTCAATAAAATAGACATGGCTAATAAAAATAAGAAAAAATTACAGTAACCCATCAATAAAATAAAGACATGGCCAACAAAAATAACAAAAAATGGCAGTACGCCATCAATAAAATGAAGAAATCCCCACTGAAAAAAAAGGGAGAGTAAGCCATCCGGAGTTAATCACTGAGGAAATAGACCCAGCAAGTTTTTACCGAAATGTCAGTCGTCTACTCTCGGATATACATCCACAAACACACACGCCACTTCCAAACACGAACAGCAAAGACCATAGGACTTTTCACACGTACTAATTAATCAATGAATACGTAATGCAAACAGAAATTGGCTACTTTTGCATTAGGGAAAAAAAGGGTCACGCTAATCCGTGTAACAAATGGGTAACTTCTGTTCACATTGGATGTGTTCATTTCGAACAAAATATCACCCGATTCCCAAAGCACTTGAACTGGAAAATGTAATCTTTTTTTATGAATTACAAAAATCAGTTGATTTGAGTGAGGAGGACCTTTAATTAAAAGAGCTCGGCTCAATTTCACGTGTAACCAGATTAATCGAGAGAGAAAAATGTCTACCAGAATTCATCAATATTCATTCTAAAAATAAACTTGGAGCATTGCATTACATCAAGGTGCGATTTTAATCCGGTTTTCAGAGGATCACGGCAATTTCTTGAACGTTTTCCTCTCAAAACTAGCTTTGAAAATTTCCAGTCTTTATATTCGTACTCTGATAAGAGTCTTTATACTCGTACTCAAATATTCCTGAAACAAAAAAACTAAAATCAGCTTTCATCCTATAAAGCTCTGTTAACACCTAAACCTTTTTAGGATTTGGATTAAAAAAAAATCTGTCCAAGTTTTCCTCACAGTACAAGAACCCAACAAGATGATAAAATGCAGACCTTCCCATCCAGATATATAAAATCCTCTTCAATTTCATTTGGTTTTTGTGGGGTTATTGGGACAGCACTAACCTCACGTGGGACTGAATCCCACATGACAACGAGAATTTCATATTTCATCATTTTTCGGATTTCAAGGCTTTCATTATAAAGAGGTCGAAAATGGACGAAATACAGTTTTCGGATTTCAAGGCTTTCATTATTAAGAGGTCGAAAATGCGACGAAATACAGTTGATTTCAAGGCTTTCATTATAAAGAGGTCGAAAATCGAAAATGGGACGAAATACAGCTTTCGGATTTCAAGGCTTTCATTATAAAGAGGTCGAAAATGGGACGAAATACAGTTTTCGGATTTCAAGGCTTTCATTATAAAGAGGTCGAAAATCGAAAATGGGACGAAATAGTTTTCGGATTTCAAGGCTTTCATTATAAAGAGGTCGAAAATGGGACGAAATACAGTTTTCGGATTTCAAGGCTTTCATTATAAAGAGGTCGAAAATGGGGCGAAATACAGAAGATATAAAAGGTTTTTGGGTCATCACAATACACGGAATTGGTGTATTTTCTTTAAATCTACTTCAAGTATTATCGACATGTTACATGACCTATCTAGTTATTTAGCAATAAGCGCTAGTAATTTACCTGTACGTAAGTTAAAGCATTGTGACTGACAAGTTTTTAGTTCGGTATTCTGGAACACAAAGGTAAATTTTATATTTGTCTTCATACTGTTCTTATAAATATCTTCTAAATATTACTGATCCGTTGGATGAAAGCAATTCAAATTCACATACAAAGAATTATGCTGACTAAGCAAACAAATTCAATAATATAGAACTCAATTGTGCTTCTAGGTTTGTGAGTTTTAATGTACAATTACTATTTACCCACGTACCTATTGACGATTAATTAGTTTCCCTTCTGAAAGAGTACCTTAATTAAACTATGTGTAAACAAGTATAAATTACTATTCAACATGAGATATTGCTCTCAAATATTTGGTATAGCTATGGGAAATCCCCTACCACCAGTATTAAGTATTCTACACCTTACATTTTTTAAAGCAGGAGGGTACGGGAGACAAGACACATCCACCCTCCTCCTGAAAACCTGTCTGTCCGTCCCGGGTGGGCGGGGTAGGCAGGGGATCGGGAAGGCAGGGGAGACATGACACATCCACCTTCCTCCTGCAAGCCTGTTTGTCCGCCCCGGGTGGGGACGGGGAAGGCAGGGGATCGGGAGGGTAACAGGGACATGACACATCCACCCTCCTACTGCAAACCTGTTTGTCCGCCCCGGGTGGGGGCGGGGTAGGTAGGGGATTGGGAGGGAATGGGAGACATGACGGGCAGCGCCGGGTTCCAGCACAGCATAGTGCGCGCCATCAAGTTCGTTAGGAAATATTCCAAAAAAATATAACAAAGATTGGATATACTGATGAAATAGATATAAGACCGGTAAACCTGTAAATAAATGTGTAAACAATTACTTCATTAAGACGCTGAAGAAAAGGAATTTGTAATCATATTAAACATTTTAAGATTACTTCGCATATGTTTCTCAAAATGATAAAGTATATGCAATTACTAATTCAGGGACGAAATCTAAACAGCATTATATTATTGCTAATTCAGGGACGAAATCTAAACAGCATTATATTATTGCTGATTCTGCAACGAAATCTAAATAGCTTCATATTATTGCTTACTCAGGGTTGAAATCTTAACAGCATTATATCATTGCTAATTCAGGGAGGAAATCTAAACAGCTTTATACTATTGCTAATTCAGGGACGAAATCTAAACAGCATTATATTCGTGCTAATTCAGAGGCGAAATCTAAACAGTATTATATTACTAATTCAGGGACGAAATCTAAACAGCCTTATATTATTGATAATTCAGGGACGAAACCTAAACAGCTTTATTGATAATTCACGGACGAAACCTAAAGAACATCATATTGCATCAGCAGATGCACTGAGGACAGTAAAAGAATTCTGAGAATAATAATAATAATAATAATAATAATAATAATAATAATAATAATAATAATAATAATAATAAAAGAGAACTATATCACACATACGCACAAAATTACGTATAACGTCATGCAGAAACAATTTCCAAGTCACTACCCACTCACTGTAAAGCTTCAAAGTAAACATGGCGTTTCATAACAGTAAAAACTGAAAAAAAGGAACACAAAATTAGTCTAACAATACTAAAGGATATTGTATTTCCAATCCTTGTATAATATCGGTAAATTCTACGCTGAGCAAAGTGGAAAATTAAGGGGAAAGAGAACTGAATACAAAAAATAAACAGGACATGCGAGGGATAACGAAGCGATTTTCGTTCGCGCTGGAGAAAACAATGATTCTCTCAATTGGACGGGCCGTCAAAAGCTTGTATATCTAAATAAAAGACTCGGAACGGAATATTATTGAATCAAACTTTACAAAGGAAGTTTTGATTGGGATATGAATATTAGTCAACGAATGTATGTAAATTAGATCCGTTTCTATCGAAGGAGATTTGGAAATGTTCACATTTCTAACACTGGGGTTGTTCATGGGAGTTACAAAAGATATTATTATTATTATTATTATTATTATTATTATTATTATTATTATATCAAAATGAACCCTATTCATATGGAACAACCCCACAGGGGGCATTGACTTGAAATTCAAGCTTATAAAGAATATGGTGTTCATTAGATAGAGGAGGTAAAGGGAAATAAAGAAAGAAGAGATCTCACTTACTGAAAAAGGAAAAAGGAAAATAAATTAATAAATAGATAATAAGATAAAGATAAAAAGACATCTTAAATTATTCCCCGAATGCATAACAATTTCATGGTTATTCGTTCACATGAACCACAAAAGTAAATGTAAGAAATTAATGTTTTCAACAGCAATATTGGCTAAATCTACCGTTGGTGGATTCAGAGGGGCAGACGGATTGTGAACTGAAGGCAGAGCAGTTCAGCAGCAGCTTTCACAGAAACGCTAAGAATGGAATAATAAATTTAATTTCTATGCCACATCTAGAATTACTTCAAGCAAAGTGCACTAAAAAGGAATCCTCAATAACTCTTGCGGTTTCTTCATCTTCCTCTCAAATTCCTTTTGGTGTAACTGTGACGAAATTTCCGTATAACTTTAGAGCCTTTTTCTTTTCTTGATACGATTCGCTTCAAGTTTATGAAAGACTTATTTTTTTAGTCTTGATCCAGAATGAGTCCCTCGTTAATTTTGTGGTCATTCACTAAAGAAGAGGAATACTCTTTGGATTCACAAAATGCTTGCTTGATATTTTCAAAGAGGAATTACTCCTCTTGTTTCCTTGGAAAATTTTTCTGAACAGGAAAAAATAGCCAGGAATATGCATGTAATTTAATTTTTCCTCGTTGTCATTCACCACTGAAGCATCATTTGTTCTTGCGGTTTTACCACTTCCATACACACAACTTTATATATATATATATATATATATATATATATATATATATATATATATATATATATATATATATATATATATATATATATATATATATGTCTTTTAGCAAACTATGTGCTGACCTGTGAAAAGGTATATCCGGTACAGGTGGCACTTATGCTGACGTTGGAGGTTTCCGCAATTAGATACAGCGGGTATCTGACGCGTTCATTTGTGCCTCCTGATCATGGCCAAGACGCGTGGAGACAACGTGACAGATTGATAGAAGGGTTGTGATCCTTCGAATACTGAACTGGTGTCGTCACGCTTCCGGGGAGGGGTTATCAAGTGAGAGCGTGCATATGTGCACTCTCTAATGTGTATATTATCAAGGAACCATACACTAGCTATTCAATTCGATTTGCGGCTGAGTGATTTGCTCTTTGTGCAGTGTTAGTGGATAAGAACAGCCACTGTGAGAAACGGTTGCATGCGGCCATAGAAGTGAGTAAGATAACTCATTAGCACTTATATTTTTTCCGGACATTATGTGGAACACCCACTTTGTGTTGCAGTGAAACTCCTCTGTTCTCCATTATTCATTTCTCTGTTTTGTTCTCCGCTGTGCATTTTTCCATTTAAGTATCTATTTCTTTTTTATACACCATTTCAGGTTTTAATATATGATATGCTTCTTTTAACAGGAATTCTGGATTCGTCCTGTGAGGACGAATATTTTGGGAGCGTTGTTCTTTTAACATACTCTGTGACAATTATTTCGGTCTAGAATAATTATGACCTTTTTATTTTGTTTGGTGGCCAGGGTGTTAGTCACTAGTATTGGTTGGTCTAGAATCATTAATTCGATTGATTGTGAGTCTGAATTTCCTCTAGTTAAGATTTCCATTTTTCTGGGGTGTGAGTCACTCCATTTCATGACCGTAGCTTTTGCTGAAATACTTTCGTTAAATTTGCAAATAAAGTCTAGTTTTCTATCTCGGCGTTTTACTCAAGTAGGCCTTTGTTTGAGGATAGATTCAGTGAGAGGAGTCGACGAGAGAGAAGGAATGTGCTGACCCAATGCTGGCTATTGCTACCGGAGAATCTTAGGGATGTAAGGTGATATGACGCTGTCCTTTAAACAGATGCAGTAAGAGATTATGACCGTAATTGACCTTGTCGAAGGGCATATTATATAATATATATATATATATATATATATATATATATATATATATATATATATATATATATAATATATATACACATATTATATATATATATATATATATATATATATATATATATATATATATATATATATATATATATATATATATATATATATATATATATATATATAATCAGAAAGCTACAAACGTCCTTTAATATCCAATTCACTCTACCTCGGAAATAATATATTTTCATATATGTTACCGAAGGGGAATTTTTAGTTGATAATAAGTCCACCGTCCCGTGGGGTCGAACCAGCGACGGACGAGGAATCAGGACTACAGTGACACACTAACGCTCCGAGGTAGAGTGAATTGGATATTAAAGGACGTTTGTAGCTTTCTGATTGTATATGAATCACGGTGATGTGATAAATAGTCATATATATATATATATATATATATATATATATATATATATATATATATATATATATATATATAATATAATATATAAATATATAAATATATATATATATATATATATATATATATATATATATATATATATATAAATATATATATATATATATATATATATATATATATATATATATATATATATATATATATATATATATATATAATGTATATAGTGTATCTAACATGGCTGTTTTACTGTTTTGCGTTTCTTGTGGATATGTAATATTCAGGTCTATCCCATAATTAATACCTATTTCAAATTAAGCTCCAACAGTAATAGTCTAATTATTCAACAATTATACCAGAAGCAGGTTAATCTCGCTATCATGGAAAAAAATTTATAAGTTTATTTTTCAATCAGCACGTAATTTTTTTATTGAACGTATATCCCGAAAAGGCAAGGATAGATAGTCATGATACTTTAATGAACAGACTATTATTGTTCTAAGAACTAAACCGTAAATTTTAGAGAGAATCCTCAGGGGGATTATACCCTAATAATGATGTCGAAGTTCAAAAAACCAAACGTTATTGTAGTTTAGCCGAGATTAATTCGCCTCTTTTCAGTGGGAATCATACGACTTATCTTCGTCGTTTTCGATTTGAGAAAAAAAGGGGGATATGTAATTTTTAAAAGCGTTTATAGTCAATGTATCTCATTTTGAAGTTGTGAAAGAGACACTTAATTCGACACTAAATTCTGGCAGACCTTTCCTGACGATCATGGTTTAGATTTAAAATACTGTTAATGAAGAATTCAGATGATATGGAACAAACCTCAGCTACAATGAAGCTGTCAGCATGAAGGGATGAGGCTCGCAGCATAATTAAAATGAATATCATGTCTGAAAATAGTGATATCCAGTTTAATAACAAGGAAGGTAAAGATGTTACGGATAATATCAGTATCCAAGATGACAATACAGTCAGCGAAAACTTACTGATAACTGATTAAACCCATACGATGGAAAACAAATCATGAAACCGACGTGAATAATATATTTCTTTATAACCACACATCCATATATACAAGCTTACGCACGCGCACGCACGCACACACGCGCATATATATATATATATATATATATATATATATATATATATATATATATATATATATATAAACCAAACACACACACACACACACACACACACACATATATATATATATATATATATATATATATATATATATATATATATATATATATATATATATATATATATACATCACACACCACTCAACACAAATTTCTACAGCGACACATTAGCACAAACGTACAAACTGGAACAGCACAGGCAAACAAACAAACAAACAAGAAAAGAAGAGGTGCTGCATTTCAGCAAAGATACAAACACAGCCCGCGGGATAAAATGATATATTCAAATATCTTTAATAATATGCCGGCCTGATATTTCCCTGATTTTCTCCATTATTAATTACGAATATCATTAATTTGCACACGAGCGTGATTAGAAGCGTCTAATCAGACAGTATGCAGTAGGTGGGTTCATTAATATATATATATATATATATATATATATATATATATATATATATATATATGTATATATGCATATATATGTATACATATGTATACATATACATAAATATTATATGCATGTATGTATGGATATGTGCAAATACATTATATATATATGTATTATAATATATTTGTATACATCCATACATACATGCATATATTTATATATATGTATACATATACATATGTATATAAGAATATATATATATACATATTAGATAGATAGGTAGATAGATAGACAGATACACATATACACACCCATATATATATTATATATGTATATATATATATATATATATATATATATATATATATATATATATATATATATTATATATATGTAGGAATGTTGACGATGCACATTTAAACATACCTGATTCCCACATGAAAAATATGTTAAAAAGAGAAAAGAAGAGTTACTGCATCCATGAATATTGGGGAAGTAAAGTTTTCATTGATACATAGTTCAGTGTGACTGCCCAGGCTATATTTGCTCTTAATATATGGTCTTACCATTCTCATCAGCTGATTCCGTATAAATATTAGTTTTGCTATATTAATGACCCTTAAAATGCACTGATTCTAATGGTTCTTCCCACCTCCCTAATTCTGTCGATCATTTCGTTCCCGTTTTGGACCCACACACATTCCCCTAACTGTTTACATAATTTGATCTGGTTCAGTTTCAAGCTAAATCAAAGGACACTTCAGAAGTTCACGCGAACATGCAATGCATTACTACCCGAATGCAATTCTTGTATTTTAATAAATAATTTACTTACATATTTTCTGTTTATTTATTAATTTGTTCATTTATTTTTTCTTTCTGTCTTTCCCATTATCCTATGTTACTTCTTTCTAACGAGTGCCATATTCTTTGGAAGCTTGAATTTCAAGTCAATGGCCCCTGTGGTGGGCTGGTTCCATGTGAATAGGGTTCATCTTCTGAATAATCTTCTTCTCTTCTTCTTCTTCGTTTAAGGTGCTTTTTCCCATTTTTTATATGGGATAAGCCCGATGCCTTCTTTTGAAGGACTTTGATTTGGCGTTGGGGTAGACCGTAGCCTCAATCGGCTGCCCTGCCTGACATCGCTTAGACCCCGGTAGCGCATGTGTACATGTATCGTACCAAATCCCCAGCCCTCTTTCTACCGGCAGCGAGGAGATTTGAGCGGTTAGGTCGACAGTTCGAGATGTGTGAGGTGTCTGTTATGTTTTTAGTAGATGTTGGAGTGGCTTCGTTTGTGTGTGTATTAAGCACGGTTTACACGCTACGATAAATTGTAGCGATTTATTGTAATGAAAAGGTTGTTACAATTTGTCGTTACGTGTAAACAGGAGATCGTAGCGATTTATTGTAGCGATCTCCTGTTTACACGTAACGACAAATTGTAACAACCTTTTCATTACAATAAATCGCTACAATTTATCGTAGCGTGTAAACCGTGCTTTAGTCTGTAACACCCATTTGCTTTCAGCACACATAATATATATATATATATATATATATATATATATATATATATATATATATATATATATATATATATATATACATATACATATATATATACATATATGATTATTATCACTTTTGTACGTGATTCATTTATCACACATTACCACAGGTGAAAAATAAGAAACGGGGTGTAGGTCCTGACCGGTTTCGACTTTATTTCCAAGCCATTGACGAAGGACTGATACAGAGTGTGAGAAGTCACAAATATATATACTACAAGAACAGTACTGACGAACATACACAAATTCAGCTGCTCCACTTACTTGTTCATCCCTTAGAAGCCTTTACCCTTCATCTAACAAAACCAGAAAGTTCAACTATTGACCCATTCCTAATACCGTGATAACCCATTCAAAATACTAATGGTAATTATAACGGTGATCATCCTGGCTTTAGAAAAGTGGAGATTAATGTCAGATCATCGCATGGCCATGATTCCAGCTGGGAATCTAACACGAATAAATATGCGTTTGAAAATCCTTAATGGAGCGTGTCGGTGGCTAATGCATTTTCTTTAGTGGAGACTAATGAGAGGCGATTCTGCCACGGATTCTGTCCACGAAGCTCTCTGGAATCGCTGATACAATCGTTAGGTTATGTGTACCTAATGATCTTTTTAACTGACATTCATCGAAGAATCAAGTTTCCCAAAGACTTCATAGGCCTAACTATGGCTAGGGACGAGTGTTGTGAATTGTATTGTGGTACTGAAGGTTTAAAATACTATCTAGTAATAGTATCCAAATAGTAAGGCTATGATTTTTTTTTTATTTAATGTTTCTTAAACTTTGATCCTTGTAAATCCATTCATCGAATAATAAAGCTTCCCAAAGACTTCATAGGCCTAACTATGGCTAGGGACGGGTGTTGTGAATTGTATTGTGGTACTGAAGGTATAAAATACTATCTAGTAATGGTATCCAAACAGTAAGGCTATGAATTTTTTTATTTAATGTTTCTTAAACTATGATCCTTGTAAATTACATTCATCGAATAATAAAGTTTCTCACAGACCTCATAGGCCTATAACGGTTAGGGACGAGTGTTGTGAATTGTATTGTGGATACATGTACATACGCTACCGGAGTCTAAGCGATGACAGGCAGGGCAGGCGATCGAGACTACAAAGTCTACCCCAAAGCCAAATCAAAGTCCTTCAAAAAGAAGGCACCGTGCTTACCCCATACAAATGGGAAAAAAGCATGTTAAAAGAAGAAGTTGTGAATTGTATTGTGGTACTGAAGGTATAAAATGCTATCTAATAATAGTATCCAGGTAGTAAGGATATGATTTTCTTATTTAATGTTTCTTAAACTATGATCCTTGTAAATTACATTCATCGAATAATAAAGTTTCTCACAGACTTCATAGGCCTACCTAATGGTTAGGGACGAGTGTTGTGAATTGTACTGTGGTACTGAAGGTATAAAATACTGTCTAGTAATGGTATCCAATAATAAGACTAAGATGTTTCTTAAACTTCATACTATTCACTATGGCCGGGATGATGCCTGTGGGCGTTATGGTGTCCAGGAAGTAAAAATTATGACTTAATAACAAATACACTCATCCCGTCAAAAACGACGGCAATAGAACAGAGGCTCGAGACGGAAAGACCAAACCGTACTGACAATAATAATGGACCGCCCTGAAGCCTGGAACAAGACGCCTTTATTCGGCATAGTTTTATAAGAGCCAATGGTGAGAGTTTATTCCCCGTAGACTAATGGCGTTACTCACATAACTATTGGAGTTCCTCAAACAATTTGCACAAGACGCAATATATGGGCACAGTCCTTTTCCAATAAATTAAGCTTTGGCATTTTGACAGACAGGCGACATTCACTCGCAATGCTGACCTCACCTGTCAATGCAACCACTTATCGCTCACAACAGACTCGTAACTTCTGCTGCAAGTGTGGTAATGTTGTTGATACTGGTTTTATTTTATTGAAAGAGGTTATAATCCCAGATATTTAACAGTAGACTTTCTGTTCTTTTTCCTCGAATGAATGTGGCGATAAACTTGTACTAAACCTCTGGCGTCATTTTGAATTTACACTGCAATTTATCCATAACTTTGAGAGTGGAAATGGAGGTTCAAATTTCAGTAATAAAAGCTAGAAATTCCTCTGTGCCTAACATTCACCAAATAAATTAGGAAAATCATTACTAAACCAAGCTTGGTGGTCATCCCAAAAATGTACTCACGCTGACATTATGGGTCAGCAATATTTGCTGGAACTCCAAGACATTTTTAACAAGTCCTGCAAAGCTGCCGCAATGCTCTAGCCAGTTTTTCCTCGATCTCATTGACGGTAACAAAAAAATCTATAAAAAAATATCCCATTAAGCCTTTTCATTTCCATTCTCCGCCGGCAAAAGTTCAACGGAAACCTTGAATTCTTTAAGACTTTTCAAAAACAACAAATTAGGTTGAGAAAAATCTATGGCATGTTATCTGACTTATTTCTTCACCTCCATTTCGCCAATAAAAGTCAATATTAAACCTACATAACGTGTGTTTGATGGATGGGACTAATGCTTTCTGCGTCATGAAATAAATTCATATTTTTTAACACGGACATCATCCATTTCAGCAACTGAAATTTGTCTGTAAATGCCAATTTCGAAGTTGTTCAATGCAATGTCATCATTATCATTGTTGGGAGATAAACTCTTTATCACGAGAGCTCACAAAATAATGTTCCAAAGGGTCCACAATAATATAATTGTTAAAAGCTCGTGTAAAATTTATAAAAGCTTTTGAACCCTGCGGTGGGTTCATCTTTTTGACTGAAGATGAACCCAGAGAAGGGTTCGAAAGCTTTTATAAATTTTACAAGGGCCTTTACCAATTATATTACTGTGGACCCTTTAGAACATTATTATCATTATTGTTATTATCATCTTCTGTAACTAGTTGAGAAAATAAACCACTGTTCAAATGGAACAGTCCTACAGGGGCCAGACTTGAAATTCAGGCTTCCAAAGAATACGGTTTTCATTTGAAATAAGTTACCGAAGATAACAGGCAATACAAAAAGGAGAGATCCGTAATTAGAAAAGAAATATATATATATATATATATATATATATATATATATATATATATATATATATATATATATATATATATATATATATGACTAAACATACAAATAAATATATACAAAACAAATACATGGCTACTGTGATATGAGGCTTTATTTTGTAGTTATTCCGTAAATATATAACCAAAGTAAAATAGAAACACACAAAAAGTCTGTATTTTGTTAATCTAAAATTTTCAGAATGATATATAAATAATAAATAATCATAACGGCTGCGTGGGTGACCACTGTCACTGTGACGCCAGCTTACAGAAATTCACCAGTCAGTCGATTAATAAACGAAGTTCTCTCATTTTACAATAGTTTAAATGTTTTTATTCATACAAAACACAAAGAGATTATTCTTTTATTTCGTAACATTCTCCATTTTTGCATTCTGTAAAAGAAACGAAAAATGAATATAATTAATGGAGGTTATTTTCAATCTCGCCCTCTATATAAACAAAATATAAATAAACAAGCATTCAAAGTAATATTGCTCTTATCGCCATATCGCATAGCATCGATTGTGCTATGGCGGCATCAAAATTTGATGGGCCCTGTGTTGTACACCGCCATTTATGATCCAATATATCCCGCTATGTCTTTTTTAGCCTAACACATCAACTCTCTCTCTCTCTCTCTCTCTCTCTCTCTCTCTCTCTCTCTCTCTCTCTCTCTCTCTCTCTCTCTCTCTCTCTCCAATAAAGTCTCGCGTAACGGGAGTGTCCCTTTCCTGTGCTATGCTGTGTCTATAAAACCCTGTTTGGTTCTGTGGCTTAATTTTTCTTTTTACATCCATTTTCATTATTTTTCCTTTTGTTTTTAATATTTTTATTTGGATTGACTTAAGTCATCAGAAGTTTTTGACTATACGACCCGTTGTTAGTTTAGATATTTAATTGCAATACACGATTATTTATATATATATATATATATATATATATATATATATATATATATATATATATATATATAAAACAGTGGACCACTTAGCTCAAATGTACAAGCTCCTTGGTTCAATCCAAATATGCAACCCACTAGTCAACCAACCTAGGAATGGGTACCAGTGCTAGCTGAGGTCAGGAAGCAGGCATGAGGGTAGCTAACTCACCCTAGTGAACTGTTGAGAAACGTATGCCTCTTTCCTTCCAGCGTTAACCCTCTAACGGAATACATACATACATAAACACACACACACATATATATTTACATATATGTATACACACACACACACACACACACACACACACACATATATATATATATATATATATATATATATATATATATATATATATATATATATTACATACATACATACATACATACACACAGAGGTCTCGTCTCTTATACACACGTGACTTTTCTTATATTCCCAAATATCGTTCAACATCGAATTAACTGTACCCTGGGAATAACTCACACACAAAGGGAAATGCCACTAATTAGTGCTTTTGCGCCGGGCAGGGCTAGAACCAAGGCCTGGTTTGGAAAAGATAGGCAGTGTCTTTGACCACCTAAAAATCTATCATCAGGATTCGAACCGAGGCCTGGTTTACGAACAACTTACAGTGATTTTGACCATCCGAGGTGACAAGGAAAGCTGATAGTTTGTGGATATAGGAGAGTAAGAAGAGATAACAAAATACTGGTGGTAAAAGGGTCTGAGAAGTTCTGTGAGGGAAAAAGAGTTTATTAGTTCGAGGTAAAACTAACTACATGGAAGAGGAAGTCAACTACACAAGCGAATGGTTAGCAGGGTGGTCAAGAAGAAAGTCAAAGAGAAAATGAAGGCAAGTAATCAAAATAGAAAACAAAAGATGAAAAATAACTCTAAGGAGAAGTGAATGAAAATAACTCTAAGAAGTACATGAAGAGAGAACTATCAATGAACAAATGGAACTCCGAATATAAAATGCATATGAAAATAAGCTGTCTGAATGCACTCCTGGATCAATGAGTTATTTAAAGATTTGCTGAATGTGGAGGATAAAAAGGGAGACAGAACTGAATTATGCAAATGTGGAAGGGATAGTGTGAGTTTGAGAATGATTGTGTTGGAGATGTAAGGAAGGCAATGGAGAAGTCAGGAATGGCAAGACACAAGCAGCTGATGTAATTACAAGTGAGGTGAACCAATACAGTAGTTACAGTGTGACTGAAAGGCTAACCTGGTCCAGTAACGTACAGTAGGTATGGATTCAGTCAAGTTTCAGGAGTGGGTAACAGGAATAATTGTTCTATGATATACAGAAAAAGGTGATAGATGTGAGGTTGTAGAATAAGAAAAGGGGTTGCGGTAGAATGTGGAATGGTTGAAATGTTTAAAATGACACACAACTGATTGAGAATAGTAAAGAGAAACTGAAATAGCTAGTGTAGGAGTGATGGAGTTTGCAAGGGGAGAGCTGAGTGTAAATGTAAGCAAGGATACGGCTATTATGGCTAAGAGGGTAAAGGAAAACCAAGAAGTTGGAGCATTAAGGGTTGATATAGACAGGCAGTAGAAACATGGAGGAGGTTGATTTGTATAGATGCTTGAAAGTAAATATAACAGGGAGAAGAGATGAGTCACTAAAGGCGAAACAAGGAGGGTAGTATGGTTGGTACACATGACTACGAACAGAATTGAAGCCGAGTTAGCAATGATAAGATTGTTGAGACAACTTTGCTTCTTGAAAACGAGGTGTGGATGCTGAGTATGAATGGACATAAGATGGTTGGTTGAAGCTGTTGAGATAAATTGCATGCTTAGTGAATATGGCACTGGAAGAACAAAATGGATAAGAAATGTGGAGATACGTTTATTGCAGGTACAAGGGTTGATCAGAGTATTTTGAGACAGTTCGGTTACTTGGAAAGATTGAAGGACGATAAACTAATAAAAAAAACAGTGAAAAAATTGTTTACGTAATAAATGTTAGGAGAAAGGAAGAAAACAAGACTTAGAAAGAACTGGTTGAAGGGAAAGGAAGAAAGCAAGACTTAGAAAGTACTGGTTGGATCAAGTAAATGAGATATAAGAAATAAAGGGCCAGGCCATAACAGCCAGGAAGCAAGAGAATGTGCAAAAACAGAAGTGGGTGGTAGTGTGTGTAAAAAGTTTCCAGAAATAAACTGATTAGATTTTATTGTAGGTGTATAAGGTAGCTAATCCTTTTCCTCTGGACCCTCCTGTTATGGGAAAAGGCATAATATATGAGTGTGTATATATATAAATATATATATATATATATATATATATATATATATATATATATATATATATATATATATATATATATAATATATATATATATATATATATATATATATATATATATATATATATATATATATATATATATATATATATATATAGGCCCCTTGAAATAAAAAAACCTTCTTTTTAGTTCTAGAAGAACTTGAATTCCATACCTTTAACATCCCGGACCATTATGCAATGACTCTTGCACTCTACTTCCTTATGACTTATTGTCATCCTCTTTCGTACTTCTTCGTATTCCTCCTCTACACCTCATACTTCCCTGTTTACGTTTCCTTATTTTTCTTCCTCTTACTTGCCTTTTCCTCTCCCTCCATTCTCAATATTCCTCCTCCTTTTCCCCTCCCCATATTACCCCCTTCCAACTTATCTTCCTTTCCCCTGTCTCCCTGTTTCATGCCTCCTCTTTCTCCCCCCTCCCTCCACTATATTCCTACATTCCTCTTTCTTCACTCCCTCCCCACCTTCTCCCTATTCTTCCTCCCTCCCTCCCCACCTTCTCCCTATTCCTCCTCCCTCCCTCCCCACCTTCTCCCTATTCCTCCTCCCTCCCTCCCCACCTTCTCCCTATTCCTCCTCCCTCCCCTACCCACCCATCCTCCCTTTCCATATCTCCCCTTTTCATACCGTCTCCTTTTCCCCTCCCTCCACCATATTCCTATATTCCTCTTCCTTTCCACCACTCCCCTCCCCTCTTTCTCCCTATCCCTTCCCCCTCCTCCCCCTTCCACCCATCCTCCCTTTCCCTATCTCCTTGTTTCATACAGTCTCTTTTTCCTCCTCCCTCCACCATATTCCTCCATTCCTCTTTCTTTTCCCGTCTCTCCTACCCTCCTCCTCCATATCTCTTCCCCTCCTCCTCCTCCTCCCTATCCCTTCCCCTCCTCCCTATACCTTCCCCAACCTTCTCCCTATCCCTTCCCCTCCTCCCTATACCTTCCCCATCCTTCTCCCTATCCCTTTCCCCATCCTCCTCCCTATCCCTTCCCCCTCCTCCTCCCTATACCTTCCCCGTCCTTCTCCCTATCCCTTCCCCTCCTCCTCCTCCTACCCATCCCCTACCCCATCCTCCTCCAGATCCCCACCCCCAAGTCCCCGAGTGCACGAGCGACTGCCACTAAAAGTGGATTTGGGGGAAGAAAGTCCCTGACGGAGCGGATCCCTTCGTTAAACCTACAGTTGTTATCCCGCAAGTTTCCCCCAAGTCTTCATCAGCGATCCTTAATTGAGAGAGAGAGAGAGAGAGAGAGAGAGAGAGAGAGAGAGAGAGAGAGAGAGAGAGAGAGAGAGAGACTCATATCTTCCTCGTTTTGTGTTATTAGTTAATGATGGGTTAAAATTTATCGGTGGTCAATCTTTATCTCCTAAACCCTTTGCCTCTCAGTATTTGCTCTCTCTCTCTCTCTCTCTCCAACTTCATATGTTTGCTTTCTCTCTTGCCTAGTGCTCTCTCTCTCTCTCTCTCTCTCTCTCTCTCTCTCTCTCTCTCTCTCTCTCTTCTTACTGTAACTTTATAGCGATATTTTATTGTCTCTTTCTCTCTTCATCATTTTTCTACTTCTGTTCCTTTCTTGCTACTTTGCTTTTTTCCTATCTCTATCGTTGCTATGACATCTCTCATCCCTTCCATTTTAATATATCTCTCTTCATCATGTTTCTATCTACTCCTCCCTCTCTCTCTCTCTCTCTCTCTCTCTCTCTCTCTCTCTCTCTCTCTCTCTCTCTCTCTCTTAGTGCTGTTTCACTTGTATTCTCTGTTTCCATTTCCATCTTTATCTTTCTCTCTCAATTATCTTGTTGTCGCTTATTTCCTTTCACACACTTTTATGGCAGACGAGGTCAGGGATTACGATCCAAGCAGTGGTGGGAAAACATATTATATAATGCAACATTTTACTCGACAACTGTTATATAATTCCTAATTTATAAAATGACTGGCAAGGTTTCACATCTTCACATTTTAAAAGGAAATATTTTTTTCGCATTGGTGGACGAGTATACACAATTATACATATAGAGAATACATGTGTATGGGTAAGTATGTATGTAACTATAATATGTATATATATATATATATTCAGTAAGCTACAAACGTCCTTTAATATCCAATTCGCTCTACCTCGGAAATAATATATTTTCATATATGTTACCGAAGGGGAATTTTTTAGTTGATAATAAGTTCGTCGTCCCGTGGGCTCGAACCAACGGACAAGAACTCAGGACTACAGTGGACGCTTTAATCCACACGGCGTCCACTGTAGTCCTGAGTTCTTGTCCTTCGTTGGTTCGAGCCCACGGGACGACGAACTTATTATCAACTAAAAAATTCCCCTTCGGTAACATACTCGTATATGAAAATATATTATTTCCGAGGTAGAGCGAATTGGATATTAAAGGACGTTTGTAACTTACTGATTGTATATGAATCACGGTGATGTGATAAAAAGTCATATATATATATATATATATATATATATATATATATATATATATATATATATATATATATATATATATATATATATATATATATATATATATATATATATATTAATTACCATATGTACATACGTACTTTAATATATAACTAAAAAGACTTTTTCACATTAAATCAAATATTCATGTATTTATGCAAACTTCATACGTTTGTTTATAAAACGAGAACTATATGTAACTTCGCGGTCTAGTTAAATCACTTAAAATAAATGCACCTCCCTTTGCCAAATCAAAAAGTAACAGAAACGAAATCAAAACTTTAAAAAATTAATCTCGAATGTATTTTTTTTCCGGTGATTTCTAAAAAAAAAAATGTTTTCGTTCATTTCTAAAAAAAAAATACGGTTCTACTGTTTCAAAACATATACACATTCCCCAACCTCTCTCTCTCTCTCTCTCTCTCTCTCTCTCTCTCTCTCTCTCTCTCTCTCTCTCTCTCTCTCTCACGAAACAAGCAGTGATAAAAATAAAAACGAAGGAAGACTTGAAAAAAAAAAATTACTCCTTCTGTAAAGGAAAAAAAATTGTCATCAGTGACTTCTAAGAAATGCACCTCAGGTGGGAAATTCGGACAAAAGTTGGTGCCTTCCTTCTTCCACCCCGGAATTGACGCCGGTACTCCGTTTCCAGCAAACACCCATCGATTTGCGCCCCGTTCAAAAGGTTTCCGATATTAGGGGGACCTGGTTCCTTTGTGTCGGGGTAATAGTTAATAGTTTGCTAGAGTGGAGATAGCTAGCTGCATATTTGTAGGGAGAATTATTGTTATGGTTATTTAGTGGTGTCAGTAGTATTATAATTACATGAGACTATTTACTGAAAATCATAATTAAACTGCTGACATGTATGAATAACCTACGCAATAAACCAGGTTTAAAATAAACATTAACTGTTTCAAACGTCTACCTAAAGACATCATACGTAGCTCGTCGAACACCCATATAGACACTGCACTATTCACTATTACTATTTGAAAATGTGCGAAGTCTACAAGGCCAATTACTCGTAAGGAAATTTTTCACAGATTAGGTGACACATTCGCGAAAAAGAAAAAATATATGTAAAAATTAAAAAGAAAAAATATATAAAAATTAAAAAGAAAAAAAAATATATATAAAAAATAACTAAGAAAAATACAGATAAATCCAATACAGAGACAATTAAATGCATGAATATATAAACAACAAACTTATTACCTAATACTATTTTGGACACTGTTCCCCGAGAATTGTGTGACAATGGCTAACAGAGGGCTTTTACTTGCTTGTTCAGTTTGCTCTACCACTCACTCCTAGAACCTAAAATTCGCTTTCTTTTTGTTTTTATGTCTTTGCTTAAATAGCTCGCTAACACAAACTTTTCCCCTATCTGTTACTTCACAAAAATACTGTCACAATGACTGGAATTATGGAGATTATTAATTCCACATTCAGCTTAACTCGATTCATACAGGAATGAGACAATGGGAAACAGCTGGGGAGACCCTTTACAATTGGTGTATTTAGTCTCATAAATACACCATATTTACAATAAAAAAGATACCATATTTGCAATAAAAAGAAACCCATCTTGGAGTCATGGAATGGAAGAAAGTTCAGGGGTTAACATGTGCAATATCTGCACAGTTGAGCCCCAAGAAAAGCCCAAGCGACGAGGGCACTTCAATTCTCGTGACCATCTATGGGGGCCATGGATATGGGGCTAGCAAGCTGATCCCTTTGAAAAAAAAAAATAATTTTTTTAAAACTTTCAACAGGCCTTAGGTGTATGATGTGAGAGGCAATAGGTCACAGTGAGGCCCGCTAAACCAACAAGAGAGAAAGCACCAGGTCCTTCCAGGTTTCCCTCCAACAGCGCTCTGCCGGACTGCATCAGAGCATTTCGTCTTTAAAGTGCAAGCTGGATTTCTCGTTATCTGAAATTGTTATTTCTTCAACTCGGATGACAAGCATTGCTCCAGCAAACCCTTTTCAGAATATGCCGCTTTAATGTTCTGGTTATTTGAGTTGACGCTTTAAAGCCGATGTGAACATTTAAACCACTTTAGAAGCTCCAGTTACCTGGCATTAAATGCTTCGGCATGCTTCAGTCCGTCACAAATCGTTGTGAGAGGATGCCTCACTTACGTACCCGTTTTTTTATTCTACAGTGCGTGCTTGGTGTTTCCGTAAAGCCTGGTCATGGAAGGCCGTGGGGGTAATATTTGTCTTTGCTCTTTGCCCTGTTTAAATATGGCGTTTTCTATCAAATCACTTTTTTATTGAACACTCAAGCGCAGCCTTATACGAACTGGAGATCACACTCGTCCTTGCGTTATTCAAGCCACAGTATTTTGTTCATCTTCTCTCTTGGCCATCATTGCCTGTCCCATCTGTTTTCAAGCAAAGAACTCCCTCCCTGTGTTAGAAGTCATGAGACCCGATGGTCTTTTGTATTACTTCAAACGCCCTTGCATGTGCTCCTTTCTTAAATTAACCTCTTATAACATTTGAAGATAATCTGATCGTAGTTTGCTATCGACGCATTACCTAATCTAAACGGTGTCAAGTTTCCGCTCTGGAACGATATGTGAATAAATAATAATCCAAGAGAAATTGGGATCAAACTGAACTAATTCACAACGAAATACCCAAGCTTGTTTTTTTTCCGGAAAAAAAAAACGTTTTTTTTTTTTTTTGCGAAAAAACAGCCTGAAAAAAAAAGGCCAAAAACTTTTATTTTTAGTTTTAAACATTTACTCACATTCTGTTGCTCCCTAAACTACAAAAAATGGCTAACTGTGCTTATATTATGCCAAGAGTTTTGGTAACAAGACACTTAAACACTGGAAAGAAAAATTTATTAGTGTGAAAAATAACAACTATTGAAAGTAAGGAAAACTGATGGTATTTCAACCATCACCCACTTGAGATGGTGAGTGTTTATGAGTGTTATGGGTACATAATTACATTTATATAAGGAGAATTTCAATATTTCACATTTGCACATTGGAATTATCAATTATCGAAAAAGTTTTACTGTTATTTTTCAATCATATCTTGAAACCATGAAGCACTGCGGTCAATTATTTCAATTTCACTGCATCTGAACAGGAAGAGAGGTATAAAACAACTGTATGATTGGCAACAGTTCCTTAAAAGTATATATGTTACAAGACATATACGTGTTCAGTATCAAATATCTTAAACTGAAACTTATAAATGTATCAGATTCAGAGGTATGAAAACTGTATGATTGGCAACAGTTCCTTAAAAGTATGTATGATACAACACGTGTTCAGTATCAAACATGTTCGACTGAAATTTGTATCATACTCGTATGAATAAGCTCTGTTCCAGAACCAAAGTAAATGTGCATAGCATAGCAGCAGTGGGCAGTTGATGTGCCTGGAGAGGGGTTGGAAGGTTAAGGTTACTATAAGAGGTGATATATGATATGGTGAACGGTACCACAATCCTGGTGATATTCTGTGTACATTTACTAAAAATGTGGGCTTTACTCATTGTTTAAAAACATGCCATGTTTATTGTATATGGTTCTGATTTTGTGATAGATGAATATATAAGGCATGCTCTATGTGAAAATGAAGAATAGATATTAAAAAAAGTAAAAATAGGACAGTGATCAGTGTTTACTTGGCAGTGACAATTGCATTTACACTTTACTACATTTTTATTTGTTTTGATTACTTATGTCGGAAAATGTCATGATGAAATTTTTTCTTGGTAAGTGAACAAAAGAACTAGCCTATATGTGCATGGCTACTGCATGCCATATTTTTGGTGGTGGTGCAAGGGTTTCCTTTGATGAAAACTAATAAATCACAGGCTACGGCCTACGGTAGGCTACCAGTAAGCTACGGTAGCCTATGGTAGGTTACCAAATGTTTTTGCCCCGAGATAAAAGAATGCAATAATTATTGTCCGTGTGATGTTTTGTTAGGGTTGGCTGCAGTTTAGCGTAACCCCTCGGGCTATACTTAGCCAATCCCGCAAAAGAAAATTGCTCTACCTCAATATATATATATACAGCAATAAAAGAAAAAATCACTGTAAAATAGATGAAAAAAAAACCTTTATTTCAATGATTCCTCTATTTTCTCGTATCTAGAAGGAAGGTGTGAGACTTGAATAACATCATAAATCTGTTGCAACTGTAAGTAAGGTCTTCAAAAATGGAGAAATTGGATACAAGGAAAAAACCGAAAAAACACGAAAAAAAAATTTTCCCTCAAAAAAAAAAAAAAAAAAAAAAAAAAAACAGGATTTGTTTTTCCACAACCCTAGACTCATAACGCACCACCTTCGAGCAAGGACAGCCCAGCAATCCACAGTAATATGGAGTGGATAAAATGATTAGCAGTGCTAACAATCAGCTGTCATGAATTCCCTTAAATCTCCGAGTATTAAAATCAATGGGAAAAAAATCATTTGCATCCTTGTCTTTCATAAATAACTGACGGTATAACTTGTTGTCTGCATCGCCGGTTTCGACAAGAGAAGTTAGATGAAATTGAAATTCTACGCTACATGGATGGCTGACCACCAATAAATGACAAATGACAGTTGGCACATTAGCTACCACAACGATCTGTACGGGCATAAGCATGAGCCTAGCAACCTCATACCAAGTTTAAAGGTATGAAATTTGCAACAGACACTAGGAAATTAATGGAAGAGTAACCCTGTGAAGACACAGGCGTGGGGTTAGCAACCCCATCGCAGAACTCAACGGCCGGGCATCTTATAGTAGATATCAAGAGTATGACTAATAATTATCTAGGTATCACTATCTTCTCTAGTTGCCTTCAAACTTTGTTTTGCGACGTTTATTCTCATAATTATAATTATATGAATTGTTACTGATTATTTGTCATTAATTATTTGTATAAATTCTAAACATTATCTTCTTTTGCATGTAGGTGTTTGTCATGTGGAAGCTTACTAAGCATCGATAATAATAATAATAATAATAATAATAATAATAATAATAATAATAATAATAAAATTCGAGTGTATCTTTCTTGTTTGTCTACACCAGGTGGGGGCGGGGTAGGTAGAGGATCGGGAGGGTAGGGGAGAAATGGCGGGCAGCGCCGGGTTCCAGCACAGCGTAGCGCGTGCCATCAGCATCATAATAATAATAATAATAATAATAATAATAATAATAATAATAATAATAATAATAATAATACTTACACCCCGGAATCGGAAATTGCTTATTCCAATCAATTTGGGAGTTTCAGGTGTAGAACAAGATGTAAAGCCCCAGTTTTGCCCACATAAAATGGAAAATGTGTAGGAATGAAAGGGTCCTTAAATCCTTGAAGCACGAAAGTGCTAGAAATGCAGAAAAAAGTGGTGGGTATGACGCATAACAGATAGTCAGTAGCCAACGGACTGTCAATGAACCTTCTTTGAAGGTGTATGAATATTCTCGTGCTTTGGAAGCTTTCGACACAGGAGGTCTTTCCTGCATTCAGCTAAAAGAATGAATATGACAGTTCCTTATTCTGTCAGGAACCGTACCTCGCCAGTGAAGCAGATCATTGGTGACAAATATATATATATATATATATATATATATATATATATATATATATATATATATATATATATATATATATATATATATATATATATATATATATATATATATATATATATATAAAGATAAAATCCACGAGGGAAAGGGAAACACTGGAGTGGTGCGAGGCCTTTCGACTGTCTGTCGTCCTTTACTTAGCAGACTGAAGAACTATAAAAGTAATTTTACAAAGAAAGCTCATATAATTGACAGATGGGGATTACACAGAAAAAAATATGTACCTGGAATCCAACACAATTGAAGAATTAGTAGAGCTGCCAAAACAGGGTTAAATATTTAGGAGGTTTTGCAAAGGATTATGATCAACCGTTCAGAAGCAGGGACAGGGCAATTAAAAGATTATGCAAGGGGGTGACTGGCCACCAAAAAATATTAGTACAACAAAATAATTCTCTCTTTTTTTTGTAAACAATAACAATTTTTGCAAGATGAACATTTTTACAAATAAAAAATTATATTAAACATACGAATACATAGAAACAATATATGTAAGGTAACTAATTTGTAATTAAGTCAGTGATTTTTCTTTTAGGGCATTCTTGGACATTTTTCTAACACAGGGGTCCAAATAATGCACGCCAGAGCTAAAGTTAAAATTACAGCTGGAAGTAAGCTGGATAATAGCGGACACCAAAAGATTTCTTGAAGAGAAATCTTTCGATCTCGCAATCACTGAACTTTCAGTCCAGTTTATCCTGTGAGAGTTTTCAATTAAATGAATGAATATAGCATTGGATGTTAGTCCAGTTTTGACTGAATACTTATGTTGCTTAATACGTACATCTAAATCTTTGCTAGACTGGCCAATATAAAAAGAGGGGGCAGTCCAAACATGAAATTTCATATATTATGTTGTTGTTTTCTTTAAGGCGATTTTTTTTATTAACATTCCTTTCAGTGTTATTATAGGAAAAAACGAGGTTGACATTAAATGATTTTAACAATGATTTCAAGTTTTCAAAACCACTCAAATAAGGCAAGCTAAGAATGTTCCTAGGGGTTTCTTTCTCCTTGTTACTTTCACTGTAAAACTTTTTGTGGGCTTTATTATAACAAATATCTAGTAAATGTGAAGGATAACATAAATCTACCCTATTATTCTTATGTATTCAATTTCTTGATCCAAATACTGGGGACTGACAATGCGCGAAGGTGATGGCCTGAATAAAAATGGACATAAGCTAAGTTGTTGGTTGGTTTCCTATAAGTACTGAATTTGCATTGAAATGGTTCTCTATGTAATAAAACATCTAAGAAAGGGAGGCAATTGTCTTTTTCTAATTCTAAAGTAAACTTAATGGATGGTACCCGATTATTCAAATTAGAGAGTAAATCATTTACATCAATACCACCAGGCAAAACAGCTAAAATATCGTCAACATATCTATACCACCTTAAAGGAGTATAAATGATATTAGGTAAATATCGTTTTTCAAAGAATTCCATGTACAAGTTTGAGAGGAGTGGGGATAAAGGGTTACCCATTGCCATACCAAATATTTGTTGGTAAAATTCACCATTGAATATAAACTTACAATCACAAACGCACAAACTAGTGAGTGAAATAATATGACTTACAGGTAGAGGTAATTCATGATGGATTACTTCATTACTAAGATACTCTAAAATAGAATCTATAGGGACTTTTGTAAAAAGAGAGCAAACATCAAAACTAACGAATCTATCAGTGGGGCAAAAAGTGATTTTGTTTAATTTATCAGCTAAATCTAGACAATTATATACGTGAGAATCGGAGACAGTTCCCAGCAACGGGGACAAGACCTTGGTAATATCTTTCGAAGTTTATATGATATTGAGTCAACGGTACTGATAATAGGCCGCATAGGATTATTTTCTTTGTGTGTTTTTACCAATGCGTACAAGTAAGGTAACGAGGGAAATTTTACTGACAACTTAACTATCAGTTCTTTTTTATCTTTAAGGATTTTTTTCACTGTGCTGTTGAAATTTTTTTTGACTTGATGAAGGGGATTTTTTGTTAGTTTTTGTAAGTTGTATCATCATCCAGTAGGGCTTGCATACGTGATACGTAACCAGCTTTATCTAAAATTACAATACTATTCGACTCATCAGCTTTTGTGATGTGGACTGTATTGTCATTTTTCAGATCGGTCAAACTTTTCTTAAAGCGAGCAGGGAAATTACTTTCATGCCTAACATTCGCAGCTCCATAAACAATACCTTTAAGCATGTCAACATGATTTTGAGAAAGACTGTGTGTGTGTGTGTGTGTGTGTGTGTGTGTGAGTGCGTGCGTATGGATATATGCATGTATGAACATGTGTGTATAACCATGCTAAAAAAACCGCAGTAAACACTCATAAATAAAAATGCTCGTCCATATATATATATATATATATATATATATATATATATATATATATATATATATATATATATATATATATATATATATATATATATATATATATATATATATATATCTATATTATATATATATATATATATATATATATATATATATATATATATATATATATATGTGTGTGTGTGTGTACATGCGTGTATGTATATACATATACATATATACACACACACACACACACATATATATATATATATATATATATATATATATATATATATATATATATATATATATTAGCTGACCAACCCGCCACTGCCCGCAAAAACTCTGAATAACAACCGATAATCTCACTCTCACCAAGTCTCCCTCACTCTTTCCCTCTTTCTCCTCCCTAACAACCTCTCTGCTCTCTCTCTCTCTCTCTCTCTCTCTACAACTCTCCCTCACTCTTTCCCTCTGTCTCCTCCCTAATACCCCTCTACTCTCTCTCTCTCACTTCCTCTCCTTCTCACTCTCTCTCCAACTCTCCCTCACTCTTTCCCTCTTTCTCCTCCCTAATACAACCTCTACTCTCTCTCTCTCTCACTTCCTTTCCCTCTCACTCTCTCCCTGTCCTGTTATGATAGTTGCTTCGATTGCATTGCCCAGCATTTTTGACGTTTTATATTTCACCCCTTCTCACCCCCCTTAAAGGGCATGAGGAGTGTCACTGTACATCTCAGCAACCTCAAAAACTATGGATTAGACACTAATATCTGTCGTTTTCAATTATTTTTACATGTCACCCCCTCCCACCCCCAACCCCCTTTGGTACCAGTGATGTCTTACCCCCACAGTATTCTTTTCCAGATAGCAAGTTATATGTACACTGAAATGAGGTATGATAAACCCGCAGACTTTATTGAGTTACTAAGTCTATGGGCAGAACCAGCCCGTTTCAGGGAAGCCCTTCCACCTCCACCCCCTTTGGTGCCCTTTGGCACCAGTGATGTCTTACCCACACAATATTCTTTTCTAAGTAGTAATTCATATGTATACCAAGTCTGGTTGAAATTGCTCAATGCGTTTCAGAGTTATGCTGGAACACACACACACATTCATACACACATCCATTTATATATATATATATATATATATATATATATATATATATATATATATATATATATATATATATATATATATAAAATCAAGTGTGCATGTACATGCATGTGCCAGCACACTAAAAAAATGCAGTAAAAGCTCTTTAATGCCTGAAAGTAACTAAACACGATGCGATCAAAGGGCCAGCAACTTAAAATTGTCCAGTTTTGATTCCAAAAATTGAAATTGACATTCGGTCAGTTTTTTGTTGATTTGGCGGGCGGATCGAGTATATATTTTTAGGTATTCCCACAACTTTTAGTGAATATATCATCCGACATTAAAATGCGAATAAAAAACAAACTGACCAATGGAAAAAAACTAAAAAAAATGACAGTTTTAAGCATTTATCAGCGGATTATACGTTGATTGGCCTTCTGACAGGAGCCAATCAATAAGAGAGTCGTATGATACGAGTGCGATTCGGTGTTTTTGCGCATGCGCAGTCATTTTTTTTTTTTACTGCTTAATGAATGATTATCACAGAATGTTGCCAAATTTTCATTCATCATAACCAAAATTTCGTTAAAGAAAATAAATTTTTCTTACGAGCAATGAATAGCGAAATTACCACACCTGCGCAATCTCTTTAAGTAAAAGCTGATAATTACAAGACAGTTTTAAGATAACCATTTTTGTTACGTACACTGTAAACTCTTGTTATAATTAGAGTATGATTTAATGGCAATATAAAGCAGGTGTTGTTAATTTTAATGTAAACGCAAAACACTGCACAAAGTGGTTTTTATTCACTACAATTAGTATTTTTATTTCATTTCTTTATATCCACCGATCATCATGATGTGTAATGTCTGTCAAAAAACTTTACCATGCTTATTCACTGATGCATAGTACAGCAGTAGTTCATAGCCTCCCACGCCGTCTCGTAACACCCACCAGTCTACCTCCTCCCACATTCACTTTCGGGAACTCAGTATTATCCGTATTAAAGGCTCAGTGACTACTCCTTTTTTTCCTAATCCTACGCTTTGGAATTCTCTTCCTACATTTGTCTGCCCTGACTCATAACCTTTCTTCCTTCATGGTAAGGCGCTTCTTTCTTACATCTTTTTCTTTGTTCTTGTCCTCTTCGGGTCTGGGCTAGAAAAGAGTATTAGACTGGCCATCGTTCTCTTAATATATACTTTATATGCCAACATTCACCCGTTTCCCCTAACAGGGGTGGCTCCCAAGAAAAGACAAGAAAATAACCGCTGCCGAATTCATACTTTAACCTATCAACTAGTAGGTGAACGTCATATGCAGAAAACTTCCATAACATCAGCCTCTCTAGAAACCTACAAAGAAGGCTCCTCAGCAACGTGTCAAAGTCGCCTACGCACACTGCACCGTTCTCATTCATCTAACACCTTTCTTCATACCATCGACCCAGCACGTTCTAAGCATTTCTCTTCTCCTTCCTCCTAATATTTCTGAAATGTTAACTCTTTTCACCAACTTGTCATTCTCCATTCTCTTCACATGACCGAAACATCTCAAAACATTCGGATCCATCCTGTAGCCTACACTAACATTTTTACAAATTTTAAGTATAGTTCAGTATTACTCAAAGGTTGATGCCTTTGCCTTACGTTATTTTGCTGTGCATTTACAAAGGATGAATGGTCTGAATTCTGCGACAGAGCAAGCTGGCTAAGTATGGTGTGGATAAACCTGCTCCTCTAGAACACCAACATAATTATATATAATTATTTTAGACCTTGATAAACTAATGTATTAAGATTATCTATAATATCTGTAATATTTACATTTTATTCCAGATGAATGAGGAAGGTTGTATTAATCATGACAATGCACTACTGCTACTTTATGATCTGTTGCCCTCCACACGCATACTAGCAAGATGCCATAAAAACAAGCATTTTGATGCAGGGAAAACTGAATGCAGTATATTCCCCACAGCTTGTACAGCCCGCCATGAATGTTGCACTGGCAATCTTCCTAGAGCCCAAATTACTGACAGCATGAGCGATAGTAAAGGTGGAACATTCTTAAGGACCTGAAAAAACCACCCGGTCCAAAGTCCAGGACCGCACGTATTTGTGACAATTTCAAGGACTTCATTCACTCACTTTTAAAACATTATGTACCCCGCCCCACCCAAAACCTGTCTTTGTCCAGTTTTATGTTAGATATTCTTTCCATAATTTTGCTATAGTTTTCTTTTTCTTGCCATAGAAATATTGGTTTACTTTCCTTTTAACCTCGTGCATTTTAGAAGCTATCACCTAAGTCATCCGCGCAACCAAAGTAAACAGTTATAGGTCTGTTCAGTATGTGAATGGGTGACCACTAAGAAATGACAGACGCTAGAGCAGGGTAGGGCTCGAAGCGTCTTCCCAAAAAGACAGTTACAACCGGAAGGCTAATACTTTCTGAAGACACCCCTTCATTATATGTGTGTGTGTGTATGTATGTATGTATGTATGTATGTATATATATATATATATATATATATATATATATATATATATATATATATATATATATATATATATATATATATACATATAAATATATTTTAGATATACACACATACATATATGTGTGTATATATATATGTATGTATGTATGTATGTATGTATGTATATATCCAGTATTATCTATTTCCATGATCTTAATAACTACGTAAAATCAAATATGTCTGGAAGCTTAAGCCGATGGAACGGGTAATCTGACGCCAGTTGCTTGCTCATATAACACAGTAACACGAAAACAAAAATAAAAAATTCTTAATCTTAAAGAAGAAGCGACACAGATTAGTTTATAAAAGCGATTTATGCCATTAAGTGAGGTAAGTGAGGATCCATTGAGAGAGAGAGAGAGAGAGAGAGAGAGAGAGAGAGAGAGAGAGAGAGAGAGAGAGAGAGAGGCAATACTAAATTTACTTCAATTTGGTAGTACGAAAACGTCAACAATGACCTTTTAAACAGATACCAGTAAATAAAGCATAAGCACTAACTCCCAAGTCATAGGAAGAGATAGGTCAAGATACTTGATTTATTAGGCGGTTCGTGGAGGGGTGACTGACTGCCATGTCGTTGGTGCACACGGCGTGTGTCTGTGAGAGAGAGAGAGAGAGAGAGAGAGAGAGAGAGAGAGAGAGAGAGAGAGAGAGAGAGAGAGAGGTAACTGTTTGTCTGAGAATACCTTTGAGTTAAAGGAAACTTCCCTTTGGGCATATGCTCTGTTAGTAATTTACCATGTAATTCCCGTATTAGAAATTTTACACACACTCACAAATATAATATATATATATATATATATATATATATATATATATATATATATACACATACATACATACATACATACATACATACATACATACATACATACACACATACACACAACAACAACAACAACAACAAACAGCCCAAGATGTTTCGTGAAACAAGCAAACACACACACACAGATCCAACCCCTCTCTACATGACATTATGAGTTCGTAACATTCTCTTCTCCTTGGCATTTTTTTCACCCCCTCGCAGCGAGAGAGTAATAATGGCGCCCTCTCTTAGTTATTTAGCCCCGTCCCACGACGTCTGGGTAGAGTAATAGTGTGCTCTCTCTCTCTCTCTCTCTCTCTCTCTCTCTCTCTCTCTCTCTCTCTCTCTCTCTCTCACTAAAGGAAGGGAGCATCGCCCTTCAAGACTGCTGATTTAACTTAGTCTCCCATTCTGGAGTCCCGATAGAAGGGGGAGTTTCCCGTTTTCTTTATTTTCCTACTGCTGTCAGGATCATTTCCCTAATTAGAATTCTAAGGCGTCGATAACCACTGTTGTTGTGATGACAATTTACGGAGTTCAGTTCCATCAGTGTGCCTGAATGAATCACGATGTGCCGTCCATTTTTAGTTTTCGGTAAGAGAAAACTATTGTGCCGGCTTTGTCCGTTCGCACTTTATTCTATCCGCCCTCAGATCTTAAAAACTACTAAGGCTAGAGGGCTGCAAATTGGTATGTTGACCATCCACCCTCCAATCATTAAACATACTAAATTGCAGCCCTCTAGCCTCAGCAGTTTCTATTCTATTTAAGGTTAAAGTTAGCCGTAATCGTGCTTCTGGCATCGATATAGGATAGGCCACCACCGGTTCATGGTTAAAGTTTCGTGGGTCGTGGCTTCATATAACATTATACCGAGACCACCGAAAGAGAGATCTATTTTCGGTGGCCTTTATTATACGCTGTAGCGGTTGTACAGAAAACTCGACTGCGCCGAAGAAACTTCGGCGCATTATTTTACTTGTAATTTTTCCTGGCTTCCGAGGGCGTAAATATTACAAATGACTATAAAGTTCGAGAAAAATTACATATCTCTCTCTCTCTCTCTCTCACACACACACACAAATGGCAATTACAGGAAAAAGAAAACCTGGAAGAGGGTAGGGGAAATCTTAATGAAATTTATCATGAAGGTCAATGTCACTCAAGGCGTATAAAAAGAATTGTTTACGGATCGTAATCTCCCAACAAATCTGATGGCGGTCATCTATATACAAAATTACCGCGCTAAAGGCATGATATTTGGATTCCACACCTGTAATGAAACCACAGATGTTGAACCATCTCTGTCAAGACAAGCAACAGGGGGCTGATCCTGTTCCTGGACAACAGGAAGAACAAACCGGAATACTAATCCTGTTCTGAAACAATATGTTGCAGATCTGCTGTCGAGCAAATCCGTCTACGCTCCTCTATCTTTATATAACTTTTGTATGCCATCCCCTGCATTCAGATTTTCATTCAAACTCTCCTTCCGGTGCTGAAACTTCTAAATTCGAATGGGGAGTCCCCGAAGGTCTTTTGCTTTCTTCCATTTTCTCTCAAATGCAGAATTTTGCACACGTGGAAGATATCACCTGCTTTGGGTCCCATACATCAACGTGCTTGCCCAGCACGGATATACCACGAGACTGGGCATCGATGTCGCCAAAAGGTCTTCCCAGGATAGGCTTTGGGCAAAGATTACCAGAGATCAACCAACCTTTACTGGTGTTTCAGGAGTGCAGAGCAAAGGCCAAATGTGAGGAAAAGATATCTCTTCATTTAAAAATTATTATTATTATTATTATTATTATTATTATTATTATCATTATTATTATTATTATTAAATAACTTTGATGTTTTCCCACCAGGTTTCCTTTCTTTTTTTTTATTTCTATCCCTTACATCTATCTAACTAGGTCTAAGAGACTAAATGGTAGGCAGGCTATATGGTCAGCCCACGGCCGACTTTACAAAAACTTTTAGCAGAGAGGCATGCGTTGTGTGGGCTGCTCTTGAGACAAGAGCCCATGACAGCGTGCGGCTGTTTTACATTAAAGCAAACTATACAACTTTGTCTGCTCTCTGTGTCCATTCCCCCTAGAAAGTAAATGTATCTGGTAATGCTGGAGTAAATTTTAAGAACCTGTTGAGTTTAATCTTGCCCACAGAAATCTGAAGACATCAAAGTAAATTTGAAAGCGCAATATTGCCAAGGATGATTATATATTAAAGGAATTTTATATTAAGGGAGAATAACAGGAAATTGAAATTTGTGAAAAATTGGAAAGTAGGTTGAAAACTGGATATAAAAAATGTGAAAAGAAATTGAACATACAAGACAAATTTTCCATATCCACTTCCGCAACTATACTCTAAAATAACACGAGGCAAATCCCATTCTCAAAGAGCAGACTAAAACAACATGCTGACACGATGCTGACCTTTTGATATAAAATGCATTTGTTCTCGCCACGAAACAATGAGCAAAGAAAAAAAAACAGGCTGCGGATTCTGTTCTAAAAAAAAAAAAGATGCAGACTCTGTTCTTGAAAAAAAAAAACAGGATGCAGATCCTGTCCTTTAAAAAAAATACAAAAATCACTACTACAACTGGAAGCTTGTATAGATGTACAGAAAAAAAAAACAGGATGCTGATCCGGTTGTGCTGTAAATCAGCTGAAAGGTAAATTATTTATGGTTTGCTGGCAAAGTCGAGTTCTCCAAACTCAATAACCTTCGTATGATGATTACAAGCCCGACTTCAAATTTTAAATCACTACGTGAATGGTTCCTCAGTTATTACGCTGCAAGGAAGAAGCATTCCCTGATTCTCAAGCTGGGCAGAAGTAGTAAGAGCTTACGGCTAATGAGTTATGTGATGTGACACGAATTTTAAATTCCTTGGATTCGGTGGTCCATAATATTTTGGCGATGACACAAAAATTTTAAGTTCAAATTCGGTAAGCACTATAGAGAAATTAGACCATTACGCCTAAAGGGACCGAGGTTTACCAGCCAACAGCAACGTTTATTTTCTGCTAGCCAGACGCCTCAATTTCATAAAATCTATGAAGAATGGTCAACTAAAATCAATAGTTTTAAGTGTTAAAAATTAAATTCCCGGCCAAAAGTTTGCTTACAGGGGTTCCTTAGTCTCCAATTTATGTTAAAAAGCATGACGTTCTAAATCAGTTACAGCGACAGAGGATAAAGGCATAATTTAAAATTACCCACAAATATGATTTCAGTGAGTTCATTAGACCTCAAATACACGTGTGAAAAATGATAAATGATTTTCAAGAGATACGACGTGTCCAAAGAAACACAGCTCTGAGATTCGACGTGACCAGACACTTAACACCAACCCCCCTATAAAAAAATAGGGATTCAAGCCAAAGATTAAGGAATGAAAACGTCAGTTCACAGAATGAATCAGGATGAATTTCCCTCTGCCCTGGGAGCTATGGAGGCACGTAACCCCTCACCGAGGCAAACCAGAAAGCTACTGTACTGCGAAGTAATCCAATTTTGATATATTGCATCTCGAAGGAGAGGAACGCCCCATTTTTAAAAGGACTCTCGAGAGGGGAAGCCACGTGAGTGAAGTTGTTGAGCAATATGTCACGAGTCATCTTTCACCCTTCTCGACTCCTTGCCACTTCTCTCTCTCTCTCTCTCTCTCTCTCTCTCTCTCTCTCTCTCTCTCTCTCTCTCTCTCTCTCTCTTTCCGGGGAAGAAGAAGGAGATGAAGATGAAGGAGATATCGATTGATGCTTCGATGCGTCCGGATGTTTTGGTTTAGGGGTCTTCTAATCTTCAGGCCTTTTAGGGTTCTTATTATTATTATTATTATTATTATTATTATTATTATTACTGAAAACACAAACAAATTCATACTAAGCAAGTCATTCATTTGCTAACCGTCTTCACAAGAGTAAAACGCATAAAAAGCAACCAAGATTATCTTTAAAATATATAAATCATACAAAATATCACAACCAAGGAAAGGATAATAACAAATACAAAAATACATAAAAATTACAAATAAACCAAAATAATTGGAGAAAACAACTATAAAACTGACACATCTCCGCAAAGAAGTTATAAAATAAGAAGACATAAAATCTGATTTTTATAGAACATGCCAGGAAAGAAAAAAAAAATAAAAGAGACGCCATTTAGCTTCAGAGATAAACAAAGGAATTTTAGATATTTAAGACGACATGTGACCGTGACCTTTCCCAGTAATTAGTTCGGAGAAAATACTGCCGGCAGTACAATCCTCGTGGATTGCAGAAAATAGTATAGTTTGCATACATAAACCGTAATTTCACGCCTGTCTATATCATTTCATTCTGAAATACTCCATAAGCAACACATGAATAGAAAAGAAACATTCATCTTCATTAGTAATGGTATTATGCCAATTACCAATACCAAAATGATGAAAATGGTGAGAATCGTCCTCTTTCTCGACATGATATTATTGCCGTTCTGTTACCTTTGTTGCTATCGCTGATTATCATTATCTACTTTACTTATATATACTCCTATCTTTGTCTCCGAGTAAAAGCAATTGAAAAAATATATGAAAAATGGTTCGAGCATGACATTTAAATTCATTAATTTGACATTTCTTCTCCTCTGATTCAGACAGCCTATTTTCTTTTAAAGTTCTTCAAGAAAATGGCGCAGTCCCTTTCACTTACTGAAAGATTTTACACATTTTCAGACAGAGAAGTGTACGGACATCGCAAAGTTTTAATTTTTCCAGACAGATTTTCAAGAGACGGAGAATAAATAAGTATTTTTTTTCAGGTATCTAAAAGTGCGACACGAGGAAGTATGCAATTTTTTTTCTTTTTGTTTCGATACTTTTGGATTTCGATTACATTTTTCGTTAACGTGGGGTTCAAGCCTTGTTCAATCTATGAGCTAGCTGATGTCTATGGATGAGGTGACAAAAGGCTAGCTGATGTCTATGGATGAGGTGACAAAAGGCTAGCTGATGTCTATGGATGAGGTCTCAAAAGGCTTGCTGATGTCTGTGGATGAGGTCTCAAAAGGCTAGCTGATGTCTATGGATGAGCTCCCAAAAGGCTAGCTGATGTCGCGATGAGTTCCCAAAAGACTAGCTGATGTCTATGGATGAGGTCCCAAAAGGCTAGCTGATGTCTATGGATGAGCTCCCAAAAGGCTAGCTGATGTCTATGAATGATGTCCCAAAAGGCTAGCTGTTGTCTATGGATGAGGTCTCAAAAGGCTAGCGGATGTCTGTCGATAAGCTCCCAAAAGACTAGCTGATGTCTATGGATGAGCTCCCAAAAAAGCTAGCTGATGTCTATGGATGAGCTCCCAAAAGGCTAGCTGATGTCTATGGATGAGGTCCCAAAAGGCTAACTGATGTCTATGGATGAGGTCTCAAAAGGCTAGCTGATGTCTATGAATGAGGCCTCAAAAGGCTAACTGATGTCTATGGATGAGGTCCCAAAAGGCTAGCTGATGTCTATGGATGAGGTCCCAAAAGGCTAGCTGATGCCTATGGATGAGGTCCCAAAAGGCTAGCTGATGTCTATGGATGAGGTCCCAAAAGGCTGTCTATGGATGAGGTCCCAAATGGCTAACGATGAGGTCCCAAAAGGCTAACTGATGTCTATGGATGAGGTCCCAAAAGGCTAGCTAACGTCTTTGGATGAGGTCCCAAAAGGCTAGTTGACGTCTTTGGATGATTTACCAAGAGTCTAGCTGATGTCTCTGGATTACAGACCAGGTATGCTTACGTTTCGGAAAAGAAGTAAAATTGTTACCTGATGTTTTTGGATTAGGCTACGGTGTCGGTTTAGTGACCACAGAATTGGATAAGTTTTATTTTATAAATGTCCCTGAATTAGGCAAGAAAAGACTGGCTGATATCTTTGACTTAGGCAACAAAAGATTAATTGGTGTTCTAGATTACCTACAGATTTTTAGCTGACGTGCTTACATTTGACACCAAAAATTAACTAATATCTTTGGATTAGGAACCAGAAGGTTAACTAATATTCATGAATTAAGGACTTAACGGTTAACTGATTTCTTTGACATAGGCATCACATGAATGGCAGGTGTAAGTCCGCCAGGCACCAATTAGCTGAGTGATGTCCTTAGCTTTGCGGCCCACCCACAAATGATGCGTAACTAAACCTGAGACGGTAAAATAGTAGAGAATTTAATTTATATCTTACAAAAGATATTCCCTTGTTCTCAGTGCCTGGGGAACATTTATTAACATGTAAACCTAATCTGAATAGGTCTTAGAAAAGCAAAAGGGTATGTCATAAAATAGAAGTCCCCTTTAACCTCCAAATTCGCAACATGTTGGTTCAAAAGTAATGCTCAAGATCTGCCGTGTTGAGCAAAGGCGCGGGAGGAAGGGACGGGGGGGGGGGGGGAAATTCTGCTTCATGTTACTCTCAAAAAGAGAGATAACTCTATTCCAAATTTTGTTCGGAAACAGCAGAGTGAAACAGTAGAGTTTATTCCCATTAACACTTAGACCTTGGACACTTGCAAATACATCTCATAGACAGTGAACCATGTTTCAAATAACGTTTATAGACGGTGAAGTTTGCTCCAAACAATTCTGAATTAGCACTAACAGACGAAGCACCCATAACACTCATGCAAGTACAGAACTCGAATAAGGCACTGGAAATGGATAAACGCCAACAAAGCTCTTATAATCACTGTGAGCTCAAACCTTCCCAAGGAAGGAGAATCTCATCATATATTTTCTTTAAGATCATCTAAGACCAGTGGGAGGCATGTCCTTAAGTACTGGCAATAGAGAAGTGTATATATATATATATATATATATATATATATATATATATATATATATATATATATATATATATATAATATATATATATATATATATATATATATATATATATATATATATATATATATATATATATATATATATATATATATATATACACACACACACACACACACACACACACACACACAATCATGAAGCTACAAATGTCGTTTAATATCCAATTCACGCTGCTTCGCGAATATCCCGGTGGGGAATTATCACCGAAGGGGAATTTTTAAGTGATAAGTGGATCGGTAACGCCGGGTCTCGATCCCTTAACACAGTATCTTCTAACGACTCCAGTCGACGGTCAAAACACTGAGCCACTTTAACCGTCGACTGGAGTTGTTGGAAGGTACTGTGTCGAGGGATCAAGACCCGGCGGCACCGATCCATTTATCACTTAAAAATTCCCATTCCGTGACAATTCCCCGTCAAGGATATTTCCGAAGTAACGTGAATTGGATATCAAACGACATTTGTAGCTTCAAGATTGTATATAAATCACGGTGTGATAAAAATTATATATATATATATATATATATATATATATATATATATATATATATATATATTATATATATATATAATCAGAAAGCTACAAACGTCCTTTAATATCCAATTAGCTCTACCTCGGAAATAATATATTTTCATATATGTTACCGAAGGAGAATTTTTTAGTTGATAATAAGTCCACCGTCCCGTGGGGTCGAACCAGCGACGGACGAGGACTCAGGACTACAGGGACGCACTAACGCAGTCGGCCCCACGGGACGGTGGACTTATTATCAACTAAAAAATTCCCCTTCGGTAACATATATGAAAATATATTATTTCCGAGGTAGAGCGAATTGGATGTTAAAGGACGTTTGTAGCTTTCTGATTGTATATGAATCACGGTGATGTGATAAATAGTCATATATATATATATATATATATATATATATATATATATATATATATATATATATATATATATATATATATATATATATAGCCAAAATGCCCTCCGCCCTTCCCCGTTCTTTTCCATTTTGAGCACGACTTTTGCACAGCATAATAATTCATCTCTGTACACACGAACTCAAGTGCACAAATGTCATTGCACCCAAGCTGATGTACATCAGTCAACAAGAAGTTAATTTCTTCAATTTCCTCCGAGCTTAGGAATTCAACTCACTGCAATATTTACAAAGGCTCCTGTGCATTATCTCGGTCATTACGCGCAAATGGACAGAACTAATGGACGCAAATTAGGACACTGAGCTTTAAAAGGTCTCGAGTATTTTTGAGTAAAATATTTTAGTTCTAAGTCTGAGTATTTATGAATAAAGTTGTATAGTTTCAGATAAATGTCTTTCTGGAGATCACAGCTACTTTTATTTAATGCAAGAACTGTATTTGGAACATCACTAATTCGTTATATTGCATCTATTGAAAACTATTCTATGGGTAACTTTTTTCTTTGTGATTCTTGAATCCAATTTATAATGTATAAATTTGGATCTCTTAGGGAATATTTAATGAATAACTATATTTCTTATAAAGGTCATAGCGTTTATGTAAATGAGGTGATATATAAAAGATACCGAGTGATCTAGTTCCTGATTCATAGAAATAAATATATAAATAGTAGTCAACGTCCTCTGGTGTCTAATATTTGGAAATTAAAAAATTCCTTCACGATTCATGTGAGAATAGTCTATCTCTTTACTATTATCGTATTCTATGCTTCATGCTTCGCCAACAGATAAAATTTTCAGAAAAATATTTTTTAGCTCTGAACGATTTGTTTTTGTAATCGAGCGTTGCACTCCTTATGGTCACTTTCAGGTTTCGCCATCTTTCGTTTGAAGGCATTAAAGGATAAGTCCTCGTAAAAGTTTGGTTGAGTTGGGATTTGTATAATATGTATACGACGCA
>JANJGK010000031.1:18052631-18057631 GCA_039081455.1 Macrobrachium rosenbergii
TTAAACCTCAGCATTTTAACTTCTGCAAGATCGTCTCTATTTGCAGTCCAAATTCTTTCTATTTGTCTGGCTCTGTTCAATTAACCCCACAGTTTCTATTGTTCCAGCAATCTCACTTCCATTCATTCAACTCCATTTGTTTCTATTTGCCAACCTTTGTTTATTAAACCTCACAGTCTCTGACGCTCCTGCGCGCTCGCTCCTCCCATCTGTCTGCGAGAGGCTGGCCGAACAAGACACAGCAGCAGCAGCAGCAGCAGCATCTGGGAATGAAATTGTCAAATAAAATCCTTCTGGGGAGCGACAGTGTCGCCACCTATGAGACAAGACGATTCTCCCTGTCAAGGTAATTGGTAGACGCTTGCCAAAACATTCGGAGGATCTAATTGGGTGTCTGTCCAGGTCGAGGGGTTGATGTATCGAGACTTGTGATTGGTTGATTAGTTCCGTAGGTGAAGGGCCAGACCCAAAACGGAATCCAATATGTGTCACGGTGCTTCAGACTCGGGTGAAAACCTGTGCGTATATGACTGACATATGTAGCCCAGCTTTAAGACACATGGACAGTGAGAGGTTGAAACGGTTCCAGAGAAAGCATGGGTGAAGATATTCTGAAGAAATAAATGGAATGAAAATTGGCGAGTAATTTCCTTCATAAAGAATGTGCACGCTGTTAAAGAAAGTTAAGTACAGAGAGAGAGAGAGAGAGAGAGAGAGAGAGAGAGAGAGAGAGAGAGAGAGAGAGAGAGAGAGAGAGAAAATATTGCAGTTGGAACTGTGCGTCAAGAAATGGAATGCCAATGAATCGGTGAGCAAGCAAAACAAATAAAGACAGCGAGAGAGAAAGAGACTAAATAGGTGTAAGGAGAGAAAGAGAGACTAAATAGGTAGACGGAAATACTATAATAACAGACCCTCTAAAGTTTTGAGATTATAGATTAAACAATTAGCCTATACGCCTCTTATACTTAGGGTGTATGGCTCCAAATTGTGAACCTTCCTGTTCTCAGAAAGTCTTCTGAGATCAGGATACCAGACCCATGTCAACCCATCACCTTCTCCCCTCTATTCTCTTTTTTTTTTTGTCTTTCTCTTTTAATGGCCGTCTTCTTCTCTTTCATCTTCTTCCTGACTACATTGGCCATCGTCTGGCAACTGCATCTGAATAATATCTTTTATCCTTCACTAAGCCTGTTATTCCCTCTTCATGTCATCCTACGCATGGAAACACACTTCTTATCTACCCCACCCACCTACATTTCTTAAACAATAGGCCCTTTTTATCCATTTTCTCCATAACTACTCTTTTCACTTCTTTTTTTTTTATCTAAATCACTTTCCTCATATTTAGGAACGTTTCACTATTTCCTCTCCATATTGAAGCCTGTAACTATCTTGATTTTTATTTCAACCAAATTATGACCGAGTACACCTCTAGCCACTCCTCTTCTCACCACTCCATCCATAAATGTGCCCTTCCATCTATTCTGTATTAACACATTTTCAAGCAAACCTTTACTCGACATTTTCCTTTTCCCAAATATCCTAATAAATCTTCTTTGGTAACCCAGTAATGACAAAAATTAAATCCCTTTCCAAACCCAGTCCCAACATATCATTTCTGATCTCAATTACTACAGGAGCTCTGTACAAACCAACACTGCCACTGCCGTCTCTTTGCATTCAAATCCTCCAGCAAAATCACCTTTCCATATTCCCTCATCTAAGCCAGGCAAATATTCAGACCCACCCAAAAACTCTATCAGTGTTCTTATTTATCATTCCTGTAACACATACATACCATTATCATATCCCCAGCTCTAAAACTGTCACGTATTCACTTTCAGCTTTCTTTATGATACCCTTTAGTGAGCGTGGTATCAACAGTTCTCTACGTGAGAACGGATCAAGAATAATTGTGTCTGGCCAGTGATGAGTCGTGTGCGTAGTGTGTGTGGATCTTTTGAGGAAATCTTGACCATATAATGTCGGTACATAAAAGACTAATTATATTTACTTCACCACTCCTTTTAATAGCATACAAAACTTGCAATGAAGAGATAAACATAACAAAGAAGTTTATAAAGCTCAATCCCACATTTATGAGTACAGTACTGACTCCCCGCGAATTTTTTTGTTCAGATCTACTCAAAACACGCGCCACGATTTAGAAAATGTAAATCTCCGTCAGTTAAGATTACAATAGCTCTTGACAACCAAACTTCATTTTCATGTCTTTTCCAGACATAATTAAACTATACGAAGCGATACGTATGTTACTGTGAGATACCCACAACCAACCGTTGCATATCAAATTCGTTTTCACGAGGAACGATGCATTTGAAAAAACAAACCGAAAAAACAGTTGACCAGGCGAAAGTAACAGCATAAGACGCCTTATGACGTCATTAAAACTTATCCTTTCAGACAGGGTAAACAGAAGACAGGCGGTAAAAGGACAAATACAGAAATCAGGTCAGGAAAATGGACAACCCCTATCAAAACACTTACTCCATTTGTGGGTAAGTTTAGGAGATTATTTAATTGCTTTTGAGTTCCATAGTAAAAACAAGTATTATAACAGCAATTAGCAATAAGTACCAGTACACTTTGGAGAGAGAGAGAGAGAGAGAGAGAGAGAGAGAGAGAGAGAGAGAGAGAGAGAGAGTCAAAAGATCATGATATAAAATTACCCTCCTTTCATATTCACCTTCAGTGTTTATTTATAGTACCTTAATTTTCTTGAAAAACTTATCGAGAGAGAGAGAGAGAGAGAGAGAGAGAGAGAGAGAGAGAGAGAGAGAGAGAGAGAGAGAGAGAGAGAGAGAGAGAGAGAGATAGTCAAAAGATCAAGATATAAAATTACCCTCCTTTCATATTCACCTTCAGTGTTTATTTATAGTACCTTAATTTTCTCGAAAAACTTATCAGAGAGAGAGAGAGAGAGAGAGAGAGAGAGAGAGAGAGAGAGAGAGAGAGAGAGAGAGAGAGAGAGAGAGAGAGAGAGAGAGAGCCAAATAAGCCAGAAATCAGAGCGATCAGAGACCAAACAAACCGATATGTTCAGACCAGATCAACAATCGGTCGAAAACAAGCCGGAGTTATCAGCTGTCTCGGCCACAAATACCGCCGAAGATTTCAATTCCATATCTCTGGTAATAATTTGGGACGCCGGAATTAGGACCAACAACAACAGCATCCCTCGATTTTTATCTCCTCGGAGGTTTATCGCATCTGTTATTGAGCAGGAGACTGCCGCGGCTTACAACCTCGGTTGTGACCTACGACTCCGGGTTGTGAAAACGTTCCCTTTCGACAGAAGCTTCGGAAAAATAATTGATATTGGAGAACGCGTAGTTGTGATGTATGAATTTCTGTCTTTTTAGGTTTAAATTCTTAACTATTTGTATTCCATTTATATATGTACATAATTACTCATATATGTTTATATATGTATACATAATATAATACATATATATATGTGATAATTTTCCATGACTGCGACAAAACGCAGTCGTCGTACTACCAGGTGCACTACTTACTGCGTACCTTAACTAAGGAACGAGGGGATAAAGCTTTTCAAGTACTGAAGAGTCGAACTAGGGACCTTTCTCTAGTGAGCAACAAAGCCCCTCATATACATACATACATACATATATATATATATATATATATATATATATATATATATATATATATATATATATTGGTATACATATATACAATATGTATATGCGTGTTTGCCAGTATGCATGCGCGTATGAACACCTAAGGAATTTATTAAGCAGTGATATTTTACACAGGTGTCAGCGCAAAAAACCATTACAAGACTGCTTTAAAAACCTACGAGCAATGGCAACAACAACCCCAAAGTCACTGAATTAATATACGAAGATTCCCATCGAGGTTAACTGATTGACTGTACATTAAAATGGCGTCATAACTTCTACGGTCAGGGAAAGCAAAAACGCGTAATGACTACTACAGACACCAGAGAGTCACCGGAGTGTTCATTTTTGCCTCACGTAAAGAAAGAACTGCCAGAGACCTACCATAAGTGGTTGGTACTGATCAGATGCAGTTTCGGTATTTGGTACAGATTCATGAAATTTCACTTAGAGATTCATGAAATTTCACCAAGATCCTGCAGGTTTACCGTGGATATATTCAATATTTTAATCAATGTCTAAAATTGAAAACTGATTTGGTTTAAAATTCAACTTAATTCACAGAAATTACTTTGGGCTGGTCAGTACAGAACTTGACCAGCCTAAAGTCACTTCTAGGCACTGCGTGAAATTTTAACGTTAACTGAGCTTGATTACCAAAATATTTTATTAACTGCCTCAAGATTTAACTTGGCTGCGTTATACGACCAACTAATGCCTAAAGATTTATCCTGAAATGCTAAAATGTTTTACCCAATGGATACAGATTTACGCAGATTGTTTAATGTTCTATTGAATGCCTAAAGATTTACTCTAAATTGTTTAAACATTTCATTAAATACCTAAAGATTTAGTACACAACAGCAATACATACTCTCATGGATTACAAATCTTTACAGCGCTTCATATCTTATCTGGATTAAGAATCGCTGATCGATGTTGTAGAGAACCTTTAAGAACAATTTCTTTTTAACCCCTTCCATGCAGGTAGATTAAAGCTATAACAAAAGAAAAATTAAGAATAATTTTTCATGTTTAAGTTCTGTGAAAAACTGGGAAAAAATTTATACCAAAATTCTTATGACCAAAATAAGGACTAACAAGAAACTATCTATTTGGGACTGCCATCTAACGCGTTGTGTGGAGTAAAATAAAGATTTTATTAATGACTTTTCAGCCAGTATTGTATTTGTTTGTTCTGTGTGATATTCTGTTTTATATGCATCTACAAACCTCATCCACTCGTTTAACAATATAAAGCACTTCTTTCTTAATCCATCTTAGAAAATCAATTTTAAGTCATATTTTTATATTTCCCGTAAATAATCAGAA
>JANJGK010000031.1:18060131-18102631 GCA_039081455.1 Macrobrachium rosenbergii
TTTTTTTACCCCAGCTCCTATTTATCTCGATTCGAATAATCCTTTTGAGAACCAAAGACAGGTTAAAATGTACACCTTTTACCTTAAGTGCTTTAACTGGCTGGTCAAAAACAATTCATTTATCGAAGAGACACAAGATCTCTAGACGATAAAAAATATATCAACGGCTTAAGACGTTAGAATCATCAATACCAAGGCGTCACTATTCCTTATCTGGTTGGCAAATTGATAAATGCACTTAAAACCAGTTAAGCGGGTTAATGAAATTTTATTGGTTTATAACAAACAAATAAACAATTAACTCTAGTGTATTTGGATCATTAACCTTTCGTTGCTTAACCACCTTAATTGGGAAAAAATAAAAATGCATAAAGATTAAAACAAGATTGAGTTACCTGAAAAATCTAAAGGAATTAAAATTATATGTACATAAATTTATCTAGCCAAACACGTTATCTGGTTGATTAAAACACTTCAGGCGACAGAATAACAACCCATTCAACCAGCTGATTACAAAAAATAACATTATCACATGTACTGACTCAACAGAAATGTACTAATTAATTTAGGAGAATTTTGACTGATTAGTTGGGCAAATACCTTTCTCTATGTCGTATCGTACTCGTCACACCTATGGTGTAACATAGTCGTCACACCTATTCGTAACACAGTCGTCACACCTATGTCGTAACACAGTCGTCACACCTGCTCGGACTGTCACTCGATGGATCGGAGTTCAATTCCCCCGGCCGGCTGATGAAGAGTTAGAGGAATTTATTTCTGGTGATAGAAATTCTTTTCTCGCTACAATGCGGTTCGGATTCCACAATAAGCTGTAGGTCCCGTTGCTAAGTAACCAATTGGTTCTTAGCCACGTAAAATAAGTCTAATCCTTCGGGCCAGCCCTAGGAGAGCTGTTAATCAGCTCAGTGGTCTGGTAAAACTAAGGTATACTTAACTTTTTTTTAACACCTATGTCGTAACATGGTCGTCAAGCCTATGTCCTAACATAGCCATCACACCTATGTCGTAACATGGTCGTCAAGCCTATGTCCTAACATAGTCATCACACCTATGTCGTAACATGGTCGTCAAGCCTATGTCCTAACATAGCCATCACACCTATGTCGTAACATGGTCGTCAAGCCTATGTCCTAACACAGCCATCACACCTATGTCGTAACATAGTCGTCAAGCCTATGTCCTAACATAGTCATCACACCTATGTCGTAACATGGTCGTCAAGCCTATGTCCTAACATAGCCATCACACCTATGTCGTAACATGGTCGTCAAGCCTATGTCCTAACACAGCCATCACACCTATGTCGTAACATAGTCGTCAAGCCTATGTCCTAACATAGTCATCACACCTATGTCGTAACATGGTCGTCAAGCCTATGTCCTAACATAGTCATCACACTCATGTCGTAACATAGTCGTCACACCTTAAAGCAGGACGTCAATTACTACAAACATGGTCTCGGCCTTTGCCAGGACAACTGGAGAACCTAAACTATACTTGACTGGACGCAAAGGTGAAAAAGACGCGTGACTGAACACTAACAGCGGCGCCCGACGCAATAGAGATATAAGCCAGAATGAAGTGTGTCACCGATCTACATTTATCTGGCGTCGCATCGCAACCATGAAAAGTTGAAGGACGTCTCACTGTAAGATAACAGAGGAGCCCAAGCCAGTAAGGGCGCGAGTCAGCGCTTGTCCTTCTGTCCCGGACGTATTGCCTGAATAATAAAACTCGAAGTTTCCAAACGGTAACATTTGAGGCAGAAACAACTAAACACGGAATAAACACAAAAGGCAGAAAACAAAGACAGTCAAGCAGAATACAAAACGGGTAACCCGCTTTCCGTTTATTCGATTACAAACGTCCCTCAAACGGGAGAGAGATATGTAACTCTATATTCGGAGGCCAAAATATTTGCCTCTCGACAATATGCTCCTTATACTTTCTTGACCTTAAAAAGCTCCCACAAGCCATACGTTCAAACAGCATTAGGTATTACTTAGAGCTTTTTTTTTTATTTTCTGAAAGGATCTGTTTAAATCAGCCCAGTACACTCAAGCTAATTGTATGTTTGTTTATAATAAACCAATAAAATATCACTTACCGGCCTAACTTTTTAAGCGCATTTATTAACCATATATATATATATATATATATATATATATATATATATATATATATATATATATATATATATATATATATATATATATATATATACATATACATATATATATATATATATATATCCTAAGGAAAAACATTCTTTTAATGAAAGCTGAATTAATGGCAATAACAATAACCATCGGTGCATTATTTTGAAGGCAGATAAATTTCTACCAGGAAAAAATGGAATGAATATTATTAGCTCACAGAAATGGTTTGGTAATAATATTCATTCCATTTTTTCTCTGCCTTCAAAATAATGCACCGATGGTTATTGCCATTAATTCAGCTTTCATTAAAAGAATGTTTTTCCTTAGGATGGATATATATATATATATATATATATATATATATATATATATATATATATATATATATATATATATATATATATCTGGTTAATAAATGCACTTTAAAAGTTAGGCCGGTAATTGATATTTTATTGGTTTATTATATACATTTTAAAGTTAAAACCTGACCAAGCATGTTAACTGGTTGATTAAGAAAACTTCAAGTGACAGAATGACAACACATTTAACCGACCGATTACAAAAAAATTACATCGTTACATGTAACGACTTACAGTATCAGGACCGTATTGACTGATATGTTTACGTAAAATGATTATGACTCATAAATACCCTTTTCCTATGTCGGAAAATATCACCTGAAATGTAAGTAGGACTTCAATCGCTAACACAACTGTAAAACCATAACTATAGCTTACGTGACGCAAAAGTGAAAGAGAAAGGAGACTAAAAAAAAAAAAAATAAAAAAAAAATAAAAAAAAAAAAAAAGCCTACCTGACGCAAAGGTGAAAGAGAAGGGTAACACAAACTAAAGTGCCGTCCAATACAGTAGAAATATAAGTCAGAATGATTGTGTCTTTGATCCACATTTTTCTGGCGTCGCATCACGACCATGAAAAGCTGAAGGACGTCTCACAGCAAGGTAACGAAAGCAGAAATGAAAAGTGGAAAGAGAAGCAGAGGCGACAAACCCAGCAGGGACACGACGAGTCAGCAGCGCTTGTCCTTCTGTGCCGGACGTATTGCCTGGACAATAAAACTCGATGTTTCCACGCGGAAACATTTCATGCAGAAACAGCTAAACACGGAATAAAGACAAGACAGAAAACAAAGACAGTCAAGCAGAATACAAAACGGGTAACCCGCTTTCCGTTTATTCGATTACAAACGTCCCTCAAAAGGGAGAGAGATATGTAACTCTATATTCGGAGGCCAAAATATTTGCCTCTCTAAACAGAATGTCCTTAATACTTTCTTCGCTTTAAAAGACTCCCACAAACGATACGTTCGACAGGCATTAGGTATTTATTCAACTTCTTTTCCTTTAGCTCACAATATGGTGGTAACAATATTCATTCAATTTTTTCCATACACACACACACACACATATATATACATATATATATATATGTATATATATATATATATATATATATATATATATATATATATATATATATTATAAATGAGTGTGTATATATATATATATATATATATATATATATATGTGTTGAAAAAATTCTTTTAATGAAGGTTATATAGATGTTAATAATTTCAGTTACCAGTTCTGTATTATCAAGACAAAATAATGCACTGGTAACTAAAAGTTAAGTATACCTTAGTTTTACCAGACCACTGAGCTGATTAACAGCTCTCCTAGAGAGGGCTGGCCCGAAGGATTAGACTTATTTTACGTGGCTATGAACCAATTAGTTACTTAGCAACGGGACCTACAGCTTATTGTGGAATCCGAACCACATTATAGCGAGAAATGGATTTCTATCACCAGAAATAAATTCCTCTAACTCTTCATCAGCCGGTCGGGGAATCGAACTCCGGCCTAGCGAGTTCCAGTCCACAGCGCTACCGACTCCCCCAACGAAGAGCTTGCACTGGTAACTGAAATTATTGCCATCTATAGCCTTCATTAAAAGATTTTTTTTTCAACATATGTTACATATATATAATATATATATATATATATATATATATATATATATATATATATATATATATATATATATATATATATATATATATATATATATGAAATGAAAACAAAATTCTCTAACTTAAAGGTGAATAGACGGCAATAACTATAATTATCTGTGATTTTTTTTCAAGACAGAGTAAAATTCGCAAATCACCATAAACATACAGCCAAGTGTTACTAACTTAACACCCAGCTATCCATGTGGAGATGAGTACTGTTGACTTCGATTCTGAATACAGAGCCTGAATTCGACAAGTATGTGTAGTACTACAGTGCGGCAAAAACCCCCGCTTCTTGCCTGTTTTCTTTTACATTTTTCCCGTCTTATACCCCTACCTCCAGTTTTATTCATATCCCCGTTATTCCTCACCTATATCTCACCTTAGCAACACCTGCATATTTGTCTCTTAATCGATTTTAATATTACCCACGTCCACTAGAAACCATACATTCTTGGTCCCCGGACGCCTTTGTTAAACTCCAAAATCTAATTTCCGTCAGTAGAATTCTTAGTCCACTGGAGGCAAATTGGTCTACTGCATTGTTTAAAGATTCCCGCATCTGTTGAAGCGACCGCTGTCCTTAGGACTATTATTAATACCTCTGGAAGGACTCACCTGCCGTTTTGTGCCCATCACGCAAATAATGCAAGCGGAAGGCGTGACGGAGGAACCATCAAACTTGTATTGCCATTCCGGTTCGGGAATCTGGTACTATCCTGTTTAACTAGGCCTAAGTCCTCCTTCCTCCAAAGAAGTACATCGATGGGTGGTACACGCCTTATTAGCCTAAAGACCCATTAGCCTGCACAAGATGTCTGCACAAAGCAAAAGCTTACAATTAAGCTACATATCTGTAAAGTGTGGGAGTTTGCATGAAAGAAAAGACTTAATTTGTGCATGGGGGTCCTCTCAAATAAATATTCATTCTACAATTGCGATGATGTATATAGTAAAACATTTTTATCCGTAGCTCACCTCCCGCTTTCCTTAATTTTTAATTAGTCACCCTGTGTCAAAAAAAAATTTCTCTCTCTCTCTCTCTCTCTCTCTCTCTCTCTCTCTCTCTCGCGTGTAATTTCGTGCATTAACATTTGCTATCATTAACAGTACACGCACACCCTCGTAAAAATCGCCCCCCCCCCAAAAAAAAAATCCCTCCTCTAGGCAAAAGAAAGATAAAACTCTACAGTTCCCTTGATATCTAAATAAAACAAATGTAAGTCATCTAATTCCATAAAAAGTGCCATTTCAGGTGAATTCACATTTAAAGTGCAGCCAAACGCCATGTATTAAGTGGCTTCACAACTGTACCTTCTTTGCTCTATGGGCTTCTGCCTTAACAGGTACGCTCAAAATGTTGACATGAAAGCTTTCGGTCCTCATTCTGACCATTGTAATCTAAGGTTTAAACGGAATCCCAAGTAAATTTCTCTACAGCACTGTTATCTGACAAGAACGTTCTGTTTCCGATCACCTCTGTTCAAAGAGCCGTATTTTTATAAGCAATTTCCCACCTAATCACACTTTCACGGCTCAAAGACAAACAAAATGAACAGTTATTTGTGCATATGCATCCTATCTATTTCGACTTAAATACTCCAACACGTAAATTATTGCAGTTAAAATGTAAATTCTTTAACTAGGAAGTTATCTTCAAATTCGAACGCATCCTTTAAGATAAAACAAATTTATTAGGCTTGAAACCTTCTCAGAGTAGATCAAATTTCCTTGGGCTCGAATCCATTCCCTAAATAGAACGTGTTTTTGTAAGTAACTGTAATAAGCACAATGCCCCACAACTTCTCCAGAGGTCGGTAACGTCGTTACCACATTCCGATACTTAGGATGCGGGTTCGAACCTTGCTACGGACTTCAGATTTTCTTCATATTCTGGCATTTGGATCTCAAGGCATTGTAGTGACACGTATTCAAAAGAGTGAAGAATTCTAGAAGTTAAGAGGGCATTGTGGTTCTGACAATTATATACGTACCTGGTAAAAAGTGACCAGAAGATTCTATAAATGTTACTGCAATTTGAAGGCCAACTCTCTCACTTAATCACCTTTTTAGGACTCGAACTCATTCCTAACTCAGTAATGCTACTGCCATTCCAACTAAATTTCTCTGATTGCAACGCACTTCTCCAATTCAAATACTCTTTTCTCGCACATTTCTTTCTCGAATAAATTCTCCCATTAGATCATACTTTTTTCTTGCAGCACTTCCTCATTCCAAACAGACTCTGGCTCAAACAACTGTTTAATTCAAACACCCTTCCTCGATCTCTTCTCCGATTTCAACCAATCTCATTCTCAACCAATTTTCAGGGTCGAACACTCCTGGCTGGAACACCTCCCATACCAACAATCTTCTCCAATTTGATATCTGATTCTCACACACCAATCTAAACTTCCTTCTGTGATCCTAATATACTTTTTCCACTCGAATTCCCGAGTCTAACACACCAATCTACACTTCTTTCTGTGGTTTTAATACACTTTTTACACTCGAATACCCTTATGAATTCGACTACACTTCTCCGACTCGAAACACCACTCAAACTACATACTTTCCCAATTCCATCAGGCTCCTATTATTCCAATACACATCAACTTGAACATTCGTCAAAAACTCAAAGCATTTTACTTTATTCCAGTACACATCAACTTGAACATTCGTCGAAAACTCAAAGCATTTTATTTTATTCCAGTACACATCAACTTAAACATTCGTCGAAAACTCAAAGCATTTTACTAAGTAGAACCATTTCCGGACACACCAACCCAATGCGAACACAAACACTCACATAAACTCCTAATTCGAACATCATTCACGTACTCGAACACACTTAACCCCCGCCCTCTCCACTTGACCCGCAGTGTCGATTTCCCCTCTTGTAAATCACCCCGAATCACCAATGACGTCACAGCTCGAGTAACAAAAGAATAGGCTGGTTTACCTTCCTTTTTACTAAATATATGGCGACAGGTCATTCATTGGAAAATTTATAGGCTCTTTTTTTTTTTTTTTTTTTGTCTCAAGAAGAATCGTTTTCTTCTCCGACTCGATACGTCCGTTCCACTGCAATTCTCTCTCTCTCTCTCTCTACCACAATACCATGCTGAGGGAGTCTTTCCTGGAATAATCTCTCTCTCTCTCTCTCTCTCTCTCTCTGTATATATGTGCATTTATAAATGTATACATTTATATATATATATATATATATATATATATATATATATATATATATATATATATATATATATATATATATATATATACTGTATATATATATGACATTTTTTTATCACACCGTGATTTATATACAATCATGAAGCTACAAATGTCGCTTAATATCAAATCCACGCTACCTCGGGAATATCACCGATGGGGAATTATCACCGAAGGGGAATTTATAAGTGATAAATGGACGGGCACTGCCGAGTCTCGATCCCACGACACAGACGCGCCATCCAGCAACTCCAGTCGACGGGGATATTCCCGAGGTAGCGTGGATTTGATATTAAGCGACATTTGTAGCTTCATGAATATATATATATATATATATATATATATATATATATATATATATATGAGAGAGAGAGAGAGAGAGAGAGAGAGAGAAAGAGAGAGAGATTCTCATTTGGTACTGGTTTCCTCATCAACCAGCTTAATTAATAACCTTCAACCTACTTCCTTCAACGGGGATCCTGAAAGCTTTTTAGTATTTCTCTTACTTGGTACCAGCAACCTTGAGTAGTTTTTCCTTCTTGTTAAATCAATCTCTCTCTCTCTCTCTCTCTCAAGGAGACATTTTAGGACTTTATTCATGCTAATATATCAGGTCGAATCTTATCAGAGGTGAGATATTTTTGGTCTTTTTTTTTGCTTTTTATTTCTTCAGTACTAAATTCCCTGCCTGAATTTCATTTAACCTTATTTATGGGAAGGCCCTGAATAGCCCATTTTTCTTTTTCAGACCCTTGTTGGCGTTAGTAATCGATTGACCTGAATAACGGAATTTATCATTACATATATTATTAGCATTTTCAACTCGCCTTGCTGTTTCTCTCTCTGAAGGGCACCGCCTTGTAAATATTTGTACTGTATTCCGTTAATTCTGTTCTAAAAACTGGACACGTTTTGGTTTACAGAGCTTTAGCCGGTAAAGCTCTCCCATATATTCCAAAAATGACATGATGTCTGCTGTGGTCTGTCAGTCAATAGACCAATTAGATTTAACATCTTGGTTGGTGATTGGTGCAGATTTGTGCCTTATGCCTGCAGCAGTGCTTACACAATGGCGGGCCGTACGTGATGGTAAGGTAATGAACTGAAAAAGTGGTTGGTCTGAACCTCTGGAATGGGACCTGCCATGCATGGTAATTAACATGTTGCTCCAGAAAGTGGTGTGAACTTCTGGAATGGGACCTACCAAACAAAGTAATTAACATGTTGCTCCAGAAAGTGGTGTGAACTTCTGGAATGGGACGTATGAAGCAATGCAATTGAAATGCTGCTTCAGAAAGTGGTCTGAACCTCTGGAATGGGACATGTTGCTTCAGAGAGTTCATACGTGCGGTAAAGTAGTGAGTGACGTCACACACACTGCCAGAAGTCATTGTTTGACTGTTCAGTCCCCGTTGCTCGGAGACGATCTTGCTCTGCGACGGTGTACCCTGGGCAATCTCCTGTAGGCCATCTAAAGACTGTGGTTTGTTTCTGACGTATTTCCGGGAGGAAACGATCAAAAGTTAAGTATAGCTTAGTTTTACCAGACCACTGAGCTGATTAACAGCTCTCCTAGGGCTGGCCCGAAGGATCAGACTTATTTTACGTGGCTAAGAACCAATTGGTTACTTAGCAACGGGACCTACAGCTTGTTGTGGAATCCGAACCACATTATAGCGAGAAATGAATTTCTATCACCAGAAATAAATTCCTCTAATTCTTCATTAGCCAGCCGGAGACTCGAACTCGGGCCTAGCGAGTGCTAGCCCACAACTCTACCGACTCTCCCAACGAGGAACTACAGGAAACGATCACCTGGTGAGCTTTTCTCCTGGGGACGGCCCCCCTTATTCAAGATGCTTGTCGTCATCAAAAAGACTAAAAGCAAGTGAGGAAGCGATCGCTAAGATGTCTAAAGAACGGCCTCCTACCAATTATCATTATTATTACTCGAGGAAAACACCAAACAAGCCTGATCTCTCGCGCTTTGTACAACAAGATGCGAAGCTTCCTAAATACCAGCTAATGATGTACATGGATATCAATACCGATTTCTTCACATCAATAATATCATTTCAGCATAAGCTTTTGTCCCCTTAGAGGGGATGGCTCCAGGTATCGGACATCTCGGTTCTCTCAGACACTCTTCTGGGATTGTTTCTAGCTCCGTGACCTTTTCCATACTGATTCCAACCCACCACAGTCGACTATTTATCATGTACATAATTCAAAACTATGGTCAATAGAGGGCCATTGAGATTAAGGAAAGTGCCTGAAACGTTATTATTACAGTTATATATAATTTGTTAAAACACTTCGAAATTTATTGGCTTGTTCAATAAGAATGCCCTTGCAACATGAATAATAATAACGACGATAATAATGAGCAGTGTATCCACCACTATTACTAGCATTAATACCAATACTGCTTTCACTACTACTAATGGTATTAAAACCCTCTGCATCATTTATGGCAATCGGAATCTAATTATGATTCTGAATAATAGAATCGGTGGTATATGCATTCAAGGCAGATTAAAAGGTATTTTCACTTTCAATTAGGGATTCTGCTCAATGATGATTACAGCTGCATGTTGGGACGATGTTAAAAAAGATTCCATTTATTTATGGGAATAAGATAATATTCCAGGGTGCTGCGGCCGAAATGGCATTTTCACTTCTTTATTTCCTCATATATTTGGATGATCTTTCCAGTGAAAACCTGGAAATGCCAAAGGATATGAATGAAGAGGTTCTTTTTAAGGGAGTTTCGAACCCATGTTACTCACAAGACTCGGGTTATTACCAGAATCACTGAATTTGTAATTTAAGCACTAACTAATCATCTCCAAACCATCCTGGGTTCGAGCCCCACGTGGGAGTAAGAATTCATCATTCATTTCTTTTGTGATTTTAAGGCTTTTAATGGAAAGGATATCCAAGAACATGATGGAATAGAGGACTTAAAAGGACGCTCGGGCCATTTCAGTACATACGAATGTGGCCAATGGAAACTATAATCAAGGTTTTAAGCTCATTAATTTTTACTGAGATGTAAAATCATACAAAACTTGATTTTCTAACCGATTTTTGGAAAATATAATAAAAGCTACATCCACCTTTTCTTAAAAACAAAAGGGAAATGGGTCACGCAACCTATGGATATTTTCAAGTCCAGGCCGAAGAAAACAATACAATGGATAAGGAAAGAATAAAGCGGCGGCGGCGGGGGGGGGGGGGGGATTATGAAGAGCAATATTAACTAATTGTTTATCAACTGGTGACTTGGAAATGAAAGTGAGGTAGGATTCGGTGACTGATCCTTCGCCTGAAATGTCAAGCTTTGACATTCCTTTTCTGCTTTCGTTTTCCCTGACCCATATACCTTCCACCTTACAAAAGGCGATTTTATTCCCTCCATCGAGGTTAATTATAAATGTTTTCCCCTTTCTTCCTACTTCCTATTCTATTATATGTACAGACAGGCAAGGAAACAATAGTGTACGAACAATCAGTTTGAGAAACACAAAGAAACAATAACAAGTACAGACAGACATCAACAAATCAATTATAAACAATGAGATACAGACAAACCAACAAAGAAACAATAATCATACACAAACAAATACCACATAAAAACACAGACATAAAAAACAGACAAAATTAAAAGACAAAAATAACAAAAGCGAAAGAACTCCCACAAAGAAACAATAACAGTCCCATACAGATACACACAAACCCTCAAAGAAACAGTAAGAGCCTCGTTAGCGGCGTTTCTCCAAAACCACCCGATAAAGAAACATGAAAACGCCTCGAATTCCCTCTTAATCTCGGGTCATTGGAAGCGACGACGAACGCCCCACCGAAAAATGACAGAATACAGGGACTTGAATTGTTACAGATCACAGGAGAGAACGGTTATGCATTACAGAAGAGAATTGTTATGAATTACAGAGTAGAATGTCGAGTGGTCGAATCATTGAGAGCAATCACTCAGAAAGGAAGTTGAGTACCGTATTAAGTGAAAAATGAAAACGTTCGTACAATGATAGACATACATAACTCGAACATAGATGCCAAACGATGTTATAGGAACAAAAGGCCACCGAGTGAGAGAAAATGTTAAGATATTCAATTTCTGACTGAAACATCATAATTGTTTTCATCGGCGAAAGAGCTTACAGAGATAAGTTGGTATCATAAAAAATAGTACGGTAACAGTACAATAATCAACAAATATTAGTACAAATAATTACATCAGAATAAAGGCTCAGTAAAGTAGTATGTAAACTCAAACACGCACATTATATATATAAAGTTAAGTATACCTCAGTTTAACCAGACCACTGAGAGCTGATTCACAGCTCTCCTAGGGCTGGCCCGAAGGATTAGATTTATTTTACGTGGCTAAGAACCAACTGGTTACCTAGCAACGGGACCTACAGTTTACTGTGAAATCCGAACCACATTGTACCTAGAAATTAATTTCCATCACCAGAAATAAATTTCTCAAATTCTTCCTTGGCCGGTCGGAGAATCGAACGCGGGCCAGAAGAGTGTTATAATATATAAATAAATAAATAAATATATATATATATATATATATATATATATATATATATATATATATATATATATATATATATATATAGAGAGAGAGAGAGAGAGAGAGAGAGAGAGAGAGAGAGAGAGAGAGAGAGAGAGAGAGAGAGAGAGAATGTGCGTCTGTGCATAAATCTAGTGGTCTAGACACTTTACTTAAGTTTAATGCAAAGGCGGTGGGATGGCATTCTAATGGACAACGAAAGAAAAAAATAAAACTAAAAAATAAGCAAGTCTAATAACATACGGATGGAGACGCAAAAAATAAAAACCCAGACATGCTGGGTGACTGAAAGACGGAAAAAATATGACGTAAGCAAACAAGACTTCAACGATAGAATATCTGGAGAGAAGTCATGTGCCCATTTTCACAAAGAACCCATAAATTACTTACGCCATTTCTGAATGGGTAATCTGAATGGGTAATCTCTTCTTATCTCGTCAAATTGAACTAGTTCTCTTGTATAGGACTTCCGTCGCCAATGAATAGCTACTGAGATATTGGTAGCTAATGGTGCACAACTGTTACTGGCTATTGCTCACAAAAGAGGCACTTTCAGTACTAAGTCGTATTTTTCATATGTGCTGCCATCTGTGAACCTTTTCCGGAATGGCGAACAGTCGACAACTACCGATATTTCACATAAAAATTATTTTGTTAGTATTACTTATACTGGGAATCATGCATATACCATAATGTTGTATGTGGCAGATAAGCAAACAAAGAGAATTTTGTTTTTTATCGTAATTTACTACAAAATACAGAAATTTATGTTACTGGTAACTTATACAAAACATGGAATGTCCGCTATCAAACGTTTCTGGTGCACTACAAACAATTTCAATAAGTTGTTATATAACAAATAACGCAAAAATAAAGGGAAGCGTCCGAACCTACCCTTCCTTAACCTAGCCAAATGTAGGGAGCAACATTTTGCTTGACTAAGGAAGCACCTCTGCCCTTCCCCAACCCAACCAGGCAAAACCTTAAAAAAACTGCTTTTATTAAGTAGTAACACAAAACACAAAATTCACAATTTCTGGAAGACTCTATCTCGATAACTATTCACTTATGGTGGCAGTGGTACGGAAGGAATGTTGTTCAAACTCACGAGATAAAAAGGAATAACAGTACAGAAGTAATCATGGTCTTTGTAAAACGAGAGAAAATCGCGAGGACTATCGTACATACGGATGCACATCGGACAGAATGGCAGACAAACCAGATCATTATAAAATAAGCAAGATACTAAACAGGCTAACTGGTCGCTGAACCTCCCCTCCCCTAACAAAAAGAAGGAGTGGGGGGGTCAACGACCCCGATGAAACGAAAATAAAAAAATAAATCACGGAGGATGGACAAACTACAACACACGCAATCACATAAATGAGAGAAGAAACAAATCCATTTCGCACAGAAATAAATAACAAAACAAATAAACAAATAAAAGCGGCAACTGCCACCTAGAATTCAGGCGACTTTCGTTAAGCAATTTTAACCAGTATTTTTTGTTACTTTTTCCTCTGTCGATAATGACGTAAACCGAGCAACTTCATTAACTAATGCATGTTGCTGGAGATGCTCCGTCTCTGTTCTCCAGCAGTGTGAAACTACATATTTGTCATTTTCGTTTTGTGATTGACTATTTGTTAATAGTATTCGTACACTTCGATGTTGATCTCTCTCTCTCTCATACACACACACACACACACACACACACACACACACACACATATATATATATATATATATATATATATATATATATATATATATATATATATATATATATATATATATATATATATATATATGAGCATCACGGTGAGGTCGGTATCATTCTCACCAAACTGGTACGACGACTGTTTCTATAACCAATCAAAAACCGAGTGATATGGGCTGTGTACCGCTACGGCCCGTGTGAACTAGTTACCTAGTAGGATATCAACTGTAGTGGACAGAGATGAGCATGGGACCAGCAACCTCATTCCAAAACACAATCTGATAATCACAAGTGTGACATCTTCAGCCAGACGCACTATGGATATATATATATATATATATATATATATATATATATATATATATATATATATATATATATATATATATATATATATATATATATATATATATATATATATATCTTTACAGTCCTTTTCCCTTTTGTAAGGGTGGCTCTAAAGGGTCCTACCTTTCTAGTTTTCAGCATAAAATTTTTTGTAAAATAAAGACCCTTCCAAGCTCATTTTGATGGGCCTTATGTGCTAATGATTCCTGGCCTTTTCTTGTGGTCACCTCTCCATGTACTGACCAAATCAAAGTCACTTAACGCTAAATATACATCTCTCTCTCTCTCTCTCTCTTCAACAATAAGCTCCGTCGCGCGTGCTTTCTTTGCAAATAATTCATCAATCTTGAAGCATGTTTATGAACTCGATTTTTATCCAGACCATGAGTCACACGATCACCTTTACCGTGACATAACGGATGATCTCTTGAGGGAAAAGTAAGAAATTGTTAGAAGACTTCTCATTTCCATTTGATTATGACTTGAATGGATTTTCTGACTCGCGTCCCCTTGTCTGAATCACACATTTTCCAAGAATTCCACTTCACTTTGTATCGTACTTATGATGGAAACGGGGTGTCGAAAAGTGCCTGAAGTGTTTCGATTGTAATGGTGTTGTTGCCTTTCGTCAAAATGAATTAACAATTAAAAATGCTTCCATAAATTAAACTCAACTGCCTGATTTCATCATAATTTTCTAGTTCGAATGACCTTCTTCATTCCAAACACACTTCTACTATAAAAACAATTCTCTGCTTCGTAGAGATTGCTACATAAGAATTTTAATTCGCGGTCTTTTTTCCGCTTCGAACACACTCATCTGAATCAAATGCTCATTTACATGGAATAATTTTTCAGTTTTAACACAAACCGGACTCGAACGCATTTCTCAAATTTGGACAAACTATTTGATATGTATATATAGGCAAAATCCTTGTGGTTTTTCAAAATCAACAGACAGTTCCGCAAATGGCAAGTTTTTGTGGGACATAATAATCTCAAATCTAAGACGGCCTCTTTTCCCTCACTACTTATTCGCGCATTTATTTTTTTTCCCTTTCACTCTTTCCTTCACTCAACTGGTTCTATTCTATTCTATTCTTCATCATTCCCATGACTATTATTACTGTTTATAACAATCACACATTTTTATAGAAAGTTCATAATATCTAGTATTCAGATTGAGTAAATATTTAAGGTCGAAAGGTCACTGCCTTACAGAGGGTTTAAAAAAAATAATGGACATCATCGGAAAAAAGGATAAAAAGAAGTAAATAAATCAAGCAACACTTAAGTATGTGTACACAAAGCACCGCCAGTCTGAAAAACTAGTGCAATGGTGCATGGCGTTTCAAAGTTATCTGTGTTTGAAGCTCTCTGTCACTGAAGCTAATAGTGATTGGCGGAAGCTCGCGCTTCTCGCTTCCGACCAGAGGTTGCAATTCAAATGCACCATCCAATCAGAAGAGAGACAGAGGCTTCAGTGATATCGCCAGCTGGTATTTACAGTCAGCTGAGAAAAATACACACTGTCGTGTTACAACCTTTTCCAAACTTAAGCACACCAAGATAGGAAATGATGTACGGAAGACCGTTCCACAATTTCACAATAAAGAGAAGTGAGTAAATGAAAAGGCCTCTGGAGTAGGCAGTTGTGAAAACACCTCAATATCACTGACACTCTGTAAAGCAAGATCTTGGGAGGCTGCCCAGGTTCAGACAAGTGACAAAAAAATTTTTAAAATGCAAGAAAAAACCATGAATCAGGTGATAATACCGATCTTGGAGCATTAGAGATTTTTTTTTACTTACTGTGAAAAAGATGGCTTGGTGTTACTTTAGCCAAACCAGTCATAGAGAAGGAACACGTTACAAGGTTGGCTAATTAACGAAACCTTAGGTTTTGTTGGGGTTCGACTTCATACCCCGTGAACTGTATCAAGTACTGATTTGTCCCAGATCTCTGTTGATTCATTAAAAACTTCACTCTGCATCTTGAGAGTGAAACCGGTTACAACAGTTGCATGAACTGAGTGAGGTGATCTTTCATTCTGAAAACTAACAACCATGTCACTAGTCGAGAATAAAACAACAAAGACCCCAGCACTGTAACCTGTACAGCACCAAACAAATTAGATCCCGGCTTATCGAAAACCCATTGTTAACAAGAACATCTCTCTGCTCCTGGTAACTCATTGAGCCATGAATGAGATCGAATACATAACCTCCCACATCCAACTAAGAATGTTTATATATATCTTACAGTTGTTCAAATTACGTCAGTATATATCCGTACTGGCGTAATATGAACAACCGCCAAGGACATCTTGGATGTAAATAGCTACATATAAAATGGTATCACCAGCACCTAACATAATTGCATAAGGCTTTCAGATCAACTTTCATGAAAAAGACAGATGCTGACTTGCAACTGTAGTTCTCAGTACTTACATAACCGTCTGAAATGATACCAAATGGAAAACAAGAAACGATATAACGTAATGAGTCTGGACACCCTTTCAAAAATCTATGAACAAAAAATGGATTTCCACTTCAACTGTCTAAGTATTCTTGGATTTTCACAGTGTCATTTGAACGACTGACTCATTGCAGGCTATCTGGAGTAACAATTACCAAGGTCCCTTGAAATAATTATTGTTATTACTATTCAGAAGCTGACCCTATTCATATGGAACAAGCCCACAGGGGCCACTGACTTGAAATTCAAGCTTCCAAAGAATATGGTGTTCATTTGAAAGAAGTTACGGAAGACAGCAAGAAATACAGAAAGAAGAGATCAGTTATTGGACAAGAAAAAAGATAAATAAATAAATTATGAGTTGAACGGATGAAAATACAAATAGATTACCAAAATACAAGGTGAACTTTTTTAGGATAGTAATGCATTGCATCTTTCCTTGAACTTCTGAGGTTGTAACTGCACAGCAAATATAAAATTAGGAGCAGTGGATTACGAAGGCAACCAATGTAAACATCTGCGGAACGGAATAACCATATGTGATAAAAAACGATTAAAAAAAAAAGACACACCAAGAAAAACAAAGCTAAAACTGATCATGTGACGAGTGACATTGATTTTCTCTTCCAGACGACTGTCCTTCCAGCATCCTCAGGTGAGGCTCTTTTTTGTTTCCCTTTATTGATAATGTTATCTGATAATATTACTTGTTAATATTATCTGAGAGTGGTTGCGTCACGTTGGCATTCAACGTAAAGGTCAAGAAAATTATATAAAACAAAGAAAAAGGTTACAACTGAAGGGGAATATTGGTGCAACAACAGAAAGTGAAAGACCAAAGTCCTGATTAGTTGCATTTTTTCCTCCAACTAACCAATACCACGTTTCACTCAAATGAAACTGGAATAAAAACACGACTTGATAAACCACTTACAGATTATCAAATCATATTAATTACGTAAAATGCTAACAAGTTTTTTATATGGTTGATGAAAGAGATTTAGTTATCGAACTGAAATCCACTTGGAAAATATACGTGTATATTCACTGACCCTAATTATTCCATTATTACCAAATAAATACTCAGGATAAATTAACCTAATCAGATGGATCACTACTGGCGCAATAGGTAAATTCATCATCAATACTAAAACATAAATTATCCTACAACGCAATACTAGCAAATGTTCACAAGGATAAATCAATGGATAAATATGTATCTCTACACATATAAATATAATTAAAGCGTTACTAACAAATAGAAAATAGCAAATCCTCGAGAAAGGATGCATGGATAAAGGAGAATTTTTATATAATACTCTAGTACAGTCATCCAACTACATGAAAGAGCAAAATTATAACCCAGCAATTTGGATAAATCATCATTTAACGTATAATATAATATTCAAAACTTAGGTATTCAGTCTAAATGAATACCCTTACAAAACTTATTAACCTAAAGGAATAAAAAAAAATCCGGCAGGAAGGATTCATGGATAACGAGATTTGATCCAAGTTGAAAAAAGTGGTGGAAATTTCTTCTGCAACCATTATCCAGATTAGCAGAGACATCATATCGTTAATTAAATTTCCATGTGGTTGCAAACCTAATCATCCTCATTACCTGTCAGGTAGGACTGGATTTTACCCCAAGTCTCTCTCTCTCTCTCTCTCTCTCTCTCTCTCTCTCTCTCTCTCTCTCTCTTCACATTCTCACTGATTTAGATGACTCCTTTTTTTCCTAGTTATGGTTTCTCTTGGACAAGCATGTATGTACATTAATCTGTTCCTTTTTGTGGCGCTGCAGCTGGGGTATTAGTTAAAAGTGTAACCTAATTTGTTCTGTATTTCCAGGTTGCTTTTAAATATATAAAGTTTCCTTGCAATATATATATATATATATATATATATATATATATATATATATATATATATATATATATATATATATATATATATATATATATATATAATCAGTAAGTTACAAACGTCCTTTAATATCCAATTCGCTCTACCTCGGAAATAATATATTTTCATAATATGTTACCGAAGGGGAATTTTTTAGTTGATAATAAGTTCGTCGTCCCGTGGGCTCGAACCAGCGAAGGACAAGAACTCAGGACTACAGTGGACGCATTTAACCCCGCAAGGACGTTTGTAGCTTACTGATTGTATATGAATCACGGTGATGTGATAAAAAGTCATATATATATATATATATATATATATATATATATATATATATATATATATATATATATATATATATATATATATATATATATATAGTTTTCTTGTACTAACATACACACATATGTATATATATAAAAACATACATACATACATATATATATATATATATATATATATATATATATATATATATATATATATATATATATATATATTCCCGCTTCAGATCGCTCTCAGTATATATCTATGGATGCAGTTGCTGGCCTCACATCTTTTTCTTGACCAAAGCTAAGGCTAGCATTCGTTCACAGTTCAGTCGACTGACGGGTGGTAGCCACTGTCTGGGAATCGAATCACGAGCTTTAAATTGTAATACAAGTGTGCCACCTTTATTCTTGTCCATAAGATATAAACGCTATCACAATAATGAACAATAATAAATGGGAATAGAGAAGCTGCTCCGAAAGCGTGTGCATGTTAATATACAGTACTTTTGTATGTATGTATATATATATATATATATATATATATATATATATATATATATATATATATATATATATATATATATATATATATATATATATATATATATATACATATACACATAAACACATGCATATATATAACATGTGTGCGTGTCAAGTATTTTCTTACGACGGGAAATATGCCCCTTCCCTGCTGATGAAATTAAAAATATTCTCTAGGCTCCAAAAACTTTATGAAAGTTGCTCTTTGATATTTTCGTCAAAAGTAAGTCTCCTCATAGTTTTCACTCCCCCTCCCCCCACACCAAAATATACACACACAAAAAAAAATACAAAAATCATATGATTTTTATTTCATAAATGACAGCATATTGGCTTTGGTTATGATACAGTTATGGCTTTATGTACAATGTGGAAATATCCTATATATTTTTGGTTCCAAGTGAAATTGTATTTTTGAGTTTCGCGTATTTTTTTAAGGATTGACGTATGAAACAGTTTGTCTTTGGAACGTTCTGTTCCATTTATGGAATGTTTTATTTCTGGAATTATTTAGACCACGAAATGATTCTGATTCTGTTAAAAAATTCAGCTTTATTTGAATTTTTACCCTTAAGCATCCGCTAAATGCATGTCTAGGGAGTTACACAGCTCATAATTCCTTTTTAAAAGCCTAGACTCTGTACTGGAAGCTAAACTACATCACTGAATAAAACGTAATAAAATAAAAGACACAAGTAAAGGATGTCGGGCTTAATAAGATTTGTTAAGCCAACGACAAAAACCTCACCCTGGCATAAGGGGTTCCAATCGTGTTTCAGACTACAGCAGAGGAGACTCTATGGATATATATTTTTTTTTTATATCCGTGACGTAAGTTTTTCGGATAACTAAACTCCGAACCATCGTTCCAGAATTTCCATGGCATCAGTGGTACCAACAACGGATTTTCAGACTGCAGTTCCCGGCAGCAGACTCAGGGTAGCCAACATGTTACAGGCAAGGGTTGCCGGAAGTCTCTAGATATTACTCGTTTTCTTTTTTCTTGGTAGCTCGAGGTTTTTCGAGAGCCGAACGCGTATGCTTCGTCACAGATTTTCCAAGGGAAGAGGCGCGCTCGCGGAGAGATATGCAGGTGTATGAACATTCTCCAAAGCAAAGATGATGGAGAATGATCGTGTCCGTTTATATTCTCAGCGCTCTCAAGATTATATCCGAGAATGAAGACGTAAATCATTATTACTGCAAGAGTCCAGAAGAGAATCATGAGGCAAATTCTTATCATCATTATTAAGAATTATTTCAAAGATATTCATAAGCCCCATTTTTAAACTGCCATAAGGCTGTCCATTAGTTCTTGCTCTCTAACTGAGGGGTGAATTTATTACAGGAGCACTACAACAAATTAAATAAATAAAGAAAGTCCGTGATAAATAACCAGATATATATGCAAACACCATTTCAGTTACCATCTTAAGTAAAAACTGGGACTTGCCGCTGAGAAAAGAAAGACCAGCCTCTTGATATAAGGAGGATTATACGAACAAAAGAAAACAAAAGCAGTAAGAAAATGCCAAAGCCTAGAAGTGAAATGTAAAAAAGAATACGGTTCAGCATTCGAGGAGTGATGGAGCATACTGGCTTGGAGTTGTATTCACAATGGCCATCCTTAAGACAACAACAACAACAATAATAATAAAGCAGTGTCTGTAAGACCAGATGATAACAACCTTTACCATTAAACACCAACAACTATAACATCGAGACTAACAACACAAGTGGCGGCCACATTACAGTAGTGCCCATTACAACCGCAGCCGCTACAACACCAACAAGCGACAACGTGCAGCGGCTAATGAAAAGAGGATATGACAGAGCTTCAAAGTAATCATCGGCGAATTTCCTGGCGCCACTGGAGCTTGCAATGTCCGTCACCCCTCTCCAGTAGAGCCAGATGTAATCAACACCCACCAACACTTTGAAAAAATGCATAAAACTCCACCGAGCAGTAAAAAGAGCACGAAATAGTCACCCAACACGTACGACAGCTAAAAACTCATCCAAGATGTAAAAAGCTAAAAATTCACCCAACACGTTTAAAAGCTAAAAGCTCACCTAACACGTGCAATAGCTGAAAATTGAACCAACACGTACAAAAGCTATAAACTCGCCCAACAAGATAAAAGCTAAAAACTCACCCACCACGCACAAGAGCTAAAAACTCACTCAACACGTAAAATAACTGAAAATTCACCCAACACGTACAAAAGCTATACACTCACCCAATAGCACAAAAGCTAAAAACTCACCCAACACGTACAAAAGCTATAAACTCAGCCAACATTACAAAAGCTATGAATGCACCCAACACGTACAAAAGCTAAAAACTCACCCAACATGTACAAAAGCTAAAAATTCAGCCAACACTACAAAAGCTATAAATTCAGCAAACCCACAAAAGCTATACTTATCAACGCGTACAAAAGGAAAAAACTCACCCATGAAAAAAGCTAAAACTTCTCCCACATGTACAAAAGTTATATATTCACCCAACAAGTGCAAAAGCTATAAACTCATCCAACATATATAAAAGCTAAAACTGACTGCCACAAAACGCAGCATTACTCACCAATATAACATAAACACAGCATTAAAAACTCATCAGAGAATTGAATATCACCACTTTTGATGAATGTCACGTTATGGATACACATGCCAATATATATATCTTATATATATATATATATATATATATATATATATATATATATATATATATATATATATATATATATATATATATATATATATATATATATATATGAAATTTTTCATCACACTGTGATTTATATACAATCATGAAGCTACAAATGTCGCTTAATATCAAATTCACGCTACCTCGGGAATATCCCCGATGGGGAATTATCACCGAAGGGGAATATTTCAGTGATAAATGGATTGGTACTGCCGGGTCGCGATCCCTCGTTACAGATACTTATCCAGCAACTCCAGTCGACGTTCTACCACTGAGCGATGATACTTCCCCATCGGGAATATTCTCGAGGTGGCGTGAATTTGATATGAAGTGACATTTGTAGCTTTATGATTGTGTGTGTGTGTATATTATATATATATATATATATATATATATATATATATATATAAATATATATATATATATATATATATATATATATATATATATATATATATGTGTGTGTGTGTGTGTGTGTGTGTGTGTTTGTGTGTGTGTGTGAACAAACCTACACAATCAAAATCAACGATGTCAATAAAAATAAAAAAAAAAAAAACAAGGAAGAGAAGACTCCAGTCTCATTAACCAATCACACCTATGTCCGAAAAGCGCTGAAATTAGTGTCACCTCCCTCCCCCCCACATAATATTAGCTATGAGTAAAACTCATCAAAGAGTTTACTCAAAGAGTAAAGAGAGCACTTATAAAACTCAGCCCACACAGCCGAGAACAAAACCTTGGTCTTTTTGTCAAAAGATGCTCTCTCATACTACTAATTCAACCTCCCCTTAATCTAAACCATCAGCTGTCATAAAAACTCACTGTATTACTATACCGTGACGAGAAAATTTAAAACTCACCAAAGACTTACCATACCATTGAGAAGATACGTAAAACTCACAACACAATAAAAATGACACGACAGACACTGGCACAGAATGATCTACAGTTTTAAAAACTCACCGAACACCTCAAACGTCATTTAAAACATGCACCCAAAATCTGAAAACTGAAGACTGGCCGTCATCAAAAACTCGCCCAAAACTCACTGAGCACTGGGGAGAGGGAGAGCGGCCATCCGCCATTCATTAGGCAATCACCAAACATGTCCAAAAGGCAGAGACTGACGCCAAATTAGGCAGTGGCCAGGCAGCGTGAATACGCAATGAATTGAAATTTGGCTCCCTCTACAAACGAGCCAGTAAACTGTCATCTGATAGTGAATGGAACTTAATCAGAGATATTATTACTGGGTGACTGAGGCGTTACGGTGTCTGTACGCATAAATATCCTGTGTCGTCTTACAGGATATCACAGCTTTTATTGGAAATTATGCATGCGATATATATTGAGGCTTTGTTAAATACAGTTTTCCTTTAAGAAACTATAGCTTCTATAAGGACACGAGCAAGATATCATCATTTTGAAACAGCTAAATGCAGTTTTATAAAAGTCATAGATTCTATGTTAATTATGCAAGAGACATATTGTGGGCGGTAACACAGTTTACACTCTTCTTACAGGAAATTTTAGATTTATATGCTACAGAAGCTATTGCATGGAGTGTTTGATAATAAGATCGTGACTCATAAAAACGACACATTTAATTTTTAAGAAATACATATTGGTGACTTGGAAATGATAGTGCCTCTGCGCTATATACGATGCTAATATAGTATGCTTACAGAATGTTGTACAATTTTTATAGTAGGCCTTAGAAAAAGAAATACTCTGAAATTGAAAGGACGCAGAAAGTATTGGGGGCGAAATCTTTTTGAACTATATTACAAAAAGGAAATATCCAGGTTTCTTGGCATACAATCAGTACTTACTCTTCATTATATAGAGAATATTACGCGTATTCTATGCCGAATTCAAACGAAAAACTGATTTTTTAAAGGAAAAATACGAATTTTTCTTATGAACTCCATCTATTTCAGAGAAATGTTGTGCCTTTTTCCACGGCAATCCGGAACAGAAGAATTTTCCCATCTTGAAGTGAAAGGAAAAATGTAATTTTTAGTTTAAAACGTCCAAGTCTCAGACACACACACATATTACATATACATATATATATATATATATATATATATATATATATATATATATATATATATATATATATATAATATATATATATATATATATATATATATATATATATATATATTATATATTATATATATATATATATATATGTGTATGTGTGTGTATCTGTGTGTTTGTGTGTGTAAACAGTACCTGAGACTTATTCGTGAATAAGTTCATCTTCACCATTTGTTCTTTTTTATGTACTGAATTTTAATGTTCATATATTTCTGTTTTTTTCCACTCGCCGCATCTTTTGAACCTTTTTATTTTTATTTAATTGCAAATGTAAAGGGTTATCACCGTATTTTGAAATCTGATTCGGGATTGTACTGTGCAGGGTGGCCTACCTGTCCCATAAACATCCCTTAATTTAAGGCAAATGAAATGCACTAAAATATCTCCCATTTTTTAAGTATATTGTTTTATACACGATTGTACCCATTTTACTTCTACAGCACTGTTGCTCACCACTTGAATGGCATTTTGGCTTGTTTCATATAGGTAATAGTAGTAATATAGCAGTAATAATAATTATAATTATAACTCAGTCCTAGACGAAGTAATAAATACATCACACTATTATTATTATTATTATTATTATTATTATTATTATTATTATTATTATTATTATTAATGATGAGCGTATTCATACGGAATAGGTCAGATGGTTGTTCGTAATCTTGCACGGTCTGGGGAGCCTATTTGTGATAAAAAAAAAAACAATCACTGCTAAGGTAAACATAGTAAAAAACGGACGAAAAAACAAGATACAGAAAGGCAATTCAATAAATGAAGCTGATGCATTGACAAACAAGAGGAATGATACAAACATCTCACATTTATTTAGGGGATATCGGTTTAGGAACTGTTTCTTTCCTTCCACTGCCAAGCTTTGGCATTCTCTTTTTGCTTCTGTTTTTTTTTCTCTCAGAATATGCTTTATACCTTTCAGAGACAAGAAGGTTCCTCACTTGCTTCATGGTTAAGCCATATTATTTTCCATTACTTTTTTTTCTCTCTCTGTGTTTTCTTCAAGCCTGGGCTACAAAAGGGCATTAGGGTGCCCGGTCCACTGGCATTTGCTCTTAAAAAAAATAATGAAGCACAAATCCAAGTTGTTCCTAGGAATACCTTCTGGGGGTTCAAATATTCAATGACAATCTGCCTGTTGAATTACTAACTAAATTATTAACTAATGATGATTAATTACGATCGGTAGTTAGCCAACAACCACTTTCCATATTAGACAATAATGACACAAGCCAATAAAAAAGAAGTAAAAACTACAAACAGGAGGAAGAATAAATGTGACAAGGGAAAAAACTCTCTAACGTAGCAGCACTGACCTATTAACTCTATATATTGCGTTCACTATTTACTCTAAAATTTTACTATTTTTATGTATATGTTGTTGTTGTATTTTTCACTTTCCTTCCTCTTTTTTAGTTTCGTCTTTCTTCTCATTAGACCAGCTGACTTCTCCTCTTCTCTTTCATTCCCTCCTTCTCTAATAATTTGCCTCTCCGTCATCCTCAATCGCGTCTGCCTGCGTCCTCTTCCTCTTAATCTTTTAGAGCTCTCCTCTTACTTTCCTCTTTGCCTTCTCCTCTTTCCTCTTGCTCTTCCCCTCTGTCCCTCTTTTCTCTCGCCGCTTCTCCCTCTCCCGTTCCGCGTGTAGACATCAATGTGATAAATCGAGAGGGAGATAAATCCATTATTACCTCTCAAAAACCTCCTGGCTCCGCTAACAGACTTTATTTCCCCCACCTTCTTCTTTTCCTCCGGCCTCCCTTCTGTTCCCTTCTTTTTCTCTCCCTTCCCTTCCCCCTTCCCTTAATTCCCCCACCCTCTCTTTCTCCCCACCCTTCTAGCCATCTCCAAAAGAGCCAACATGGCGGACGGGCCGGCCGACCGGCTGGCCGTGCGAGCGGGGGGAGGATTTTTTAACCCCTCTAGTTAGAACGAGTCTCTATGCCGGATTTGTTTACATTCTGCAAGCTATAATTGGATCATCGGCTAACGGCAACTTTTTTATGATTTTTTGCGACTCAAGTGATACGTAGTTAGCGATAATTTCTAGCGGGCGTTTTTTTTTTTTTATGTCCCTTCGCCATTAAACCCGTGAAAATTCGTTTTGGCCCAGTTCGCGTAATTATGCGATCCCGTCAGAGTTATGGGATGCTACGGGGTAGGGAGGAGGCTTGAGGATGGACCTGTACCGTTACCCATCCCCGCCCCCTGCGGGGGTAGAACTCCACCCTAGAGGGACCACGTCCCTACTGACCCACTCCCCTTAGTGGGAGGGGGGAGAGGGGTGGTCACAGGGACATTAAACTACAAACCGCCGTTTGCAATCGGGTCGTTAGTTCATATTTATAATTGTACCGATCGCCATTTGAGCCCGAACCTTTTAATTGTCGATTTGTATATTTATGAAATTTAATGTCAATTAACTGGCGAGTTTCTATTCTTTTTGATTACACGCTCCTGTGAATCATTTTCGGCTTTTTTTTTTGTTATAGGTCAGCTTCACTGAAGTTTTACATATTCTCTCTGTCTCGTCTACATCAAAGAAGGGCAGTTGCAAACATGCAGTCCCTGTCTCTCCCTTGCTCCCTCCTTTTGTGTTGTGAATAAGTGATGCTACTCTCTCGCGATTACAACATATAGCACAAGATAAACCCCATACTAACTCTCTCTCTCTCTCTCTCTCTCTCTCTCTCTCTCTCTCTCTCTCTCTCTCTCTCAGTTTACATTAAATTGAGACAAGTACATAATTACAAACACCTCTCTCTCTCTCTCTCTCTCTCTCTCTCTCTCTCTCTCTCTTTCAGTTTACATTAAATTGGGACAAGTACATATTTAAAAACACCTCTCTCTCTCTCTCTCTCTCTCTCTCTCTCTCTCTCCCTCTCTCAGTTTACATCAAATTAGGACAAGTACATAATCTCTCTCTCATTTTACATTAAATTTGGACAAGTACATAATTACAAACACCTCTCTCTCTCTCTCTCTCCCTCTCGCCCCCTTACTCTGAATTTTTACTTTTTTTTTTTTTTCAACAAAATTATTACAGTACATAAAATCATACTGCATCGGAAATCAGCGTTAGTCTGCCACTTTTGCTTACTGCCTGTCTAACTGTTTGACGTAAACCCGAACACTCTTGCACATATGACTACTGGTCTGCCTGTCTAGCTGTCTATTGGTATGAGTGCATCGTTGTACTTCTTTGTCCGAAAATAACTGACGCAACGCAAAACCTACATTTGGTAATTTAATTTAAACATTATTTTTCTAATGCGTTCGACTATACGATATATATATATGTACATATACATATACATATATATATATATATATATATATATATATATATATATATATATATATATATATATATATATATATATATATATATATATACTATCTATCTAGGACTCAGCATAGTAACATTTATCTTCGGATTTTAACCTTCTGATTTAAGAATAATGATTAAACAATAGACATAAGCCCCTAGGCCTTCACTGTGAAAATACCAAGGCCTTTTTCATTATCAGTTCACATTAAACAGTAAATAAATCATCACAATCAATTTCACTCAAGCTCAAGCCTCTCTACGACCCTCGACATTTCAATTAATGCTTAGTGACAGACCCAGTGATCTGCAACGCCATTTCGCAACTGTAAATCATTTACATGGCATGTAGATAAAACCCACAGATCTCCTCTGTGAATCTACCATGGTTATTTCACCTGTTAGTCTAAATCACGATATCTGGTTTCACTTCATTCTTTCTACAATCCTTTGCATTTAAATGAATGCTTATTGATTGATCGATCAGTGATCTGCAACGCCCCTCCGCAAAGGCCTGAGTGCTGCCCAGGAGCCGAGCAGAAGAATGCTTGGGCCGGATAACACGGAATCGATCACCTCTCGCTTTCACAGTCAAGAGATACAAAGATCTCATAGGCAAGATATTTTCCTACTGGATAAGATGCCCGTACAGCTGGCCCTGTCATCCAGGTGGCCAGACTGATAAGAACCTAAGCATTTTTTATGAGATAAATAGATAAATTAATAAATAAATAAATAAAGACGGACATTGCTGTTAGGTTGGTCATGAAGATAATATTCCGCAAGCTCAACTTTAATAAGCTAGAGAAAGAAATTTATTCGATACTTAGAGAGAAATAAGCTGGTTTTAAAAAAGGAAGGGGCTTTACAGATCAAGTATGCGTGAATGCTCATACATACTTTGCCGCAGTCGTCTCCAAACTCTTCAGTGCGAGGCGCAAACCGCACATTCTGCAAATCATTTTGCTTTCTTAGGAAAAATGCTTTTAAATGAATGACTGCAACTGAATTGAATGCTTAAGAGCTGTTTGGATCTTGTTTTTTTTTTTTTGTAGCCAGCATATGACTCAGAGCATGAGAGAAATGCGACAGTTGTAGTTAAACAATGTCGTGCTCACAATGAGAAATAAAGTTAGGAATAACAATGTCAAACAAAAGTAATGATCTGACAAAATGATCAATGACTTTACGGAAGACGAGAAATATAAGATATTTGTTTTTGCACTAATTTCACAGTTACTGTAATTTCATACTTTTTTACTAAAAATGAAAATCTAACCAATTTAGTGGACCAAATTAAGAAAAATAAGCACTCCCCAAGAAAGCACTTCACTATAACATACGAAGGGAGTTCAGAAAGAACCTGAGTCAATTGTAAAGGTAAAGAAAAAAATTCAGTCTGCATCTTCTACACAATTCGGCAATTAGTTTGGTAAAAAAAAAATCAGTCTGCATCTTCTACACAATTCGGCAATTAGTTTGGTAAAAAAAAAATCAGTCTGCATCTTCTACACAATTCGGCAATTAGTTTGGTAAAAAAAAAATCAGTCTGCATCTTCTACACAATTCGGCAATTAGTTTGGTAAAAAAAAAAAATCAGTCTGCATCTTCTACACAATTCGGCAATTAGTTTGGTAAAAAAAAAAATCAGTCTGCATCTTCTACACAATTCGGCAATTAGTTTGGTAAAAAAAAAAATCAGTCTGCATCTTCTACACAATTCGGCAATTAGTTTGGTAAAAAAAAAATCAGTCTGCATCTTCTACACAATTCGGCAATTAGTTTGGTAAAAAAAAAAAATTCAGTCCGCATCTTCTACATAATTCGGCAATTAGTTTGGTACAAAAAAAAAATTCAGTCTGCATCTTCTGCACAATTCCGGCAATTAGAGTTTTCAGTCGTAATCAACGGCAACTAAACTTGTCATATACTGGACGGTGTTGCTAGGAAAAAACGAAAACCATCATGACGATTCCGAAGCAATGAGTAGAGCGTTCATAAAAAGTTAAAAACACAATCCATCTAAAAATAATAATCAACCCAGGAAGATACGGTTTAGACCAACAGGACTTCGGTTGCTTTAGTGAAGTACTAAAAAAAAAAACAAAAAAAAGATCCCTCATATCACCTGAAACCTAAATTGGTGGTTCCCAACCTGGGTCAAATGCCATGATAAGTTTCAGGAAGCCACAGAAAAATTTTGGGAAGTTGGGAACCACAAAAATTCTACCCTATAATCTTCTGGATCTTAGTTGTATTAAATCTCTTAATCTATGCTGATTACAGCAATTATATTACCAAATAGAGAATAAATGTGAATTTTATAAAGGGTGATAGTTTCACAAAGGCTATTACAAAAGTGAAGTAGTTTTTTCCACTAATAATTTTGAGGACCAAGAGGCCAGAGAAATATTAAAAATTCCAAAAAGGTCACGAGTTAAGGGAACCACTGATCTAAATGATTTAAACTCTTTGAGGACCAACAGGCCAGATTACAAAAAGGTCATGAACTCAGAAAAAAAAGTTGGGAACCACTGATCTAGATTATTTAAACTTTGATAACCACCTATCATGATAATATCATACACCCAAACCAGTACCATGCCCGGATAAAAGAGGAGGGTTGAGGTTTGCGTTAACAATACCCTACTTTCTGAAATACGCATTACTGATTTTGAGAAACCTGCAACAGACCTTAGCAGTATGGTGCAAAATGACAATAGGTCACACGGAGGCTTACAAACCAAAACTGGAAGGATTAAGTATTCCATGATAACCATGGTTAAGCCCGTTTTTCTTCTTGCAAAGGCACCAACCATTGCAACATTGCAGATATAATTGATAACATTTGGTGCTCCTAATGGAACTCATTAGGCAAATTGCTTCTGACAACGTGATGAACGCTCATCAGAAAAAGAGTGGCTGAATCAGCTGCCCGATTAAAAGCGAGAGAGAGAGAGAGAGAGAGAGAGAGAGAGAGAGAGAGAGAGAGAGAGAGAGAGAGAGATTCTGACTAACACTGGGCGTGAAGGCTATATATACACATACACACACACACACACACACACACACACACACACACACACACATATATATATATATATATATATATATATATATATATATATATATATATATATTATATATATATATATATATATATATATATATATATATATATATATATATATATATATATATATATATACTGTCACCATACGCCTGTATCCTTCAAATGTTAATCTTCTGGTTCTCAGCAAGTCCTTTGGGATGAGGCTGCTGGCCACATGCACAGCTCTATAATCTTTAGTTATCAACTACCAATGTTGACTACCCATTAAGTATATAAGTCAATGCTTAAACCAAGAGGCAAAATGAGATTCAACGCCACCTGCCTAAAGCATTAAGCCCCTTTCAGGAATCCAACCTAGGGTCTTTTACTGGGGAGACTAACGTCCTAACCACTGGGACACTTGAACAGAATAATTCTGCATGACTGGAACTCCCTGCCTTCGAGACCGGGATACATGAGTTTATCGAATTGCCACTCCCACTGGCCTCTACTTTACAAAAAAGCTGATGAAACATTAATTCACTGTAATTATTTATGCAAAAACGGATGCATATAATTATTAAGTCTTTAAACTACCTAAATTATTTATGAAAGAAAGATTAATATATTATTAGTCTTTTCAAATGATTTCACACGATCTAACATATTAAGAAATAAATACATATGAATAGGACAAGTAAGGAGAAACAGTTATCACTGACAAATATCATCCATTAGTTATTTTGAGCCGCTGTAACCGATAGCCTTTCGTATCCAAGCAAAAGGCAGGAAAGAAAAAAAGAGGACGACAAAATATCCGATACTTTGTATGTGCAACCGATACCTTCCTACATTAACTGAATTATACATTTTCCGAATGACCAACAGCGTATTCCAGCACTGGAATAATTGTATTAATGCAATTTGAGGACGAAACATAATCTTCATGTCTGCAAAGGGGGGACGCCAATAAAAGTACGATGAAATATTTCTCCGTTTTAGAGATATTTCCTTGTTATTTCCGCCGATGGAGTTGGAAGTAGACTGTATGTTTTCTACAGTGCGTGCGTGTGTGTTAGGGCGATATCTCAAGAACCGGTAAACATAATTGCATGTAACTTGACGGATATCCTATTTTAAGTTTTCACTCACATCTGTCTATTTGTGACTGTTTACCTGAATAGCTCAAGAATGGCAGTACATAACTCGATGAAATTTTGTCCCCATACTTGCTAGGTGACCATCTTTATATGACTGACTTTAAGAAAAAAAATCATATATCAATTGACTATTTGTTGCTCTGCAAACCGTATCAAAACGTGCTTGATTTTTATCCAAATATTAATCCCTTACCAAATGTGACTAATGAATATATTCAACAAATTTCACAAAATTCTGTAAACTTAATCTAGAGATAGCTGAGTAAACGAAAACACAAAACATACACATACGAGCTGCGTTGGAACCCGGCGCTACTCGTCATGTCTCCCCTACACTCCCGATCCCCTACCTACCCACCCCGCCCCCACACGGGGAGGACAAACAGGTTTGCAGGAGGAGGGTGGATATGTCATGTCTCCCCTACCTCCCCGATCCCCTACCTACCCCGCCCCCAACCGGGGAGGACAAACAAGAAAGATCCACTCGGATTTTATTATATATGCATACATACACACATATATATATATATATATATATATATATATATATATATATATATATATATATATATATATATATACAGGGTATATATTTGCCCTAACGGCACAAATCTTTTGTCTTTCTTTCAGCCTTCAATGCCATGCTGAATATCACATGTCAGAAAAAGGCGTTTGGAATGAAATAAAAAAAAAAGAATCACTGACTAAAGGGCTTGCAATATGCAAGAAAGTAAATTGACTGACGTACAGGGTACAGTCATGCTCGATACCCAGCCCGTAAATTTGCATGATTCATGACGAGAGAGAGAGAGAGAGAGAGAGAGAGAGAGAGAGAGAGAGAGAGAGAGAGAGAGAGAGAGAGAGAGAGAGAATTATTCCCCCGTAAAAGTAGTATACCGTAAAACTAATGAATATAAAAAGTTCATAAAATATAATCTTGTATAGCCAAGTAAATATTTATTTGTGTATAAGATAACGTATTTTTCTTTTCACCGTACGCCTTTTCTCTGCAAGTCTTTAGGGTGGAGTTTGCTAACCACACACCATAATTACTCTACCCTACCAGACACTGGTAACCTTGGTAAGCTGGGACTGGTGGGCCATAGGCCAATAAATAAATAAACAAACAAATAATATATATAAATATATATATATATATTATTAGTTTATTTATTGGCCTATGGTATACACACATATACATATGTTATATATACAGTATATATATATATATATATATATATATATATATATATATATATATATATATACATACAAATATATACATATATATATGTATATATATATATATATATAATGTATATATATATATATATATATATATATATATATATATATATATATATATATATATATATATACATCTGTTTCTAAGAATTAATGAGACTGCTATTAACGTCTTTGCCTATGTCCGACACAGACAGTCCAGAATTGTGGGGTTAAGTTATAACTTCTTTACTGCTTTGCTGGTTACCCGTCCAGATGTTGGCCTAACACAACAATGCTGAACATGATTCACCCAGTCCCTTTTACCTGACTGCAAATTTCACTGTTCCTATTTCAGCTATATAACTACAGTATAATTCCAAGTGGTCTTTAAAATAAGAAATTTTCTTAAAACATTATAATCACTTTTTCTTGTCATTCTTTACTCTTTTCACTTATTCCTTTCAGCATCTTCGTCTATGTACCTTACACATATTGGTCAGTTTTACATTCTCTCACAGTCCATTTTCATTTACCCCTCAAGTTAAGTATACCTTAGTTTCACCAGACCACGAGCTGATTAACAGCTCTCCTGGGGTAAACAGTGCTGTCACCTATCAGTACTTTTTAATTTCATCAGAAGCGTATTGGGTGCTTTAGTTTCATTAATATTATTTCATTTTCCCATTCACTGATTAGTCATGCCCACTTTACTTAGATTCCTTATAATATTTAGAGTCTACTGGCTGCAATCACCATGATCCATTACACCATCCAGTTGCTTTCATACCTTCAAGTTTACCTGTTTACATACAATTCACATTCACTCTTCCACATAAACCTTTTTTCTATGATACTTATTAGTTACTATCTCTATCTACGCTAATCATTTTCTCGTCCTAATATTTAATTATTTCATCTTTTACCATCTTGTCGCTTTTAATTCTATACGTTAAAAACTGCATTTCCCTCTTAACAACTAATCACTTTCACGTCCTGAATTAACCATTTACTTCACTTTCACCTCATTACATCTACAAAATATCCTAACAAGTCATTTTCACCATATCCTTTTTCTGTTTTCCTTCTTACCAGATGCTCACTTTCATCGCAAACTCAAAATTTTCCCTAACCAATTATTGGCATTGCTAGTCATTTTATATTTTATTTGACTGTTTCTCTTCTTACCAAGTAGTCACTTTAACTCTCCTTACCAAACGGTAAATTTAACTCTCCTAAATCACTTTCACTCTATAATCTATTTCACCTCTTATATTTAGCTATTTTCTGTCTTGCCATCCATCCAGCCACGTTCACTCACAAGCCCCACAACTTTCACTTAACAAGTCACACTCACTTTCACTTCCTCCCAGCCTCTCCCGCCTCCCACTTTCGCCTCCATAAAAACTAATCCTTCTTTATCTAGCAACTCGTCGACACCAAACCTCTTTCCACAGACTCCTTGACATCCTCTCACAAAATCTTAAAACCTTCACTGGCCCAAAAATTCCTTCACAAACCCCCCATTACCCTTCCTTCCTTCCCCACACCCCTGGCCTACTCCCTTCCTCCCTCCCTCAACCTTCCCTCCATCATACAGAAGGAGTTTTGCTCAACTTTGGCGCTCAACATTTGCCTTGGAATTAAATCATATCTCGTCGAGTTTTCCGTTGGTCGTGTACAAAAAAAAAAAAAAGAAAGAAAAAAAAAACTCCCGGAACTGAAGATAGATATGGGGAGGTTTGAAAAATCAACCTTCAGTCTGAGGTTTCTTACGGCTGCGATTAGCACGTTATCTTCGACAATTTTTCCCTCTCGGATTCTCTCTCTTTCCATTCTAAACCTCATATTTTATTTATTTCACTACAAGGACTCTCTCACTGTCTCCGTCTCTCTCCTTTCATCTTTTCTCTATCCTCTTTCTTATTGTTTCCATCTCTCTCTTTTCATGTTTTCTTTCTCCTCTTTCACTTTCTCTCCTCTGTTTCTACCTTTCTTTTATGCCTATACATTTTTTCTATCCCTTAATCTCTGCTTCCTTCTATTTTCTTCCACGCTCTCTCTTTCGCATCCTCATCTCCGCATTTCCTCCTCTCTCTCTCTCTCTCTCTCTCTCTCTCTCTGTGCGTCCCTCGCAGTCAAGAGATACGTCGGACAAATTGCTGTTGAATGATTTACAGAACGTCCGGTGAACTATATCCATCGGCCATCTTTAAAAGGAACCGTTTGAACGATCAACCAGGCTTCTTGTCTCCTGTCTCCAGTGGAGCCTCTGTCACTATGTAATTCTGACGGATGATGGATTCTTCTCAATCTTGCTTCTCCATTTCAATGACTTCACACAAACACACACAAACATATTTAGATAAAAGGTATCTATATATATATATATATATATATATATATATATATATATATATATATATATATATATAGTGGTAATTAATACATGAGAACGTGTTTCACAAATAAATTTCTGGCTCACATCGGGAGCGAACCCCGGTCTTTCAAGCGAGGGGTTCCAGGGCGTTAGCAATTCCTCCAACGAATTCATCCCTACCTGGTTAGCCTTTGTTACCATCTAACTGTCAACTAGCAATTTTGGATAAGGTTGCTAGCACTATCAAATCCCACCCTGACAGCAAACTTCTGCAGTCCATTAACTGCCATGAACTGAATTCTCTGCTTAGGTCAGAGAAGCGTTAAGGTAGTGTGCCATAACCCTCTGTTCTCTTCTGGATAAACCTAGGTTCTTTCGCTAGCGTGGCGGACGGACTACAACAAACCTCATTTTATACATATATATATGTACGCATTTTGTACATACATATATACATATATGTATGTATGTATATATATATATATATATATATATATACATATATATATATATATATATATATATATATATATATATATATATATATATATATTCCAGTTCAGTGACGGCATCCTTGTAAGTATTTTCAAAACTGCAAGGCAGTTCTAATCTTTTGAATATGTGTTGGGTATTTATAGTGTATCTTCAAAAATACTTGCAATTTATGAAAGCCCGAATACATCAATGGCATGCTATCTGCAAAAGAATGATCATTCAAATACCGTGGATTAATACAAGAGTTATCGGAATATTATCAACATCGCTCATCACAGAAAAGAGGCATTATTGGGTATCAAAGTTCCTATGTAAATATAAACAAAAACCTCATCATTCTGAAAACTTCCTTAGATTGTAAAAAAAAAAAAACTATTCCGATTAATAATCCTTCACACTCAATACTCATGTCCTCCTTCTCTCTATTTCTTTCCATTTTCATTCTATTTCGGTCCCATCAGCTCAGGAACATACTGCTGCACAGTCTAAGCAACTCCAATTTCCTACCCGGCTCGGCAGAAGAGGCATCTTAGATTACCGACGTCTTTGATTGGTCGAGTCTTTGATTGTCTCTCGCCGCCTATTGGCTGGATTTTCGTGTCATCGTGACGTCTCCGGCAGCGTTCGCTCCGTCAATATAATTCCTTTGGGCGGAACCTCTTACATGAAGTTAAACTGGGAAAGGGTTTATCTCTAAGTGGTGTTTATATTTAGGAATGAAAAACACACAGAAATGGATAGAGTGAATTGTGGTCTTGGATTCTGAAGAAAAATATGAAAAACACAACAAAAATGGAAAAAGCAGGATAATAAATGTTTCTAAGGTAAACAGGAGAGATGATTACGGGACTGGCAAACAGAAAATAAATCGACTGCATTAATATGAATACCTATTCCTTGGATAAAAGATAAGAAAGATATGATGGTGAAAATGGAAAAGAGAAACAGTAAAAACAGAAATTCCATGGAAAAAAAAAGAATCAAAATGCAAGAATAATTAAACGCGGTAGGGAGGGAGACATAAATAAGAAAAATTCAGAAATCTTGGGTTGAATGGGTGGAAGAGCATAAGACTCATAAATAACACATTTGGACTGTGAAAAATATAAACAAAACTGGTGAAAAGAGACGGCAGAAAAATCATATCTACATAGGATAAAAGACAGAAAACGCGATATATATATATATATATAATTATATATATATATATATATATATATATATATATATATATATATATATATATATATATATATATATATATATATATATATATAATATAATATAATATATATATATGAATGAATTTGATCACATCACCGTGATTCATATGCAAGCATTAAGCTAAACGCGTCCTTTAATATCCAATTCGCTCTACCTCGGAAATAATATATTTTCATATATGTTACCTAACTTGTTGGCCGTGTGGTTAAAATGCGCGTCACTGTAGTCCTGAGTTCTTGTCTTCCGTGGTTCGAGCCCACGAGACGACGAACTTATTATCAACTAAAAAAATTCCCTTTCGGGTAACATGTATGAAAATATATTATTTCCGAGGTAGAGCGAATTAGATATTAAAGGACGCTTGTAGCTTAATGCTTATATATATATATATATATATATATATATATATATATATATATATATATATATATATATATATATATATATATATATATATATATATATAATATTGTAATAACCTCTTATCATTATGCAATCTATTGGTTGCAACTTGCACGGTACATGATTATGAAAATTACTTCTTGTATTATCTCTGCGTAAACCTTAGAAATGTCAACTTATAAACTAGGTAAAGCTAAGTCGTTTGAGACCATCATCAGGGGGCTTACGAATATCTTGTTTATTACGGTTATTAAGTGGTTATTTGTTTTAATTGTTTACATATTCGTTCGTTATTTCCTTTAAGTAAAGTTTTTGTTTAATTTTACTTCTGAATTATTAATATATATACACATATATAATATATATATATATATATATATATATATATATATATATATATATATATATATATATATATATATATATATATATATATATATATAAACAGCTCTACTTCAAGTAATATGCGTTCAAAATTCCGCGTCCTCAAAATTCGTCTTTCGATAATGAAAGGAGTATGTAAATCGTTTCTCACTAACCAAAGCGTTTTGATATCGCTGTAAAAAATAAAACCATTTTTCATGAATAGCCAACGTTACTCAATCATCAGCATGGAGCTTTCGCTGCAGAAAACTGTTTTCGACGAATTGCGCAACCAAGAGCACGTATTTTTATCGGAAGAAGGCTGCTTTCGCGGAATAGTTAAGAACTGAAATCATTCTCCATACCATAAAAACTTGACCTAAAATATGCAAGCACTCTCACAAACAAATACGCACATACATACACACCTAAAATCATACATACATACATACATACATACATTATATATACACACACATATACGAGTATATATGTGTATACACACACATCTATAAATATATATATATATATGTGCGTATGTATACATACATACACATACACATATATATTTACATTACCTATCTATCTATCTATCTATAAATACCGCATATATACCTATTTATCTATCCATCTATAAATACACATATATTTACACACGTGCGTGCGTGTGAATGGTAGCGTGCAAATAATTAAAAAACACGAAGAATAAGCAAAATAATGAAGTAAACTTACCTTCAAAAATGGAGTACAAAGACATTCGAAAAAGCTAAAGCAGGAAAAATAACGGACAGAGCATCATATTACTTTCACGACTTTTGCAAATCGCCATTACCTCTGACTAGCAAAGTTTTGTCGGCAATCGAAGAATTCACCCGACCTGAAATTGAGCGGAAATACAGTTGTAGATATAGAACTCATGTTTTGCTAGACACTACCGATAATGTTTCATTTTAGCATATACAAGCAGATGAGGAGTAAGTGTGTGTGTGTGTGTGTGTGTGTGTGTGTGTGTGTAATATATATATATATATATATATATATATATATATATATATATATATATATATATATATATATATATATATATATATATGTATATATGTATGTATATGTCTATGTATACATACGCACATACATATATACACATATACATATAAATATATACATATATTTTATATATATCTGTATATGTGTATATATATATACATACATATATATATATATATATATATATATATATATATATATATATATATATATATATATATATATCATTCAGATTGACATGCATACACATTTGAATAACAAATTATGAGATGAAGAATGTTGAAAATTATTATAAGCTCACAAATAAAAGAAAAGTAACACCGAGTCAATCAAAATAATTTCATTCGTAACAATACCACAACAGACTAACACAGAACAGCGCCCAGCAACACCTCCTCCCGTCAGTGCTGACGAGTCTTCAACGTAGACCGAGTCTGAGAAACATCTAAACACATCCGGGTCTTTAGCAGCCGTCGCAGAGAAACTCCGCGTTGCAAACGAGCAAATTTGACTAACGCAACAAACCCATCGAGTCGGGAACTGAATAGGTGCAAACTTTTCCCAGCTTCGCCCACTGAGTAATCAGCTGGTTCCACTCCAGAATGGGGAACGAAAAGTGCCATAACAAACTGGCCGAAAACGCACCTAGGAGGCTGTTTACAACTGCTGATGCTTCAAAATGACATTCTGTCCACGAGGACAGACAGTATTATTAGTATTAAAGATGAAGCTTCGTCGGGCATTATTCCTCATGGTGTGGGCGTAACTCAGTCGACTACTGAAGATCGAATGGATGTTATTGTCCTTCTAAACCAGGACCCACTTATACAGGTCAGCCAGACAGAAGCGGGCATTTTCTTTCTTTCTTTCACGCCGACGCTATATACCTGGGCCCCAAGCCTGAGTGACGCACCGCACTTCTGCTAACTTTCTTTGCATTTTATTTTTTAATTGCAGCTACGCCTTCCGTCCTTTATTTCACTTCATCCAAAGAGTTCCTGTGGTTATTTAGGGTTTATCATCTAGCATGCATGTTAAATACAAATACGTTATTCCACCTTCGTTCGCATTTGATCCTAATCTGGATATAACATCATACAAGAAATAATAGTTTATAAACTCATTCACATATGTAGTTTTAGTCTTTTTCTGGCATCTCCCCTATTTGTTTCACCTTCCCTCTTTCGCTTTGTTACTTTAATGTCTAATCCTAAAGTAGACTGATTTTTTTGCAAAAAAATACTGCCTCATCAGGAATATTAATCTGAGTAACATGAGTCTTTATGCGTTCCTTTCCTTTAAAAGAGATTTACCGTGTATTGCGGTGAAGATTTCACACAAGGTGGTTAGCTGTGAAAAAAAAAAATCCTCTGAAGGTACATACAGTTCCCCTCTGTTTATCATTTTTATCCATGACTCACAGGTACTGTATGTCTGTCGTACCTAAACTGGGATATTCTGCACAGAATTTTTCACAATGCAACCACTATATATTTAAGAGCTTCCTCTTCGATCATAGCTGTCCCTGTTTTTTCATTGCCTTCATTTAAATACTCTTTTTATAGCACTTGTTAAATACATTTCTAAACTTTTGTTCAACATTTCACGAATCCATGCATCAGATACGAGATCTTTACTGTTCAGATAAAACCCTGAGTAAACTAAGTTATTTCTGATCAATTTCATTAGATGGGGGACATCAGCAAAAGCATATACTTCCCTTTCGGCACTGGGCTTTTTAAATGAAATTTTATTTTCAAGTGGATTAACATCAAGTTCCTTTCACATGCGAAGACTGCTTGCTTTCTAAATCATGAACAATTGCAACTACTGGATACCCGATAGACGCCACATTTATTACAATATCTATAACACTTTCTTTACATTCGACTGGTCAAAGTCATAGTAAATAGGTTGCTTCCACTTTCCAATAAGGCCTTGCAACGTGACTGCTAAAACTCGGTCATGTGGTTTGTGTAACACATCCATACCTTTATCGTAGCACCACTCATTGCTGATAGACATTTCGTCAAAACTTGAAACTACATTTTTTTCATTTGCAGTGAATGTGTGAGCTTTAGCTCGCAATAATGACAAGACGATTCTCAAAATTCCCGGTTCGCAGTAGAAATGACTTGCTCTATCTTTCAGCATGCTTTCACATGGCAAGGGATATCCTTTTTTCAGTCGCAAATACCTATAGCACTTAGGACTTAGACTTATTAGTGTTAAGGCTGAGGCAATATCTTCATTGCTTCATTCACTCTCTCCCTCTTCTTGTTATAAGAGCCTTAATTTGAGTTTTACTGAAAAAGGTTCAAATACACTCTGTTCTTTTTGTAACAACATTCCTTATAATTTGAAAAACATTTCCATTTAGATAAGATATATATATTTTTAAGTAAACAATTTCTTCTTTAAGACTGTTTACCTCTTCTTTTAGTGTTTTTATCTCATTTCTTGTGACTTCTGGAATATTATTTGTATCTTCTTCTACAACGCATCTGTACTTACCTTGTCATGTACAGTAATTGCACTGAAATCTTCATGCTCAAATTACCCTTTTCTTGTTCATTATTAAGAAGTTCTCGCAAAAAATTTTTTAGACATTTCTGTGATCTCTCTTCTCGGGCCTTTGATGCTTCTGATACGACTATTTCTGGAACAATAAAAAGAGAGAGCGTGAATATGAAATTATCATTTTCAGTTTAGCTTTCTTTATACCAGGATATCTCTCAGTATATATCTATGAATGCGTGTGCGCGTGTTTTGAATCATACTGATCAATGTAAGCAAAGGTATTTCAAGTTCCAGAGATGCTTCAATTCACCTTTTGGCAATTGAAGTGCTGGAATTGCACCTTCCTTTAACATCCTCTTATTTCTGGGGCTTCAGCGTTCAGCAACCGTGATTTCATATCGTCGATGTAATCTTGTGGGCTGAAGTGAACTGAACACACCACTGCATGCTCGGGATTGATTGGATCGGAACGGCGAACCGCATTTATCCACTTGCCAGGGATGTTTATCTTTCGGAAACCTAAAATATTTAATGTCCGTCTTTGAATTTCCTTTTGGTATATGGACATCCATAGACGGAAGTTATTAGGCATTTTAGATGAAATAGCACAAGATAATACCACGTACTGTATTGAAGGTAACTGAGCTGGGTCAGTACGGTCTAGGTGTTGGGGCTCAGTTGACTTCTTCTGTAGCGTGAGTCATCGATAATCTCTTGTTTGGCTGTCCTGTATTTGTGGGTCCTGTTCTAAACAAACGACCATCACAGAGAGGTCTTTGGCGCATACGCTAAATCACGATGTGAAGTAGTTCCACGAGCTATCCCTTCCCCTCTTAAGTGGAAACACCTCCTCTACTGGGAAGATGAACCAGACCAGCTGAAGAGTGAGGCCAATGGAGCATTTGATGGAACATATAGAAGCCTTTTCTGCTCGGGTCAAGAATCTAAAATGAGCTATTTTAATTTTTTTTGTGTTGGGGGGGGGGGTGAGCGTAGAGTTTAGATCTAACCTCCTTGCTGGCAAGGCACCTTAGCCTTTCACTCAACATTCTTCCAAAGAGAAATCTGATTTCATAAATCTTAGTTTACCTTTAAAAAGCTGAATTTATTGATAGATTTTTATGTGTAGGCGTCACGGGAACGCTG
>JANJGK010000031.1:18105131-18110687 GCA_039081455.1 Macrobrachium rosenbergii
GAGATCCTACACTCGGCAGGGAATCTGAAAAACCCTCATTTCCTTCTTAATTTGGTTCCAGCCTTCGTAGTGACTGTTAGAAACCAAGAATAACCGATATGAAAAAATTCTCATGAAATTTCGACAGGAAATACATCCAACAAATCATTCTTTTCACAGCCCGTATCAATTTTACTAGCCGAAATATGATCGAATTCTCGATTGAGAACGACCTAAAACCCCAGGAACTTGCTAAACAAGATTCCAAACAGTGCGATATATAAAAAAATGTAGAGAAAAAATATAGCAAACCTAGAAATCGATCAATCAATCAATAAGAAATAGATCAAATTAATAATGAAATATTTCTCAGCTCAAACGCGAATCACACGTGTTTGGAATGCATTCCTAAGCCTCGGTTCCACACACACACAGACATCACAGACATCCTACCTACAAACAGGTCTGTGTACACGTGGTTTAACCATCTTCCGCCGTGTAAATTATATACACTTACCTGTTCGGGACGCGGTCGAACAATAATTGGACCAGAGTTAATTAAACGCAGGTAAATTAAGCCAGTATAGGCCACCAGGATGAGATAGGAAGGGTGCCCGACCTTCCCTCTTCTACAAATGGAGATATATACTTATACGTACACCCCAAAAATGGAGTTTGACCACTCCCCCACAAATGGGGTTAGATATTAACACTAATGCACCCTTAAAATGGCCTACGACCCCACCGTTCACCAAATCTTTCCTAACCCCATAACAAGTGTTTTGCCTTTCCACAGATAGCGTTATGTCCAAGTACTATTGACAAGCATAGGGGTATAACTAAACCGTTTACCCATTCTTTCTAAACTCAAAGAAAATGAAGTTACAGTGGGTACCTGATCCTGCCAGAGATGGACTTGACCATAATCTCCCAATCTTTCCCTTGCCCCACAAAGAGAGGGTATGGCGGGCACATGGCTCGGCCAGGAATGGGATAGACCCCTCTTCCGTCAACAGACCTTCCTCCTCCACAAAAATTGAGGTACGACCTATTCCCAATCCCCCCCCCTTTCTCTCTCTATCTCTCTCTCTCTCTCTTGTGCTCTCCTTTATCTCAGTTAGTATGACAAGACCAATGAGTCACACTGTCAGTCCCCATAAGTACCTAAAAGAAGGCTCTTATACAAGCAGGGGAAAAATGGAGAAAAGTAAGACAAATACCCCTTTTACCCATAAATGGGATGTAACATCTGGGTTGTAATAACACCCCTCGCCGCCACCCATTCATGAGGTAAGTACCCCAATTCCCTACCCATCAGGAATGGGGCATGCATTCCATTCCCTTCAGCATGAGATATGGCCCCCACTTTCCAACCGCAGTCCCTCTTTTTTCCAATTTGGGCAAAGTGATTATCTTTTTCCGGTATTCTAATGGATGATTGATCTCATCATGCGTAGCCTATTTCATCTACCGCACCTCCCCCCAACACCTCTCTCTCTCTCTCTCTCTCTCTCTCTCTCTCTCTCTCTCTCTCTCTCTCTCTCTATATATATATATATATATATATATATATATATAATATATATATATATATATATATATATAAAATATATATATATATATATATAATATATATATATATATATATATATATATATATTTTTTTTTTACATATAAATATATATGTATAACTGGTTCATGAAGATATGAAACGTGATGAATGTATAAATAGAAAAGGCAAATGCCACGAAGGAAAAAAGAAACAACGGAGTGGTTGCTAGGCCTATCAACACAACGGTCCTTTACTAGCAGACTCAGCTAGTAAAGGACCGTTGTGTCGAAAGGCCTAGCATTTGCCTTTACACACACACACACACACACATATATATATATATATATATATATATATATATATATATATATATATATATATATATATATATATATGTACTTATGTGAATATATATGTACATATGATTTATATATACATATATATGTATACACATAATTATATAAATATACACACATGTGTGTGTGTGTACTTGGAAGAGTTACGTCATTATGGGACACACATTACTCATTTTTAGAAAATGAAATTAACCCCAATTATTTAAAAAAAATGAAAATTTATTTTTCTTGCGAGGGGGAATGACCAATAAAAAAGTAGTTTCAAAACACAAGGCGCAGAGTTTCTGCAAACAGTTAAGATATTTATCAGGGTGGAAATAGAATGTCCTAACAAGAGCGCTCTCCTTCCTCGGGGAATATTCCGATCTCGTACATCTTCTTCACGTGGCTTTTGGAGAGAGTTAGTGTCCATTTGCTATAAGCGAGTTAAAGTTAAGGTCCCCCTGGGTCTCTGTAGGCTCATAGGGCAGGCGCTGATCTCCTGTTTCTTAGGCCGACAATAAGTGACAGGCAAACAAAAAGGTGCAAAAGATGAAGGGGGTGGGGGCAGAGGTTAACACCAAAGTATTAGACAAGTCACGCCTACTGAAAGACAAATTTCTCGCATCATCGGAGAGTTTCCTTCAGCAACGTGGAATTCTCTGACTTCCTCTGTATTTCGTGAAACCTGTTTCTTTTCAAGAACCTGGCTCGATGGCTACAGTTACTAAGACAATATACTATGTAAATCGATCAGTCAATGTCATTACTTGGTAAGTTCAATAATATTGATTCATATGCATGCAAGAATAGCGTTGATCGCAAGGTTATCGTGTCAAACCTGCAACAGGCGAGAGGCGTCTATTGCAAACAGCCATGATATTTGTGCAATTTAGTATAATTTATTGTCTATTAACAATCCGCTCTATAAAAAAGTATGATAAACCGCCCAATTAAATTTACTCCATTCTACTATAAAATGCCAATTTAAAAAACTCTGTTCCTTCAAGACCCGGCAAGTTATTTCTAAAAAATTTATTTTCAATATAATTTTCTATTTAAAAATCCCATTAAACATTTGTATATAGTTACTTTAAAGTGAAGCAAAATAAGTTTATCATGAAACAATTTTCCTCCAGCCAACCAATGTCATTATAGTTAAGAATTATTAAACAAATAAACAATAAGAACACAAAAACAAGTAAAATTCCTGGATCCGAGTCTAAGTCTGGATCGATCTAACAACAGCATCAACGCTTCTTTGGATCACAGATTACACATTCCCCAGTTGTTTACCGAGATCCATAAATCTCCTTTTGAGATCTAGTCCAAACAGTTCAAAATCGGCTGGAAACTGTGCAACTCCCCTGGCGAAGCCCATTACTGCAATGATTCTAAAGTTGGCCACATTATACAAGATAAACCTAAGCCGTAAACCAACGGTTTGAAATTCGGCCTAAAATTGCCAGTTAATTCCAAATCATAGGAGTTACAATGAAAGCAACAGGTAGTTGTAAGTAGAAATAATATTTATCCCAAAACTAATGGTTGACACTTCTGGGACCATCCCCAGTAAAGCAAAAAAGGTGTTTGGTATGATCATACGCAAATATGTATGTGTATATAGATGTATATATATATTTATAAATACATATAAGAATTTCTCAATGCACGTGTGCCCTTTTTTTATAATCATTAATATTTAATACAAATAACATACACATACAATAAGTGCTGCTGCGTCGTCCAAGATTCTTACTTGCAAGCTATAGTGAAATCGATATTACTAAAAGATATATGTGGCTTAATATATAAATAAATATACATATACATTTATATATATATATATATATATATATATATATATATATATATATATATATAATATGGAAATTAACACATGGGAACGTGTTTCACAGAAATAAATTTCTGACTCACTACGGGACCGCTGCGATAGTGTGTTAGGCCGTAGTCACCCGCCCCGGAAAAAACCTTAGGTAAGTAAGTACCTAGGTTCCAACTTCTTTTGTGACCTTTGTTCGGTCCGGTGGTGAGTCAGAAATAAATAAATAAATAAATAAATAAATAAATAAATATATATATATATATATATATATATATATATACATATATATATATATATATATATATATATATATATATATATATATATATATATATATATATATATATACTGTGCGTGTGTGTGTGTGTGTACTATGTATGTATGCATTTACAAAACCACCTCCTTATAATATAAACCGTGATAACAAAACTTATAAAACCCTACAAAACTGCTTCAACAAAACCTAGGATTTGAAACAAAGAACAATAATCAACAAGTCATCATTATATTCAAATGAACATCTCAGCAATAATAACGCCATGAAAGTATGTACATAAAAATTTCTGCATTTCAGAGCCCAAACATAAGGGATGTTTTGAAGGGTAGTCGGGAGCTTGCAATGTCCGTCCTTTTCATAGCCTTAGGCCAGAGAGAGAGAGAGAGAGAGAGAGAGAGAGAGAGAGAGAGAGAGAGAGAGAGAGAGAGAGAGAGAGAGAGAATTATTTAGAGAACTTACTTGATATGCCTGTGAAATACGCGCTGGAGAAATTTTCATGTATATTTTTTGTATGCATATGAATGAACAAAGACAGGAAATAAAGAGATGGATTAAGGGATATGGATGACTTGAGAGAGAGAGAGAGAGAGAGAGAGAGAGAGAGAGAGAGAGAGAGAGAGAGAGAGAGAGAGAGAGAGAGAGAGAGAGATGGGGGAGAGATAAGCCAATTTTCACAGGTGTAATGGAGACGGGAGGATGCTAGGGCCATCCTCCCATGTTCTCTGCTGGAAAATACTAGGGAAAGTATCATGTATTTTTTCCCTCTGTATGCTTGCGTGGATATACACAGGAAAGCATTCAGGTATGTTTATGAACATACATGTGTGTGTGTTTGAGTTTATGCATGTGCTTGTATACTATAAATACATACAATATATATCTATATACATCAACACATACAAAAACACTCGCTTCCTCACACACAAACACAAACATACATACATATATATATATATATATATATATATATATATATATATATGTGTGTGTGTGTGTGTGTGTGTGTGTGTGTGTGTGTGGTGTGTGTGTGTGTGTGTGTGTGTGTAAGCTTATGAATGTGTCTCTATTTCACTGTACTTCACAGTACCTTGTCTTTCGCAAGTTATTTAACAACCAGAGAACTCAATCTGAAGAGCATAGTGTTTTGAAACAAGAAAACATAATTTGCACGACTCTGGACTACTGCACTGAATAGTCTTCAAATGCTGATGACTCAAGCAGGTGGACTGACTCTCAAACTGATTTTCAAATATGAACTGGCGTTACAATGATGAAATATATGTATGGATGAATAAAATGAATTCTTGCAAAGATCAAGAAAGTGAGTGAGATAAATTGATGGTCATTCATGATACGTCTTAGAAATTAGATGTGAATGACTACATTTAAAAGAAAAAAACTTGTTTTTAAATACCTACCTTCTACAACATACAGATACATGCAGAATTTTTCCTCCTAATTTATCAAAAAATTTCTCCAGTTCCAGGTAAGTGACATACAACACTGAATTTTCAATCTGGAATGTTATGCCATGCGAAAGATACTCAAAAATATTCCGTTTCTGCAA
>JANJGK010000031.1:18110787-18113287 GCA_039081455.1 Macrobrachium rosenbergii
CGTAAGTACGTACATCCTACATATCAATGTATGATCACTAATGAAAATGTACAAACTGTAAAATTACCTTCTTGTGAACCCAGATGTCTCTAGTGCTTATAACTAAATGCCCTATATCAATGTATGATCACAAATGGAAATGTAAATAATAACTGTTTGGCGCAAAGAAATATTCGGGGGGAAACAGAAAACAAAGCATTGTTTATATTTAACTGCCTTATGTATACTTACATATCAATGTATGATTAATAATGAATATGTACTAATAATCCTTTGGCACAAAACATACAGTATATTCTTTTTGGGAAGAAAGAAAAAAACGACGAAAAAACCAAAGCAAAAGCAATAAAAAACAAATTAATCAATGTATCATTATTAATGAATATGAACACATAATTATTTGGCGCAAAATACATATTTGGTAATAAACCCAATCACAAAAGCAAAAAGAATGAGAAAAAATTAAATAACGATAATAAAAAAAGATGACGGTGTGTGTCGCTTCAAATAGACTGACCCCTGAGTTGGCAATTTTTAAGATGGGCTCGTGACTTGAGATAACTTATTTGACATAAAATATTTCCTAATCGTCATTTGTGACTGACTTTATAACTTAAAAGTTTATTTTTGCTTAAGTATACTAATCATATCATCATACATTAATTATGCAACCCAAACACTAGTATATATATACTAGCCGACTAACCCGCCTCTGCCCAGGAAAACTCTGAATGATGACCAATAAAATTTCTCTCTCCAACTCTCTCACTCTCTCCCTTTCCTGTTAAGATGGTTGCTTCAATTACATTATCCAACATTTTTGTCATATTTGCATTTCACCCCTTCTCAACCCCCATTCCAACCGGGGCTTAACTTGGACTTAAAGGGCATTGGGAGTGTTACTATCCATCTCAACGACATCAAAAACTATGAATTAGACACTTATAATCTTTAATTTTTTACATTTTATTTTTCACCCCTTCTCATCCCACTTCGTATTTGGGGCTGAGCATGGACTTAAAAGAGCATCAGGAGTGTCACCATTCATCTCAGTGACCTGGAAAACTATGGATTAGCGACTAATATCTGTCATTTTCGGTTATTTTTACGTCATCCCTAACCCCCCTACCCACTTTAGTGCCAGGTATGTCTTAACCCCACAGTATTCTTTTTCCAGATAGTAAGTCATATGTATACCAAAATGAGGTATGATAAATTCGTAGAGTTTATTTAATTACTAAGTCTAAGGGCAGAACCACCCCAGTTTTGGGGAATCCCTTCCCACCCCAACCCCTTTGATGCCCTTTGGTGCTAGTGGTGTCTTACCCCCCACAGTATTCTTTTCTACATAATAAGTCAGATGTACACCAAGTTTGGTTTAAATTGCTCAATGCGTTTCAGAGTCATGCTCGAACACACACACATACATCCATACATCCATTTACACACACACACACAAACACACACACCTACACACACACACACATATATATATATATATATATATATATATATATATATATATATATATTATATATATATATATATATATATATCTATATATACATACAGTACATATATACATATATATATGTGTGCGTGTGCGTCAATACCTAAGACACTTCAAAGAGATAAATGTCGATTCCTAAGAAAGAAAAGAATGAGGTCCGTTCAGTGATCTAATTCCGGACACAGACTCTCGAATTAAATTCCAAAGCATCGTAGTAATTATAACTTCACTTCAGTGAGTTTAAGTCTTAACTGGGACTTCTCAGTGCGTTTGCGGGTTACGTGAAAACTGTTAAGCAGAATCTCGAAATTTTTGTCAGATTCATGACTGTTACTGGATATTGCTTATTTCGAAAACAGAGTATCGAAACTGGGTACGCAATGGAACCACGATTGGAGAATGAAAATTCCAAGGTGTCACTAGACTTATGTAACTGTAATTGCAAAGGTCCAAAAGCAAAGTAATGCTCAGGCACAGGAAAGACCTCTGAAGGAACGACTTTCGAATCACAGTCAAAATACCCGAGTTGAGTTCCATTGCTTTTGGACCAACGTTTTTGAGAATGCAACAGAAAAATATACAATTCTAAAAAGCCAAAATCGATATCACTAGGGTGGAAATCTACGAAATATGTAAGAAGGATTAGCAGTTACTTCAGCAATTCTAAGACGTCTAGTTGCATCTGCAGAAGTTTAAGGAGCAACAAACTAATTAGCTCTCATCTGAGAGCAGACTGAATCTTTCACAAAATATATATGCAATTTCTAAAAAAAAATTTTCAACACATCTAAACTGCTCTCTAACTGCAATTTAGTATTTAATAAACATATTACCACTCTGGCAAGTCCAAATGATTTAATGGTACTAAAAGCACTCCTAAGAAGCCTGTTGTGAGACGCCAGACGTTCCAAGGATAATTAGTATGAGTTCCTACAACCACAGAGCATGAGATCTTCATAGCCTAATGTCCGTTAAAGGTTAATTATTTCA
>JANJGK010000031.1:18118287-18123287 GCA_039081455.1 Macrobrachium rosenbergii
GTGACAAAATGTCGATTAAATACGTATCTCCATTCTCCTCTTTTAGGTAGGAAAAAAAAAGGCAATGAAGGATCATCACCGAGGAGAGAGAGAGAGAGAGAGAGAGAGAGAGAGAGAGAGAGAGAGAGAGAGAGAGAGAGAGATTACGCAGTCTAATCTATTACGTGTTGAAATAATTGACAAGAAATATAATAGTTTACATCAAATAGGCATATCAAGTAAAGCTATATTTTGTTTACATTTTTCATCTGCTTAGTACTTTTGTCTATTTACATTCTATACAATCTAGTCTACTATGGATATATTTCCGTCCCCAGAATAACATCAATATATTTTCTATACCACTGGTCTTTATAGCTATAAGTTATGAAAGGCAGCTTTATTCTGAATATTTCCTTATAACTATAAGCTATGAAAACCAGCTGGTTGTTCTGTTAATTAAGGTTAGCAACTTTGGATCTGGTCAGTACTTGGATGGGTGACCAGCGGCTTATAAGGGACACGGCTTGGTGTAGAATAGAAACCTCATCCTTAGAAGACTCGCAGGAAACCGTAAGAGTGGCACCTTCTAGCTTCATCTCTCATAAGGGAAAAAGCATGTGGTGGAATATATATATATATATATATATATATATATATATATATATATATATATATATATATCTTCTTCTTCTTTTTCTTTTAACGTGCTTTTACTCCCATTTTTGTATGGGGTAAGTACGATGCCTTCTTTTGAAGGACTTTTTGATTTGGCTTTGGGGTAGACCTGTGGTCTGGATCGGCTGCCCTGCCTGACATCGCTTACACCCCGGTACGTATGTTTCATGTATCATACCCGACCCAACGCCGTTTCTTCCCAGCAGCGAGAAGTTATTGTGCGGGTATGGCGAGAGTTCGAGACGTGTGAGATGTTTGTTATGTTTTTAGAAGGTGTTGTAGTGGCTTTGTTTTGTGTGTGTATTTAGTCTGTAACATCCATTTGCTTTTTAAGCAAACCTATCCGTTGATTACATATATAATCCCGGGATGTCTACACGGATAGCAAAGTGTCTATATATATATATATATATATATATATATATATATATATATATATATATATATATATATATATATATATATGGACATTATGGACGAAACCCTCATCTGTGATGGGTTTTTTTTTCACCAATATCTGTCTTTATAGTTTCATTTTTTATGCCATTTTATTCCTTGATAATGAAAACATATATTATGTGTATGAATGAATTTTATCACATCACCGTGATTCATATACAAGCATTAAGCTACAAACGTCCTTTAATATCCAATTCGCTCTACCTCAGAAGTATATATTTTCATATATGTTACCGAAGGGGAATTTTTTAGTTGATAATAAGTTCGTCGTCCCGTGGGCTCGAACCACGGAAGACAAGAACTCAGGACTACAGTGACGCCTTTAACCACACGGCCAACAAGTTGTTGGCCGTGTGGTTCCTTTCGAACCACGGAAGACAAGAACTCAGGACTACAGAGACGCCTTTAACCACACGGCCAACACAAGAACTCAGGACTAAAGTGACGCCTTTAACCACACGGCCAACAACTTGTTGGCCGTGTGGTTAAAGGGGTCACTGTGGTCCTGAGTTCTTGTCTTCCGTGGTTCAAGCCCACGGGACGACGAACTTATTATCAACTAAAAAAAACTCCCCTTCGGTAACATATATGAAAATATATTATTTTCCGAGGTAGAGCGAATTGGATATTAAAGGACGTTTGTAGCTTAATGCATATATATGTATGTATATACATACATATATATGTATATAGCTACATATACATGTGTGAGTGTGTGTGTGTTTTTATTATCAAGCAATAAAATGGTATAAAAAATGAGACTATTAAGACAGGCATTGGTGAAAAAAAAAACACAAAACCATCACAGATGAAGGTTTCGTCCATAATATCCAGGTATTTTTCCAGAAATATATCGAATGCCCTGAAGAAATCGAAAAGCTAAGAAACCTAGACAGACTTTGACAGTGATTCTAATTTATTTAAGGTGAGAACATGTCTTTCTCAAAAGAAATTGGGACTGAAAAGAAGAACAAGCAGAAGTCGTGAAAAAATAGAAACCCAAAATATGAGGGTTTTGACAAAGGAAGAGGATCCTCTTTCATGGGGGTAAGGGTCCTACTGAAGAAACGATTGATTCTCTGAATAAATCACGTTGCAACAACATAGGCGCTGAATGTGTGCCCAGTGGATGAATAATAAAAGGAACACAGAAAGCTGAAGGTGTTCCGAGAGAAATGTGGACAGTCATTCCAGATGAGGAACATGGGAGCCTTGTGCTACATGTTGAAGCTGAGCAAAAGATTAATGAACGTGAAAACTGGAAACTGGATCATGGAAAGGTGGAAATGGCTACAGCCAAGTACATAATGAATGTCCTATGGATGCCGACAAGTCAACGGCATGTTAGAGATATGGCACTGGTGCTATATTAGCAGGGAAAAGGATAATTCAGAGTTTGCACTCTGAATATCCCATTGAGGTGGTGTTGCTTAGAGAGCAGGATGTTCTTACAAGGTTATGCAGCTTGCCTTAAAAGACAGCAACCTGAGAGAGAAACTCTGACTCAAATGCAGGATGGTTATCGCATGAAGGGAAAGAAATGGAACATGTCCTTTGCTGGATATCACAAATGTTGTTTTGCCTGGAGGTTGAGTATTTCACTGGGGTTTGATATTTACTCTTCCAGCAAGCTTGAATATTTCTTCCAACAATACTCAGAGGTGTTCCAACGCCCATTTGGAATCTTCTCAGTTAACGAAGGTCTCCATATAAGCCTGACAGTGTTCTGATAACAAATTTATGAAGGTTTTCCAGGCCTACATAGCTCTTCCAGGAAGACTGTGGAGGTTTTCCAACAACCCTACAGAAACCTTTCAGGGACTCGTTTCCAAAAATTCCCACTGAGGTCTTACAAGACACCTAGAGTACAGAGGCCATTCTGGCATGCCTACGGAATCCATTCAACATGTCTACTGGTCTCTTTCAACAAGAAAAAAAAAAGGTATTCCACAATGCATGTGTCTTCCGGTAAGTCTATGGAAATATTCCAGCAAACTAATGGAAATCTCCCACCAGACCTTTTCCAATTAAACTACAAAAGCACTGCAAAAGAATCAACAGACAGGAAACCAACGGAAGACCACTTCACTATACTCAACTAAGACAGAAAGTCCCCCTCCATCACGAAAATCAATTGCATCAACCTCCAAGCGCCCTCATATCTGCTCATCCTATCTCTAGGCAGCTTTTTCCTGCACTGTGAAAAGATACAAAGTCTCCGCAATTCAGTAATATCAAAAACATGACTATAAACATTATTAAACAAACATTATTCGAACGTATTCAAAGATCACATACCAGTACGTATTTGATGCTGGAATCCCTTTCATCGTAAAGTCATAATTTTACATATTCAAAGTTTAAAGCTCCTTGCTTTCTTAGCTTCCCGTATTTATTCTCATCTCGTTTTTATAATACCATTCAAACTGTTATTGGTCTTTATTTGCTTATTTACTTTCATGTGCGTTCCTCTATACTAATCTTATTCAATACATTAATAAAAATAATATCAAATTTATCATAAAATCAATAACCAGATTTTTAATTCCAATGTACCATAAATAATCTATACGCATATAACTAGACTACATTTTCAAAAGAGAAATAATACATATGAGAGGAACTTACGTTACCCGGATAATCATTAGTGTTCAGTATAACGACCATATTTACATTTGTATTTTGAGAAGACTCTTTTCTAACGCACCATAAATACCTGATCTCTTTGCGAATATCAATTACATTTTAGATACTATTCAATATGCACTGTTCTGTCAAAGAATATAAAACTGTCTTAGCTTTGAAGGAACCGGTTTTCTCGATCTTCATAACTTTCATCGACTCCATTATGCATTCAGAAGACTCACATCCCTGGTTATGAGAAGAAAAGAAAAAAAAATGTTCACAAAATTTGAGGTGTATACCATATCCTTGGTACCGTCATCTTTCCCAGTCTTGGGTTGGCGTTTCCTTAACTGAGGGTACACTTGAGCACACCTTTCTTTCCTTATTTATATCATCTATTTGTATTTTCGGTTTACTGTATTGATATTCACGATAATTTTTCAAATCCAAAAGCAATGCTATTTCCTATTCACTGTGTTCATTCTACCCCTTTCACCTCCAGGTTCTCATTCTCATGTGTCTATACTATTCAGTGGATGTTAATAATAATCATAATAAAGATCTGAGATCGATACCTGCTGAGGAAAATACTCTAAGCTCATTTCCTGAAAACTACATTCACTAGGATTCTACTGGCCTTAGAAGAGAATTATGTGCGGGGTAGTTAGACGTATGTGGTGGGTCACAACTCACAAAAAAAAAAAAATAATAAATAAATGTTACCATCCTGCGGAGCCAACCAATCTCAGAGGGAGAACATTTCGACAAAACAAGTTATACGTTGAGCAGGGCCCCGTATAAGAGCAGAACTCCCACCCGAGGTAGATTTCTCAATTGGAATCGTAGCTAAACTATTAACAGCTGCTTTGTTCCCTGTCTCTCTTCACCTGACCTAATTATGTGGCTTGGTTCTCTTTACTAATTAAAAGCTCTCTTGTTAACACTTCTCCCCCTCACACATACGCTTTCGCTCTTTCTCTCCCTCTTCTTATGTTCATCTCTGTACTCATGAATGTGAGTATGTGTGTGTTTGTGTGTTTTTCTATGCCTCCCCGTGCGTACTTATGTTGTTTCTTTTTTCTCCCCCACCCTTACTCTCTCTCTCTCTCTCTCTCTCTCTCTCTCTCTCTCTCTCTCTCTCTCTCTCTCTCTCTATGTTTGTAGCGGTATTTCATTCCCTGTCATAATGGGTGTGTGTGACTGCTCTGAGCAAGCATAGCTGTGATGTACTATCTCTCTCTCTCTCTCTCTCTCTCTCT
>JANJGK010000031.1:18125787-18128287 GCA_039081455.1 Macrobrachium rosenbergii
GTGACATGACTTTGAAGGTTCTAAGACTAAGAATTTTAAGTCACATGACGAGTTTCAAGGTTCTAAGACTTTACAAATTTTGCGTGAAATGACTTTCACGGTTCCAAGACTTAAGAAATTTTCAGTGAGAATGACTTTCCAGGCTCTAAGACTTTATAAATATCATGAGACATGACTTTCAAGGTTCTAAGACTACAAATTTTAAACGACATGACTGAAAGTTCTAAGGCTACATATTTTAAGTAACATGACTTCAAAGGTTCTAAGACTTTACAAATATTATGTGACATAACTTTGAAGGTTCTAAGACTACAAATGTTAAGTCACATGACGACTTTCAAGATTCTAAGACTTTACAAATTTTACGTGAATGACTTTCAAGGTTCCAAGACTTTACAAATATTATGTGACATGACTTTCAAAGTTCTAAGACTACAAATTTTAAATGTCATGACTGAAGGTTCTAAGACTACATATTTTAAGTGAGATGACTTTACAAATATTATGTGACATGACTTTGAAGGTTCTAAGACTACACATTTTAAGTCACATGACGACTTTCAAAGGTCTAAGACTTTACAAATTTTACGCGAAATGACTTTCAAGGTTCCAAGACCTAAGAAATTTTAAGTGAGATGACTTTCAAGGTTCTAAGACTTTTGAGTGAGATGACTTTCAAGCTTCTAAGACTTTACAAATTTTTAGTGGCGTGACTTCCGAGGTTCTAAGACTTTACACATTTTAAGCGACATGACTTTTAGGAATCTAAGACTTTACTAATTTTAAGTGACATGACTTTCAAGGTTCTAAGACGTGACAAATTTTAAGTGACATGACTTTCAAGGTTCTAAGACTACAAATTTCAAGTGAAAAGACTTTCAAGGTTCTAATACTTTACGAATTTCTAGTGGAATGACTTTCAAGGTTCTAATACTTTACAAATTTCAAGTGAAATGACTTTCAAGGTTCTAATACTTTACAAATTTCAAGTTAAATGACTTTAAAGGTTCAAAGAATTGACAAATTTTACGTGAAATGACTTTCCAGGTTCTAAGACTTTACAAATTTTAAGTGACACGACTTTCAAGGTCCCAAGACTTAACAAATTTCAAGTGAAATGACTTTCATCTTCAACTTTACAAACTTTACGTAAAATGACTTTCAAGGTTCTAAAACTTGACACATTTCAAGTGAAATGACTTTCAAGGTTCCAAGACTTAACAAATTTCAAGTAAAATGACTTTCAAGGATCTAAGACTTTACAAACTTTAGGAAAAATGACTTTAAAGGTTCTAAGACTTGACAAATTTTAAGTGACATGACCACTAAAGCTGGCCACCACAGCCTAATATGTTTACTTCATAACATATGGAAATCTTTGGTACTTAAAGTGAACAATGTTCCACCGCAATCAAAGGGAGAAACTTTATTCCATCTCCAGCTTAATCAATTAAGACGTCTATATAATGTGGTCTACGTCTTGAGATCTGAGTCATTACAATTCTATATGTATAAATTTTCAATCACACACGTATTACAGTGCAATTTCATCCAACTGTTTTCCCATATAATTTGATGCAAAAATTGGTTTTCTGATGCAAAAATCCGTAGTATCATAATAATAATAATAATAATAATAATAATAATAATAATAATAATAATAATAATAATAATAATAATACAAACGAAAACAAACTGCAATTGTAATAATAAGAATATTAATATTGTACATTACATATAATATTTACCATCAACAGGAACAACAGAATAAAAATTTACTTGAATAATACTTTTTTTGTTATAGCTGCTAACAATAACAAACCTTTATATCAGCTAAGTTACTGCTCTCTTTACCAATAATAATAAAAAATGTTCTCGAACTTGAAACGGCATCAAACATACACAGAAACCTCATAACCAGAGAGCAGTTATTTCCTAGAAACAAATTCTGTTAACTTCCATTCCTCACATTTCTCTCCGATGCAAGAGATCTCGTCTAAACACCACATCTACAAAAGTAAAAATCTACACAGTGCGTTTAGGAATGAATAAAAAAAATACTGAAACTCGTTACGCGTGTGTCTCCCGCATTAGCGAGGATTTAAAAAGCTTATATTCGTTATTTGGAATCTCATTTTGCATTAAGGCGCTTCTTACTAATTACGTATATCATGCTAAATTGATACCATTTTTATTAATATTACTACGGCTATTCTTATTATGAACCTGTATATTATTATTCTCTCTCATCAACAAAGGAAAAAATTATTATTATCAAATAATAATAATTATTATTAAATACTAATATTTATGCAATAAGTATAGGAATGGAATATAAAATTTAGGCCTAATGCCATAGCTGGGACCTATGAGGTTATTCAGCGCTGAAAGGGAAATTGAGGAAAAAGGTTTGAAAAGTGCAACAGGATGAAATTCTCACAGTTGCACTAAGAAACAATTGTTAGGAGCGGGTGGGCAGTAAGATGGAAGAAAGTTAATA
>JANJGK010000031.1:18133287-18156082 GCA_039081455.1 Macrobrachium rosenbergii
TCTGCCTGCTGTTGTTTATTTTTGCCTTTTTGTTTAAAGCTACTATTTGTTTAACTTGCTTTTGTTTAGTGCTGCCTCTTGGTTTTTTTTATGCTTATGGTTTCACTTTTTACCAGACCTGTCTCACTTGTAAATATTTTTAAAAATAAATTAATATTAAGCTCATTTTATTGTTTTTGTTGTTTTCTCCTCCTTTGTTTGTTACATCTGCCGTCAGTCATGACAGCCCCGTCCTGAGTATATTAAAGAACCTGCATAACGGCCCACTCGGGTCGTTACATATATATATATATATATATATATATATATATATATATATATATATATATATATATTATATATATATATACATATGTGTATCTGTATATTATAGGCACCTACTTCATACTTCAAACTGAATAAATCTGAAGGCAATTTCATAATAAAACTCTTTCTAAATTCTTTCATCTTAATTTAAGTAAGGCTAAACCCACTGAAAACTTTTATCCAGGAGAGTTTAGACACTGAAAGTCACCCTTTTAAAAGCATAACCTTTTGGAAATGTGAACTTTTACCTAAAAATAAAAAAAAAGTACTCGATTTGAATCGAGAAATATATTTTTCAAAAAATCCGTTCATCTCTTCACAGAGTTGGAGCCAAAAGGTATTTAAAATTGCATTATTTTACAAGGTGAGGTCTTTTAGGAGACTCTTCATACACTTGTTTTTTTTTATCTTTTATTGTTGGAACAATGAAACTGATGCAAAAAACGAACAACACGAATAATGGAATGTCCTTCGAAGACAATTTTTTTTTATGTTTCCTTATTTTCATTTGAACAACAGAAGTGATAAAAACATACATAGGAAATAGGCCCATAAGGAACATCTAAGGAAATAACTAATTTCGCAAAGAGTCCACGGCTGGGTTTTTGAAGACAGTTAAATTAAAAATACATAAGTGATAAAAAAAGTTGTTCGAACCAAGGAGAGAAATAAGCCCCGGTCTGTAAATGTCATTTTTACACCCAAATTTTTTCATGCTTTATAAAAGACTACCACTTAAAATATACTTCCTTGAAAACATACTTTTTTAGAAACATACTTTCTTTTCACTTTCTCTGTATATGAAGCAGTTAAAGCTTTGAACTGCCTCTGGAAATTTTCTTTCCTTATTTTCTCTGGCAAAGAAAGGTTTCATTAACGTATTCGGATAGTCTGAAAAGACGCAGGAGGATGTGATATTTCTATATTTGGTCACTCTAGTTCTAATTCTGAATGACGAAGTCTCTGACATGATCGACTTTCTTTTTTCTACAATGATTTCTAATTTAGAAAAATTAATTTTAAGCTGCAATATACATTGAAATTAAAAATAAATATTAAAACACACACACAAGCATAAATATATACTGTATATATATACACATATATATAAATATACATATATAACACACATCTATATCTAATATATATATATATATATATATATATATATATATATATATATATATATATATATATATATATATATATATATATATATATACTGTATATATATCAAGAAGACGTGAACTAACAATTTATATATATATATATATATATATATATATATATATATATATATATATATATAAATATATATATATATATATATATATATATATATATGTATATATATATACATATATATATATAATGGAAAAGAATGTGTCAAAGAGAATGTATCCCTTTTGGATTCGGAATAAAGTAGAGGCATTTACCGCCTTTTGCAAACACTCGCTCTCCTCATTCAATTCCAGCGAAAAGGGTACGTGAGAGAGGTGAGAAAAATGTGTAACACGCGCTGAGAGAGAGAGAGAGAGAGAGAGAGAGAGAGAGAGAGAGAGAGAGAGAGAGAGAGAGAGAGAGAGAGAGACGCAAAAGGTAGGAACAGAAATAAAAGTCAGAAGCAGAACTCGATAAGAAATGCAACTGAATAGAACAGAGAGAGAGAGAGAGAGAGAGAGAGAGAGAGAGAGAGAGAGAGAGAGAGAGAGAGAGAAGCCGGAAGCAGAACTTATAAGAAACTAGTGAATAGAACACACACACACACACACACACACAGAGAGAGAGAGATTAAGCACCCCAGTATGACGGAAAGATTGAAGTTTTAATGTATTTTCATATTTAATAGACGAGAGTGCATTTTTTCGCTGTACATGATTAAATCAATATAGACGAAATGGATATTTCAGACATATTTACAGACTAAAAGCTTGCAAGCCGACTAAATTACACTTAGAATCCAGTGCAACTGGATATATATATATATATATATATATATATATATATATATATATATATATATATATATATATATATATATATATATATATATATATATATATATATATATATTGTACATATATAGACAGATAGATAGATAGATAGATAGATAGATAATATATATATATATATATATATATATATATATATATATATATATATATATATATATATATATATATATATATATATATATATATATAATTCTAAAATAAGAGCTTTAGTTTTGTTAAAGCAAAGAAGAATTAGCATTGAGTGTCAGGTATACTGCCTCAAGAAATACATCTGAGAGCAAAAGAACTTAATAAACTTACTTGATACGAAGATTGGATTAAAGATCAAATTTTGGAATGAGTGCACTTCCGAAAAAGGTGGGCCTTCGTTTTAGCAACTGTTATCCGACTGGTATTGGCGCATGGGGAATGCCCGTCTGGGTACATGGGTCTGCCCTAAGCCTGATGAGGAAGCTTGTTTTTACATGATTTTATTCAACTTGACTTCTGCATCTGTTTGGGTCAAATTTTGTAACTCAATTTTCGACCTGTTGTCTTTGTCTGCTGGACTTGAAATTTTGCATGGCTACTTAATACCGGCGACAGTACAAACCTTACACGATCAGTGGGTCAGCAGTGACCTCTAGTGACCCTACAGTGACCTCCCCCAATATCTCAGGATTTGTATGAAACACCGGATTTTTCATGCCTTCTTCAACTCGGTAGAATAAGTTAATAACTCTACGGATTTTTCAAACCTTCTTTGGCTCGACAGGATCACACGTTCATTTTAGTTAGCTACAATCATAATTCTGTTACAATTTCCGTCAAAGCTAAAAAGCATAAAATAAAAAAAAATATAAAGATTTCTTGTAGCTTTTCCTTCCATGTTTGGCGCCCACGCTCATATTTTTGTAGATGTGATTAATTGTAAGAAAATCTTGGTGCGTCTCCAAAAATTATTTTTTACTTTTTAGTGCATTTTAATAAAAGCGTTTAAAATTTTTTTTTTTTTTTAATTTTTTTTATTTATAGGTTAGCCCTTAGTACTATCCCCCGAAAAATATCTGCTCCTAAATTTCAAACGAGAATCAAGGTCCCAACAAACAAATGAATGAATGTAAAGCAAAAATATAAACGAAAGGAGAGAAAAGCATGACTAAAGGTATCCTTATGCTAGGGAAGTCAAACCCAGGGTTGTAAGCGTTAACACAACAGAAGTCACGGCAAAGTCCAAGGTTTGGAAAAGCTGGTTTTATGACAACTGCAATGACCCAGAGAGCACGTCTAGCGGTGATGAGACTCCATTTAGACCTGATCTAAATGGACATGGACACAGCGCTCCAAACCTAGGGAACCAAACACTTGAATGTATTTCTTGAACCATACACGACATTTAATGCAAATTCTTTTTTGCAGTAACCGAACTAAAACTTTCTTATCCCGATTAGTTCTTTGGTGACTCACTTGATATATTCCTACGATCAGTGACAATAAAAAATTGTTTTTTGATCATTATTTAGATGAGTAATCACTCACGAATGCCCAGTGGTGAAAAGTTCCTTACCTGCTGATGTCTCGATCACGAATACGAACAAAATCGGATCTCATCAATATTTGGATAGGTGACCGGAAAGTAAAAGCAAGCCGTTGGCACATAACATACGTTCTGGGGCCACTGGCATAGGAGGGGGCTAGCAACCTCATCCGAAAAATGAGGATGATTTTAGTGTGTGCAACAATGAGCAGAAATAAGACCCAACAACTAAAGTAACTAAATGACTAATAACCAGAACTATTTATGTCTTTTGCTAATGAGATACTCAGGTGTTCCCAGTGCTTTCCATGCCACGTCTTTCCACTCACCTCCAGTCACCCGCCTCACTATGAAGTGCTTGTCTTCCCAGGGGTTGGACGAAGGACATATCCAAACCATCTCCATCTTCCTTATCATTATCTCATCTATATATGAAACTTCTGTAATTTCTCTCCAGCAATCATTCCATCATGTAATCTGAAAGCCATATTCTCCTTAAACTTTATTCTAAAATGCACAAAATCTTTTATAATGTTACTTTCATACTGTGATTCAAGTCCCGTATTGCAATACAGATCATAGTAATGTAAACTCTTAACTGCATATATGATTTCAGTCTATTTGATTTCCTAACCTTATTCAACCAGCCTTTTTCATTGTTTTTTTTTTTAAGCCTCTCACTAAATTTCAACTTAAAACAACAAGTACTGGATATCATTGCTCCTAATTTCTAAAAGATTCAACCACATAAATCCTTTTTCTTTATCTAATGTTATTTCCTCTCTTTGTGTATATTCGGTTCTCATTATCTGTTTTCTTAAGATTTATCGAAATTCTCATCTCTCTTGATACAGTATGTTTCTCAGTCTATTCAGCTGGCATAACACTGAACACACACACTTCACTTATACATACGTACATACTAGATACACCTATCTGTTTACCCAACATTCCAACAATATTATATTATAAATAACTCTAAGTTTCTGTTTCCACAGCGGTTGCTAGGCAACCCAAGTGATTATATTTAAATACTGCGTTCTATTCTACATATATCTTCGGTTTTCTTACGGGAAGCTTCTGGAATTCTAGAAAACATCTTATGATGCAGACTCTTCCCTTTATACAGATAAAGATGCCATTCGAACTATACTTGGTTTTATTCAAAATAATAAAAAGCATATGTGAGATTTGCCAGGTGTGTATACAGATATGTACATACATATCTGTATACAGACATATACATATACATATATATATATATTATATATATATATATATATATATATATATATATTATATATACATATATATATATATATATATATATATATATATATATATATATATATATATATATATGCATACATACAAAAGGCAAGATTCTCACATATACTTTTCATATTTTGAATAAAACAAATTATAGTTCTGATGGCATCTTCATCACTACACACACACACACACACACACACACATATATATATATATATATATATATATATATATATATATATATATATATATATATATATACATATATAGATATATATATATATATATATATATATATATATATATATATATATATATATATACACACATACATATTGCCCTAAAATGGAGAACTGCAGTATCTGCAAAATTTTCGAAATTGAGATATGCCACCTATTGGGCTCGTGAAACACTAATACACAAGTTACTGCAGTTTCAGAATGATTCCTCAATAATTTATTTAGGGGTCCCATTTGCGGTATCTGCAAAATCAGTAGTAAGGCAAGGGAAAACTGCAGTATCTATCATTTTTGTCAGTTCTGTATTTTTGCAGATACTGCAACCTTCCATTTTAAGGCAGCACAGTTATTTTACTTTTATTCATGCATTACAGTTTTATTATTTGTATTTGCCTCTCAAGGCTTATATATGATTTATTCTGACATTTCACTGTAAAGATGTGACAATAATCGACTGTACGTGGTCAATACAAGTTTCAGAAGAATAAAGTAGCCGAAATTTTTGCAAAGTTTGATGAGAAATCTTGTTTGTTTTTCATCATGCAACAGGACGTTATATGCAGTACTGTGATCAATCAACACAGGATTTTTACGCAAATGAATAATTAATTCCGACTTTAGTGTATTTCTCATCGACATAATTTCCTTAAGTATTTTCGATAAGAAATAAAGCAGAAATGAAATACATATATATATATATATATATATATATATATATATATATATATATATATATATATATATATATATATATATATACATGTTTATATATACATATACATATACATATATACATATATACACATAGTTCCAAACTTCCCTCCAGTCTGGCTGAGAAATGGGGACAGCTAATACTGCAAGAAATAAATTGATGTTCTACTGCAAAGTTAATTATTTTCTTTTTGTTAAGTAGAAAAATTCCTTGGATGGGAGAGAGAGAGAGAGAGAGAGAGAGAGAGAGAGAGAGAGAGAGAGAGAGAGAGAAATGGGATTATACACTGAAAATATCAGTTGATCGAGTTTCTATTTTGTTTAAATAAAATTGTTGAAATTTTTGTTCCCAGTTTCTGATAAAGATCCTTGATAAGAGTTAAAAAAAAAATAAAATAAAAAAAACCGCCAGTCAACCTGGCTCTTCTCTCCGTTTCTCGAATCTATTTTTTTTTTTTTTTTTTTTTTTTTATCTTACGCATTTCAGATTTCAAGCTTCCCAATTTTTCGCAAAAGGAGTCAAATCTTTACATCCTCTTTCGTTTTTCTTATAAAATTCTATATTTTTGTGAGTACTCCATTTTCTTTTTGCTCTATCATACGTGGATATAGTTTAAGAACAAAAATTGTATTTTTTCTATAAGTCTCTTTCCTAAGCTAGAAACAAACATTTTTTTATCAATGCCTGTGAAACTCGGCATCACCTAACAGGCCAGTTCTTCTCACATTCAATATGATGGAATCATCAATTTCTGGATTCACAGGCTTATTCTTGTTTCCTTCCCACAGCAGAAAAGCTTTGGATTTCTCTTCCTGCTTACGTTTTCCCATTTTTCGATAGTTGAGGGATTTTTCGCTTCCTCTGAAATTAAGTATAACGTTTTTTCGCTTCCTATGAAGTTAAGTATTACGTTCTTTCCTTCAGATTAAGTTTCTCTGTTCCCATGGGACCTCGATACATTATGTATTAAAAAGCTGATCTGAATTACACACTGGGAAAAAATTACAAACACGTAAAAAATGCGCCGAAGTTTCTTCGGTCCAATCGAGTTTTCTGTACAGCGTATAATGGTGTATGAAACTCTCAGCCACGGCCCATGAAACTTTCAGCCATGGCCCGGTGGTGGCATGCGTCCTTGGCACCTATAGCGGTGCCAGACGCACGATCATGGCTAAGTTCAACCTTAAATAAAATAAAACCTACTAAGGATAGCGGGCTGCAATTTGGTAAGTTTGACGATTGGAGGGTGGATGATCAACACACCAATTTGCATCCCTCTAGCCTCAGTAGTTTTTAAGATCTAAGGGAGGAGAGAAAAAGTGCGGACGGACAGACAAACAGCCGTCTCAATAGCATTCTTTTACAGAAAAATAAAAAAAAGAAGAAAGATTTTCCCTTTTGGCTTTGCATCGTTTTCTTGAATTTGTGTTCACCAAGTTTCAGTTGAATGAAAATTAATATTGGAAAAATTAAGCTGAGATATATCCGAAAACAACCAACGATGATAATTTATAAATAATCAGAGACTAAAAAGCAAATAAATTTATAATATAAAACATAAATGAAGGAAATAATAAAAGTAAAATTTATAAATATTTTAAACTACTTTACGAAATCAATTCATATGAAGTAGATAACGATTCCGAGAGATTTCTAAACGACAAAAAGAATGCAACAAAATTAGGAGTTGAATACATGAAAATTTAAACCTTTTACCTAACTACGTATGAAGTACCAAATAAATAAGTAAATAAATAAATTGAGGCGCTATTCAGCGAAGGAAACGCAGAAGGAAACAGACGATTCAGAATTGGCTGAGAGAGGAGGAGACAGGAATGGGGGGAGGGGGGGAAGGCTGGGAAGCGCGGGGGAGGGGGGGGGTTGAGAATAAATGGAAGTAGTGGGTGGGTCTGATCTCATCACTCATCATCAAGTGAGCAGAAGAAGAAGAAGAAGAAGAAGAAGAAGAAGAAAAAGAAGATGAAGAAGAAGAGGAGGATGGGGGGCGGGGGGGGGAGGAGGAGAGGGAGGCAATAGAAGACAAAGAAAAAATACAGCAAAACGAAGAATTCGTAGCAAGACGACGGGCAGAGGATATACAAGAAATAAACGGGCATGATTAAGAGATAGAAAGGATAAGGACACAGCGGTTCAAACGGAGTACGAAAAGAAAGGTAAAGAAGAAGAAAACGATGACAATAAACAACAGATGAGCAAGAATGAGAGATAAGAAGGATGAGGAAATAGCAGTTCAAACGGAGCACGAAAAGAAAAGGATGAAATTTTAGAAAAAGATGACAGAATAAAAAAAATAAAAGATGATGATGAATGCGACAATGCAGAGAGAAGAAGATTCGGCCGCAACGATTCCCATCAAAGAAGACGCCCTCTCGAGAGGGCTGCTGGCAAGAGGAAAATCCTGCGCTCTATTTGCTTCCGCTACGTACAGGAGTCTCGTCGGTCCCCTGTCGATTCCCGCTGGAATGGGAATGTAGATGAAAGGTAGAGGGTAGATAGTTGGTAAAAGTAGATAGATGGAAGGTAGAGGGTAGATAATTGGTAAAAAGTAGATAGATGGATGGTAGAGGGTAAAGTTGGTAAAAGTAGATAAATGGATGGTAGAGGGGAGATAGGTGGCAAATAAGTACATAAATGGAAGGTAGAGGTAGATAGTTGGTAAAAAGTAGATAGATGGAAGGTAGAGGGTAGAGTTGGTAAACGGTAGACAGATGGGAGGTAGAGGGTAGATAGTTGGTAAAAGTTGATAGACGGAAAGCAGAGGGTAGATAATTGGTAAAAAGTAGATAGATGGAAGGTAGAGGGTAGATAGTTGGTAAAAGTTGATAGACGGAAGGCAGAGGGTAGATAATTGGTAAAAAGTAGATAGATGGAAGGTAGAGGGTAGATAGTTGGTAAAAGTAGATAAATGGAACGTAGAGGGTGATAGTTGGTTAAAGTAGATCGATGGAAGGTAGAGGGTAGATAGTGGGTAAAAGTAGATATCTGGAAGGTAAAGGGTAAGTAGTTGCTAAAAAGTAGATAGATGAACGGTAAAGGGTAGATAGCTGGTAAAAATTAGATAGATGGACGGTATGGGGTCGAGTTGGTAAAAGGTAGATAGATGGAAGGTAGAGGGTAAATAGTTGGTAAAAAGTAGATAGATGGAAGGTAAAGAGTAGAGTTGGTAAAAGGCAGATAAATGGGAGATAGAGGGAAGATAGTTGGCAAAAAGCAGATACATGGAAGGTAGAGGGTAGATAAATAGTAAAAGGTAGACTGATGGGAGGTAGGAAGGCTGGGAGAGGCAGGGAAGGTGGATGAAATAAAAATTGGTTCCAGAAGGCTGGGAGGAGACGGAAAGGAGAAGAGTAGTGAGTCCCGAGTCGAATAAAAAGAAGAATGGCAATAAAATGAGGGCAGAAAGTAGATAGGAGAGAGGTGGCAGGCTTGCAAGTAGGAAAATAATATCAGGGGTAGCAGAAAGTCAGTGGAAAGTAGATAAGGAGGAAGAAGGCTGTAAGAAACAGAGCTTGGCAGATAATAATAAGTGGGAGGGAAGTCAATAGGAATAAAAACGCAGCTGTTCTCAACATTCATAAACCACAAAATGCCGCCACGTGCAGCCATTTCCTTTGAGTCAAGAATGTCGAAGGCTCACGCTTAATAACGGAAGGTCAAAATTAAGAAAAAGACCAGTGGCAGCTCCAAGAGACGATGGGAAGACAACGTGTTGGAGGGTTTACAAGCACTGGACATTGAAGACCCACAAGATAACTAGATTAAGATGTTACATCCCAGTGGCATGGAGGGGTTTGGTACCCAATACAATGACTTAAAATGAAAACTGCGAATCAATTGAATAAGTAGACTGGAATGAATAAGAAAGACGGAGTATGGTCTGATATACTGTACAGCACCAGCTGATGCTTGAAAATAAGGTAGCAACCATTACGGGATGCTGTCTGTAAGGAAAGAAGTTGAAAGGGAGATACAAGATAGTGAGAAAAGAAGGCAAAGAATGCGAGGATTGGGAAAGATAGCTCAAGACTTAGCATGAAACTGGGCAGCTGAAGAGATAGATAAAAAAGTGGGATAGTAAAAGGTGAGGAAATACTGACTAAGAGAAAGGACACGTAGGAAGAAGAAAAGAAGTAATTTACAGTGAGTTACAAATAACGATGATGAGTGAAAACAGCCAGGAGGAAGGTAAATGAAGGTGAGAAGTGCGAGAAGTAAGTTAAGCAAAGCAAAAAATAATAATACTAATAATAACGAATAAGAGAGCAAAGACGGTAGAAAATGACCTTGAAGAGAACCGTGAGTATAACGGAGATTGGCGATGATAAAAAGTCGAGTAGACGAAGATGATGAAAGACTTCATTACTTGAAGAGTGAGAAGAACCATACAAAGAAGCGATCCAGAACTTATTATATTATGATGACGAGTAAGCAACACGAAGTGACAGTTAGATGACATTAGGAGACGGGCTATGCAAAATCACAGCTTCATGATAGAATTGATATCATGTCAAAATTTACATATTTTTTAACTTGAAACATATTCATAAAAAACACGCTTTGGCCGTCGATGGCCATACTCGTTGTGACACCAGTACAGGAAAATAAAAAAAATCATCAAATGATGGTTCCAATTGGGAATATGCAGAAAACAGAAGTGGTTCAAATGAGGAAAAGAAAGGACTTCATAATCTCATGCGTAAACAAGAAATTTGGACTGAAATAGGTTTATTGGAGAGAGAGAGAGAGAGAGAGAGAGAGAGAGAGAGAGAGAGAGAGAGAGAGAGAGAGAGAGTTTACAAAAAGACGATAAAGTAAATTGTTGGCATTTATCAGGTGGAAAAGCGAGAAAAAGTCTAAAATAGAAGAGGGGGGGGGCAAGTTATTAGCATTTAACAGCCGGAAGCGGAAGTCGAAAGAACAGACGAAAAATAAGGAATTAAGATAAAAAGACAAGGCGAGTAACGAAACAGTGGCTGGGGAGAAAAAAAAAAGCAGAGGAGAGAGAGAGAGAGAGAGAGAGAGAGAGAGAGAGAGAGAGAGAGAGAGAGAGAGAGAGAGAGAGAGAGAGAGAGTGGCAAATATAGAGAATCAATAGGAAGCAGAAGATAGAAAGTGTGGAATAGAGAAGAATGGGAAAATCCCAATAAGAAATGAATTGTGCGGAATGAAGGGTAGTGGTAATAAAACATGGAGGAGGAAGAGGTGACGAAGGAAGGAAAAAGTGGGGATGAAGAAATACCGCGAATAACGATGATGGCCAGGAAGAGAAGCAGAAAGAGGAAAATGAATACCAGAAACGCGAACGAAACAAGGGGGAATAAAACCAGTGATAAAGATAATTTAATGGATAAATCGGTAATGATGGAAAGGAAATTAATAATAATAATAATAATAATAATAATAATAATAATAATAATAATAATAATAATAATAATAATAATAATAGTAGTAAATAAAAAGAGGAATTAATAATAATAATAATAATAATAATGGAATGGAATATAAAATCTATGTCAAAAGCCAAGCACTGGGGCCGATGAGGTCATTCAGCGCTGAAACGGAAATTGATGGTAAAAATGTTTTAAAGATGTAAAAAGAGGAAAACCTCGCAGTTGCAAAAAGAAACAATTGATAGGAGAGCGTGGAAAGTAAGATGGAAGAAAGAGAATATGAATGGAGGTACAGTAAAACGAATGAAAGGGGCTGCAGTTGAGGGCCGAAGGGACGCTGCCAAGTAACTTAAGTAACGTCCACAGTGCACCACATGAGGTGCACTGATGGCACTATCCCACTACGGGAAATAAAAAAAATTATGTTCTGTCAGTCCTGTTCCTAGTCTTATCAGGCGACTACGTAACACCTGCCAGCCTACCCCATCCCTCATTTACACAATTACAATTACTCCTCCAATTGTTACACGCCCCAGGACATCTCAGTTAGGTGAATGTTGCTCTGGATTTCTCTCCTGCTCTCGGTTTCCTTGTATCCAATAACCTCTCCTTTTAAAGAGGCGGTTCTATAACAGCCAGTAAAGTTAAGTCCTTTATTTTATGTTCTCTCTTATTTTCTCCAAATAGGAGTTGAATCAGGCTGCTCGGTAGGCATTCATATAATACGACGCAGAATACACCTACTATAGCTAAAAACCACCTAATGCATCACCTATAACCAAAACTGCACAAAACATGTTTCCCTCTAATTCTTCCTATGGTGTCAACAAGGAGAAAAAGCAGCGAGGCTTGCAATTTCAGCCACAGTGTAAGCAGGAACAGAGCTGTAGGGACTGCAACTTCATCCCTTGCATAATGAAGTGCCGAAGTGCAGCAAAGCTTGCAACATCACACCTTGTGTTTTCAAAGGTAAAACTAAGTAAGAGGTTATAAGACTGGTAACCTCATCCTTTCTAAAATCAAGGGAACAGGTGTAAAGCTTCAAGACACAATAACTGAAAACTCGAGGCCAAGGTGCAAAGCTTGCAACCCCTTCCTTTGCATAATCAATTGCAGAAATGTAGGACTTTGTCTTATCTCTTGAATAATCGACGTCATGGGTGCAAGCTTCGTAGTCTCATCCCTAGCATGATTGTGGCCAGAAATGTAAATCAACCCCTATCTACTAGATGACAGGTAAAAAGCATGCGACCTCATCCCTTGGAAAACATAGAGCAAAGGTGTAATGCTTGCAACTTCATCACTTCCGGAATCGAAATGCGTAAAAACGAATTGCATTAATGGAACCTGATGATGAACATATGCTGTGATTAACACAGAATAATGAATTAGAAAAAAAAAACAAAAGAGGGTGGATAGAGTGAAACAGACAATATATATATACACACACACACACACACACACACATATATATATATATATATATATATATATATATATATATATATATATATATATATATATATATTGTATGTATAGTGTATGTATGTATGTATATATATACACAGATATATATAATTCACCAGATACATGTATTTTTAATAGCCTCCGCGAACCGCTCGGTGTTCTCACACACTTTTAGATGCGCGTGTCACTACAAGCTTTGAATCCAGACGTAAAAGGAAAGAAAAAAAAAAGCCTTTCCTTCGGTGAAAAGTTCGAACCTTCTCACGCTAGCGAGGGTGAGATACCACTTGACACACTATAAAATGATATAGGATATAAATTTGTTCCAGAAAAATTCATTATGCTATTATCTTCCAAATCGTCATCACAGCGGAATAGGAAAGATTACGTAAGATTTTGAACAAGTAGCTTACTTCCTTTTTTTCTATAATCTGAAAACATTTAGCTATTTTCCAAATCTACTTCTTTTCATTTGTTCTATTACTCAAAGGAGAGAGAGAGAGAGAGAGAGAGAGAGAGAGAGAGAGAGAGAGAGAGAGAGAGAGAGTCTAATCAACAATTACCTGACAGTTAATGTGACAAGTATCTGAGACATTTTCTAGTTTTTTGTAACAGGTGCTGATTTAGGTGCGGTATTATACCAGAAACCTTTTCCCCGCTTTTGACCTGACCAAAAATGAATAGACTGTTTCGTGACGGTACAAGGTTTACAACCTTTTGTTAGGAATGAAAATAAACAAATGATACTCGCAGATTCACAACCTTCATGTTTGAATCCTTCTCAAAAGTCAAGTTAATGTCTGTACCGCAGTAACACCTGCTTCTACTTTTACGCAAAATGTTTTAACAGAGATCAAGCCACAAAGAAAACGCACTTCGGGTTGGTCAAATTTCTCCAAAGAGAAAGGGACACATTATCACGACAACCATAAACACGACCACCGTTTGGAAAGGCTTTCTCAAATGAGGCAAATTGTTGCAGAAGCAAGAGGAACTGAAACACGAAAGCAAATACTTCCAGGAATTTCTAATAAAGCCCAGCCTAAGGCAAAAGGATTTCCACCTTATTATTAATCATTTTATCTCCATAATTACAGACATTTATCATAGCTTCTGCCGCTTGGAACATTTAAATCACACTTCTGACTAATAACAATGATACTGTGACTTTAATTACTAATTACAGAACTGTGTTTAGCGCAGTTCAAAGTACTCGGGGTAAAAGTCACGATTAATGATAATATTATAAGGTTTTTTCTTACTAAGTACAGAAAAACAATTCATACTGCTTAAAAAGCAATTTGAATATAAAACTCACATTTTATGGCAATAAAAAATAATTACCAGTTAACTGGAGTAATTTTGCCTTTACAAATAACAAAATGATATTTGACATAGTGTACCATTTCACCGTGAAGTGGTGGTAATACCAATGCTAATTCTAACAACAATCCAACTAACACTACTAAATAATCTATGCCAATTAAAGGATGAAATTTAACTTACCTTCAAGAAGACAGAACACTGAAACCGCAATCTGAACTTTCAAAAAATGACCACCATTAGATGCCGAAGTTCTAATAAAAAACGCTTTTCGTTTTCACTGTATTTCACTTTTTCTTTTTGAGCCTGACAGCCCTGACGTGAATCATTTCGACTCCGAAAAAGGGGAACAGTGTGATATGATACAAGCACGCCGTGGACAGACGTGACCTGGCCCTCCAGAATGAAAATAAGGCCGTAACCCCTTAACACTTTCCCACTAAAGCGAAACGTTCCTCAAACAGCAGAATCAAACGTTTTTGTAAAAGAAAAAACGAAGCGTTCTTGTGAGAGAAGACCACGGTAATTTCTAAATATGACAAGTAAAAAATGCGCCGGCCGGTGCAGCGTACAATCAAGGCCACCGAAAACAGAGCTATCTTTTAGTGGTCTCAGTATGAGCCACGGCCCATGAAACTTTAATCACGGCCCGGTGGTGGCCTATCCTATGTCGTTGCCATAAGCACGATTATGGCTGACTTGAACCTTAAATAAAATCAAAACTACTGAGGCTGAGGTCTGCAATTTGGTGTTTGATGACTGGAGGGTGGAAGATCAACATAACAGTTTGCAGCCCTTTAGCCTCAGTAGTTTTTAAGATCTGAGGGTGGACAGAAAAAAGTGAGTACGGACAGACAAAGCCGTCACAATAGTTTTCTTTTCTGAAAACTAAAACTACTGTCTCTCATACGGCAGAATGTACGTTTCCCAAACGGTAAATTTAAGCGGTTTTTTTTATGGTAAAAAGGAACTTTGTCTTCTCGTATATCCATACGTTTTCCAGATGGAGAACTGCGGGTTCTGCAAACTTCAAACATTAGCTTCTTTTACGTGGTAAATGGTACAACCTCCCTTCCTCACAAGTTAAATTGTATAAACGTTTTTTCAAATTATATATATATATATATATATATATATATATATATATATATATATATATATATATATGTATGTATATATATATATATATATATATATATATATATATATATATATATATATATGTTTCTTTCACGGAACAAACATACGTTTATCAAATGGAAAAACTAACGATAATAAACGTTTCCAATCAGTAAAACTAAACGCTATCACTCTGAAAACTAAAAGCTCCGCAAATGGCAAACTTAAACTTTTTCTAGAAATGTCAAACTAAATCTTACAAATGTTCCTTACATAGTGAAACTGGACATTGCTAAAACGTTTTCACAATTTAGAAAATTGGCATCCGGAAATAAAACAAGTTTGAAATGTTTCTCAGATGCTGAAACTACTCATTGGAATCTTTTCTCGGTTGGTAATATTGGAAGTTTTCAGTGTTTCTCAAATGATAAAGATATATATTCTAAACTTTCTTACACTGTGAAGCTAAAAACTTTCTAAATTTGTAAAGTTGTGTGTGTTTTCAGCTCTTCAAAAATCACAAAGTGAAAAGCAGTTAAAAGCTTTTCACTTTGCAAAATAAGTCTAATGTTCTTTAGATGTGAATGGAAAACTAAACGTTTTGAAAGTTTCTCAAATAATACAACAAAGTTTTAAACATTTCACAAATGGTAAAAACCACACGTTTCAAACCAAACATTGATTAATAATGTCCATATACCTGGCACGTAATTGCTAAGGCAGTGACCCCATTATAACCTTTCTCACCGATAAAGTTGACCATGGTTTAAAAAAAGTAAAAAAAAAAAAATTGACAGACTCATAATGAGAAGGGGGTTGTAACTGTGTAATGAAAGTACATAAAAGGTAGCAACACGGGAGAGAATGGGAAAGAAATGCACCCCCTTCCTCCGGGCGATGTTGATAGAGAGAGACGAGGTGAGATATGAGGGGAGAGAAAATGGCTACTTCTAGAGATAGAGAGAGAACGCGGCTACTTCTAGAGAAAGAGAAAGTGGCTACTTTCAGAGAAAGAAAAGTGGCTACTTTGGAGAAAGAGAGAGAAAGTGGCTACTTCTACAGAAAGAGAAAATGACTACTTCTACAGAAAGTGAGAAAATGGCTACTTCTAGAGAAAGTAAGAAAATGGCTATTTCTAGAGAAAGAGAAATTGAGAAAGTGGCTACTTCCAAAGAAAGAGAAAATGGCTACTTCTAGAGAAAGAGAGATAGTGGCTACTTCTAGAGAAAGAGAAAGTGGCTACTTCCAGAGAAAGAGAAAGTGGCTACTTCTAGAGAAAGAGAAAGTGGTTAAATCCAGAGAAAGAGAAAGTGGCTACTTCTAGAGAAAATGCGGCTACTTCTAGAGAAAGAGAAAATGGCTACTTCTAGAGAAAGAGAAAGTGACTACTTCTAGAGAAAGAGAAAGTGGTTATTTCTAGAGAGAGAAAGTGGCTAGTTCCAGAGAAAGAGAGAAAATGGCTACTTCCAGAGAAAGAGAAAGTCGCTACTTCCACAGAAAAAGAGAAAGTAGCTACTTCCAGAGAAAGTGGCTACTTCCAGAGAAACAGACAGAAAGTAGCTACTTCTAGAGAAAGAATGTGGCTACTTCTGGAGAAAGAGAGAGTGGCTAATTCTAGAGACAGAGAGAAAGTGGCTACTTCTAGAGAAAGCGAGAAAGTGGCTAATTCTAGAGAAATAAAGAGAAAGTAGCTCCTTCTTCCAGAGGAAGTGGCTACTTCTAAAAATAAGTGAAAAAATAAGTGAAAGTGGCTACTTCTAGAGAAAGAGAGAGAACGTGGCTATTTCAAGATAAAGAGAGTGGCTGCTTCTTCTAGAGAAAGAGAAAGTGGCTTCCTCTAGAGTAAGAGAAAGTGGCTACTTCTAAAGAAAGTGAGAAAGTAGCTACTTCTAGAGAAAGAATGTGGCTTCTTCTAGAGAAAGATAAAGTGGCTACTTCTAGAGAAAGTGAGAACGTGGCTACTTCTAGACAAAGAAAAAGTGGCTACTTCTAGAGAAGGAAAAAGTGGCTACTTCTAGAAAGATAAAAGTACTTCCTCTAGAGAAAGAGAAAGTTGCTTCTGCTAGAGAAATGGAAAGTGGCTACTTCTACAGAAAGTGAGAAAGTGGCTACTTCTAGAGAGAGAAAGTGGCTTCTTCTAGAGAAAGAGAAAGTTGCTACTTCTGCAGAAAGAGAAAGTGGCTGCTTCTAGAGAAAGAGAAAGTGGCTACCTCTAGAGAAAGAAAGTGCTTCCTCTAGAGAAAGAGAAAGTGGCTACTTCTTCTACAGAAAGAAAGTGACTACTTCTACAGAGAGAGAACGTGGCTACTTCTAGAGAGAGAAAGTGGCTACCTCTAGAGAAAGTGTCTACTTCTTCGAGAGAAAGAGAGAGAGTGGCTACTCCTAGGGAAAGAGAAAGTGGCTACTTCTACAGAAAGAGAGAGAACGTGGCTACTTCTTCTAGAGAAAGAGAGAGAAAGTGGCTGCTTCTTCTAGAGAAAGAGAGAGAAAGTGGCTGCTTCTTCTAGAGAAAGAGACAGAAAGTGGCTTCTTTCCCTAGAGAAAGAGAGACAGCATAGCAGCTGCGCTGACCATCCAGTGAGCCTTGGCGGAGTGACGTGCAGTATGCATAAGGTCGCTCTCGTTCGCCCCAAGTTGCACTTTCCATGTCACATCAATAATTTCGAGTCCGAGCACCATATACTCCTGTTTTCTCCTTCTGCACGATCGAGGAGGTGCTCCTCTACCTCCTACTCCTCTGGTCGAGTTATTACTCGCTGAGGGAGGAGGCAAGGGCTGGTTAAATATATTTAAAGTGCAATTAGCTGGTGTGACTGAAGAGGTGTTGAATAATGGGGAAAGTGTGAGAGAAGGTTTTCATTTTATCATATATACATATATATACATTATATATATACATATACATATACATATACATATATATCATATATATAATATATATATATATATATATATATATATATATATATATATATAAATATATAAATATATACATATATACGGTAGCATATATAAAACATAATTTACCTAGGGAATAGTTTACGACCGAAGTTAATGCGATATTAATGGGTCATCTGTTGATTTTAACTTGGTCTAAAAATTAGTGGCAAAAGTAACATTTTATATATACTATATATATATATATATATATATATATATATATATATATATATGTATATATACATATATACTTATACATATATTTATATAAAATAGTTAATCACGGATGAGCCCCACATGCAGAAAGGTTCCCTATATGCTACGGCTACTGTATTTACTTACACCAGCGGCTTATTCGCAACTAATTGAAACCTTCGACGCACAGCCATTCGCCTCAATCTTGTATATACTTTCTCTGTTCTAGACATTTAGGCCCTTCCTTCAAGTACCTTATCATTCTATCTATAAAGCACTTTGTAAGTCTTCTTCTCACCCTGCCTCAAACACCTCTGAATTGCACTCTCTTCTCACCAGCCTACAGTCCTGCATTCTCTCTCTACAAGACCAAACAATCTCATCCATTTTTCTGCTATGTTATTCCATTTATTCCTCCTAAATACATCCACATTTGTCGATCTTTCAGTTCTTCTTACCATATGCTACACAAAATTAATCTCAAGAACTTCAACCTGGTTTCATACTGCAACTTCCACTATACAATTTCTTTGTATCCAGCTATGTCTTATATTTTCTTTTGAGATTTTTATTGAACAGTTGCTTTTCCCTTTTTTATTTTGTTTTCTTAATTTTCTTTTTTGCACGGCTTTCTTAAGGAATTTCACTTCGTAGAAAATATTACCCTCAGCCGTTCCACAACAGCAAAAAATACTCACTGAACTGTAAAAGAGACTAACAATTGATGCAAAGTGATTCTATTCCAGTAGATCACAGAACTACGTTAGCTTAGGCTAGGGTAAGTTAGGTTAGGTTAGGTGATTTCAAGTCGGCTGTCTTCTTCTTACTTGATACATCCTCAATATATATATATATATATATATATATATATATATATATATATATATATATATATATATATATATATATATATATATATATATATATATATATATATATATATATATGATTTAAAGTTACTTTAATATATATATTATAAATATTAAAGTAACTTTAAATCATAAGATGTTACAATTAAAATGAAACTCGTAGCGGATAAGAAAAATAACCAACATAATTTGCATCTAATTACTCATCAGCAATAAAGGCAAATATATAAATAATCAAAGTCTATGTAAATGGTATAGGATCAAATAGGTCTCTACTGTACTCGTTGTTTTCGCCAGCTTTTATTAATATCTATTTCCTTCATTAATAATTACTGATTTTTACACTGAACTGAACTCATATGAATATGAGTTCAATTCGAATTCTCCTGCGTTGCGTCCACCGTTCTTGAATTAAAATTTGTGGACTTTTTCTTTCAGTTCTGTTTTATTATTTTATCCTGCTTTGTTTTCGTATTTCCTTGAGTACTTCCCATTACTTTAATTTTACTGACTTAAACTATTTCCTTTAATTTCTAAGAGAAAAAAATCATTATGAACAAAGGGAACCGGAAACTTTCTTGTTTCAAAGAGACGAAAAAATCGCCTTAGAAAGAACAAAGGATCCGAGGAAATCGAAATCTTTTCCTCCGTCCCCTCTTAAGGAAACCCAAATCTACTCCTCCTTCAGTTAGGAAACCGAAATCTTCCACTCCCCCTCCGCCCTTTGGCGGTACCGACACTCCTTCTCTTTGTCGTGAGAGCCTCCAACTTCCTCAACCTCCTTCCTCTCTGCAATCAGACTCTTCTTTCCTCATTCTCTCCTTCGGCTGCATCCATCTCTTTCCACTTTTCCTTGCCAGTTGGCTCCTTTTTTATTTGCTTTCTTCAGTGTTATCATTACTATTCTAAAGATGAACACTGTTCATATGGCACAAGCCCAAAAGGAAACAGTGACTTGAAATTCAAGCTTCCAAAGTATATGGTGTTCAGTAGCAAGCAGTAACAGAAGGTAATGGTATTTTCCAGATTCCAATTCATGTTCTACTGCATTATCTTAAGTAACCCATCCACCCTTCTGGTTACTGTTTCATCAGTAATCAGACAGCCTTCTCCGTATACCTGAGCAACCAAACTATTTTCTTCTATCTTCCTCAGCAGCTACAACTTTGGTCTTCAACATTTTCATAAATACATTAGTCATCCTTCTCTGTAATCCCTTTTCCCTCATCCATCTCTCTAAAAGCATTCCATATCTAGCCTACTCTTCCTCCAGGCTCCAACTCTACTATGGCAAACCCCGACTGGACACCTGTTAAACAGCTTTCATAACTTATTAAAAAGAGCGAAGAGGTAAAAGTGGTAGGAATGAAAGGGTCATAAAACCTTTAAAGTATTAGTTTCGGATGATGGATGTCTCTAATGTTGCGACAGCATCTTTTTAAAGAGGACAGGACGATTCAGACACATTATGCAGAGGGAAAGAGTGGGAAGGAAGGGACAAAGTTCGCGGAAAGATTACAAGTCTCTAATATGTGACCTTCATTTCAAAGGCCTTTGATTCCCCGTACTTGTGCCCTGACTGCTTTACAGACGCCATCGATCCTAAAGAACTGCAGCCCCTAAACGATCGTCTAATCTTGTGTCCTTCCTTTGTCCCAAAGGATTTGTGATTCCCTAGCACTGATCCTTTGCTTGTTCTAAACAGAACGGAACAAATGTCGAATTTAAGCCAACGGCCAAGCGCTGGGACCTGCGAGGTCATTCAGCGCTGAAACGGAAACTGGCAGTGCAGTAAAAAGGTTTGAAAGGTGTAACAGGACGAAAACCACGCAGTTGCACTATGAAACAGTTGTTAGGAGAGGGTGGATAGTAAGATGGAAGAAAAAGATTATGAATGGAGGTACAGTAAAAGGAATGAAATGGGTTGCAGCTAGAGGCCGAGGGGACTCTGCAAAGAACCTTAAGCAATGCCTACATTGCACTGCGTGAGGTGCACTGACGGCGATACCCCGCTACGGGGTTTACTTCTTCCAAAGGGCTATGATACCCCAAGCACATCCCTTAGCACTTACAGGGGGTTAACAGTCTCCAATACGAAAAATGAATATCTTTCGCTGCCATAACGGTTGTCAGCTTAAGCTATGTGAAATTCTTCCAAGGTCTGAGCTTCAAGGTCTGAGCTTCAAGGTCTGAGCTGCTTTAAACCTCTTTTTGTACGGTTACCAGAACTTTAGCTTATGCGATACGGTACAGAAGGGTAGGAAAATTTTAGTCGAAACAAGTCTAAGTCACTAGTTGTTCTGCTCGTCACAAACGAATAACTTACATGAATCAATAAATAAAATGCTTTCACAATTATTATGTGAATAACTTTCATTGTAGAGATAATCATCTTAATCAGTCCTCCAGACTATCAATCAAAATCATAAAATTTCATCCTAAATCTCTCTCTTTCTCTCTCTCTCTCTCTCTCTCTCTCTCTCTCTCTCTCTCTCTCTCCCTCTCTCTCTCTCTCTCTCTCCATAGTTTCATAAAACTGTTTAGATCTTTACCTTATCACTGCAATTTAACTGCTATCGTGATTTGCTTCTACACTGGAATTCTCTCACCTCATGCCATTTTATAAATGCAGTCTCAATTATGCCTCAACTTCTGACATGAGGACTTAAAATTAAAATTCTCTCTCTCTTCCTTACAGAATACTTACATTCCTAAAACCATAACAAGAACCACTGTGAATTCACTGAAATCTCCCTCTCTCTCTCTCTCTCTCTCTTTCTCTCCCTGACACAACCACTGAGATTTCCCATGAGGAAAGAGAGGTGCGCCAATCACGACAAGTTTTAAAGGTCATCTCTCAACCACAGGTTTGACATCTAGTCGGTCAATTTCTTCCTTTTACTTTTTAATTCTGAGATATGGTCGTCTGGCACACCTGCCAATTAAGGAACTTTATACGTGTGACTTTTTTCTTTACAAAGTCCATCTGAAGACGGGAATAACTGCAAATATAAAAGCGATGAATGATGCGTGTACGATGTGATAAATACATATTTATATTATATAGTCAAGACATCTAAGTACACACACACACACACACACGCACAAACACACACACACATATAATATATATATATATATATATATATATATATATATATATATATATATATATATATATATATATATATATATATAGATATATATATATAATATATATATATATATATATATATATATATATATATATATATATATATATATATATATATATATATAAAACGAAATCACTTGCACAGTCGTGCTGTGCATTAATGCATTTAATAAGAGGACCTCACTTAAACAAGATGGTATCTAAAGATCGTCCGGTAGCTGTAAAAGTGATTTTATTGCTACCAGACGATGAGGACA
>JANJGK010000031.1:18156182-18173682 GCA_039081455.1 Macrobrachium rosenbergii
AGATGGAAGAAAGCTAATAAGAACGGAGGTACAGTAAGAGGAATGAAAGAGGTTGCAGCTAGGGGCCGAAGGGACGCTGCAAAGAACCTTGACTAATACGCAACCATTCACCACAATGACCAGCGTCTTTCTTTGCTTTCTCTTTTCAGTTCCACCGAACATCATAGACGAGCAGACGTCTGGGGACGTGACGGTGCCTGACGGAGAGAGCGTCACGCTGACCTGCACGGCCAACGGCTACCCGAAGCCCCGGATCGTCTGGAAGAGAGAGGGCGGAGAGAAGATCATTCTCAAGCCGGCCAAGAGAGAGAGGACCAAAGGTAGGTTTCAAGGAGGAATGTTGACTGGGAAAGTTTGCAGGCGTGCGAGAATGTAGGCACGAGTGAAAGTGAAGTACGTATGTTGCATGAAGTTGAGCGATTATATAAAACTTGTGTCGCAGGAATTAAAACGTACGTGATATAAAACATGAACAATATAGCCCTAAATATACATACATATAGAATCACTAGCCATACATACGCAAACATTTATACTTGTGTGTATATTATATATATATATATATATATATATATATATATATATATATATATATATATATATATATATAATTATATATATGCATATATATATAATTATATATATACATATATACAATTATATATATATATATATATATATATATATATATATATATATATATATATATATATACATTGTACCTCATCATCAAAAACATTGACAACGATTTTGTTTATTGGTGAATCCATCTCAGTCAGCCTTAGTTCCCACGAATAAAGACTTTGCCCTAACAATCGGCAGCGATACAGCAAATCATTTCTTTAATGATGCGGAAGGCAAAATTCTGGAATCTTGACACTCCTGTCGCCGAGTAACCAATCCTTTACTATTTCACTAAATTTGAATTTGAAGATCGGTACACTGAAGGAGTTTCGCAGACTAGCCTTACTGATTAATTATAGTCACAAACTTTTTTTTTTGAAGGGTTTCGTCTAAAATTTCATAGAAATGGAGGTAGACGAAAAAATTCCGAATAATCTTTCTATACACGCAAGTTCGAATCCCAAGAGAGTCACAATGCTTAAAGTACATTCTGCTAAGTCCACCTGTGCCTATATAAATCTAGGCAGTAAAATATGTACCTGGCAGTCAGTCAGCTGAGGCAGGTCTCAACCAAAGTGGGACAGGATACTGTGTAAACTACCAAATGCCAAGGACCTCTTCCATATTCCAAGAGTTATACTTTCCGAAGTCATCAACACTCACTGGAGATAAGGTGTAAAGTGATTACATACATACACACACACATATATACTGTTATGTATATATATACAAATATATAAGTATATATATATACACATATGATATTTCTAATTTTAATATATATAAAATAAAAAAGACGTTCTACCTAATATGGACTTTGTCCCATAAAACATGAGGAAAACGTTATTGACACAGTCATCCCTTAGTGGATGAATGAAAAATGAACTGTGCTGTGCACAATGTTCCAAAACAACAGGATCTACATATCTGTGAAACCACCCCCATTAGGGATATATATATATATATATATATATATATATATATATATATATATATATATATATATACACACACATATATATATAATATATATATATATATATATACATTATAAATATATATATATATATATATATATATATATATATATATATATATATATATATATATATATATATATATATTGTATACGCCAAGACATTTAAAGCGAAAATTCTTCGCATGGAAAAATCCACTTTCCTTATCTCTCTCTCTCTCTCTCTCTCTCGCTCTCTCTCTCTCTCTCTCTCTCTCTCTCTCGCTCTCTCTCTCTCTCTCTCTCTCTCTCTCTCTCTTTTTACCAGGATAATCCCAACATTTCTCACTCTCTTGCAATCAAGAGAACTCCAATACCTCTCTCTAGCTCTTTAACAAGAGAATCACAGCATCTCTCTCTCTCTCTCTCTCTCTCTCTCTCTCTCTCTCTCTCTCTCTCTCTCTCTCTCTCTAACCGGGATATCAAATATCTATCACACTGTTTTAATCTCTTTAACTAGATAATCCCAACATCTCTCTCTCTCTCTCTTGCAACCAAGAGAATCCCAGTACTCTCTCTCTCTCTCTCTCTCTCTCTCTCTCTCTCTCTGCGAAGGGAACCCCATGTCAGCAAATGTCGCACGGCCACCACCATGTCGCGGTCACAATCACTCCATAATTTTTTCCGAGAGGAATAATTCTTTTCTCTCTCTCTCTCTCTATCTATCTCTCTCACCCGGTTATGTCACGAGCCTAAAACCGCGCTTAACATACCGACGGACGCCTCTCTCGGGGAGCTCTCAATGATTCAGGGCGGCTTCCAGCGGCCGTGTAGAGCTGGAATCGCAGCCCCGCTCCTCTTTAGTAATTGAAGCGCGGTGGATTCTGACGGCATTCAAAGATTAAGCCGACGCTCTGACAAGTCAGGGCAGAGGTTGGAAACGTGTTGCCGACGTGTCCGGGGTGACATATTCCGGGATGGCGTGCTTTTGCCGCCGTCGTCAGCAACAACGTCGACAGCCTTCTTCATGCACGGGGCAATGTGGTAGGGCTTGTTCGTTGCGTATTTTTTTTTTTTTTACTTGGCTGTGGTTTTGCGGATGTTTTAAAAACTCTACTCTAATGGCTCCTTTATATATTTTGCACTCGTTTTGTTTTTTAATTTTCTGACCAGATGCAGATTACAAGATTTTGCACACAAAAAAATAGTTCACATTTTTATGGCATTTTTCCATATTTTAAGAAATTCAGCTTTTATCAGTTTAAAAAAAAATTCTCATTTAGATGTTCATACTTTGGTCTTATGAATTTCAATTTTAATTCAAGTAACTGCTTTATTATCTCACTAAAAGAGGACATATGCAGAATTTGAGCGAGAAATCAAGATGGTGCAGTTATTCCACTTAAGTTTTAGTTTTTTTTTTTATTGTTCCGATTTATTTAATTAACAAATAAACTGAGGGCGTTCATCTTCTGACGCCTCGACAGCCTTTATTTCCCTTTTGCTTCTTGCACTTCTTTTGTATTCATTAATCAAATTTTTCCACGACTGAAAATACCGCACCAGAGAGAGAGAGAGAGAGAGAGAGAGAGAGAGAGAGAGAGAGAGAGAGAGAGAGAGAGAGAGAGAGAGATCCCATTACATTTCGCACCTATTTAGCGGTAAGACGTTCTCATAATAAACAGTGAGAGAGAGAGAGAGAGAGAGAGAGAGAGAGAGAGAGAGAGAGAGAGAGAGAGAGAGAGACTGTCCCATATATTTCGCACCTATTTAATGGTCAGATGTTTATATCAAAATCAGATAAAGCTGATGAAAGAGAGAGTCAGACTTTCAAATGGTTCGAATCTGCATCCACTACCGTTTCCAAAACTGAAATTAAAAAAGACAACCCTACCAACCAGCAAACCCAATTACTTCAGACGTAACATATCTGAAGTAATACAACAGATATAACAAATAACCAAGAGCCATAGCCAAGAACCCTTCTTGAAGAATATCGTACAACACTTCACACACACACACACACACAACACACAACCCTATTTTTCTCATAAGGACATCATGGTTCTACAACGGCCGTACTTCATACCAACTAACCATCTACTTCATAGCAACTAACCATCTACTTCATACCAACTAACCATCTCCCTTATAGAATAGAAGAACAGAGTTTAGGCCAAAGGCCAAGCGCTGGGACCCATGAGGTCATTCAGCGCTGGAACGGAAATTTTCAGTAAAAAGGTTTGTAAGGTGTAACAGGAGGAAAACCTCGCAGTTGCACCTTTAAACAATTGTTAGGAAATGGTGGAAAGTACGATGGAAGAAAGAGAATATGAACGGAGGTACAGTAAAAGGAATGAAAGGGGTTGCAGCTAGGGTCCGAAGGGACGCTGCAAAGAACCTTAAGTAATACCTACAGTGCATCGCATGAGGTGTACTGACGGATCTCTCTTATGGACACCTCTGCTAGGGTTACTCGCGCGTGTTTATCTTATAATTCATGGTGATCCTCGTATCTAGTTTGGGTGTCCATAAGAGAGATGGCTGATTGGTATGAAGGATTGATTTTGTGCACCCATCGTGTCCTTGCCAGAAAAATAGGGGTCCGTGTGTCAAGGTTGTACGATCTTCTGTGGGAGCGGTTCCTGGTTATTGGTAAACCATGTTATATATATATATATATATATATATATATATATATATATATATATATATATATATATATATATATATATATATATATATATAAACTTTACATAAAGTTATATAAATAAATAAGCACATTTATGAATATAATGTATTCATAAATACATTACATATTATAAACACACACACACACACACACACACACACACACACACACACACACACATATATATATATATATATATATATATATATATATATATATATATATATATATATATATAAATATATATATATATATATATATATATATATATATATATATATATATATATATATATATGCATACATATAAATATATTCATATATGCACATACACATTTACATATATATAATATATATACATACACACACATATATATACATATATATATATAAATATATATATATATATATATAATATATATGTGTATATATATATATATATAATATATATATATAAATTATATTACAAAAAATACGAAGACTAAAACTCACTGACAAAGAAGCTGGTACGCAAAACTGACTTGGGTGGAAGGCAAGGCAACTAAAATTAGTCGGAGAGAGGTGCAGAATGGGGGAATAGGTTTTTACGCAATGGTCAATGGTACTGCAATTGAATTGCTTTTGAGGTTTGGAAACGAGAGTTCCCCAGTCATCATAGATACCTGATAATATCTTCATAAAAATTCCACTTCTTACAAGCTATAAGGCAGCTAATGCACACACAGACACAAACACACGCACTCGCACACATTAAAACTTGAGAGAAATTACAAGATATTATCCTCAAGGTCAAAAGCTCAACGACCGCTCTTATAACGGATAGGGGCACTAGAAATAAAAATGTCAGTGAAATAGACAGTTTACGAAAAACTGAGAAAAGACTGTGCAATTGTGGAAATGGAGAGAGAGAGAGAGAGAGAGAGAGAGAGAGAGAGAGAGAGAGAGAGAGAGAGAGAGAGAGAGAGAGTACACAATGGAACGATTAAAGGGAATGAAGGTAAAAGGGCAGTAACAACAGGGTGTTACGAAAGTGTAAAAGAAGAAAACCGCAGGCAGAGTTTAGGTAGAAAGCGGAGCGTTTGGAAAGGTGCGATTAGTAAGGTTTGAAATAAAAATCCAACGCATGTGTTTTTTCGCATTTAACATACGACAAATCAAGTGCTAAAACTCTCACGAATGAAAACATTGTTTTTAAATTTTAGAAACAATTATTTGTAGTACTTTAAATATAATTTTTTTCGTGATTCTGCCATTTATATGTAGAAATGCTGAATCCACTACCTTCTTTAATAGCTTCCGACTCAATCTACCTACCAATTTCGCTGGGGGAGTGCTGTTCATTAATGCATAGGCCAATGGGACAAGGGAGCCAGTGCTCTTATCTAGCCAAGTACCGCAAAAAAATTAAACAAATGAAAAATACAGGAAGAGAGAATTGGGCTTGAAGCCGACAAGAGACACAGGCCTGCCTTATGAACAATGAAGGGTTACATGGTTCTCAACCTTTTTTGGCCCATGCACCCTTTCACCATATGTCAAGATGTCATTCCCCCCCACCCCCAAACCCCCTTTCCAAAATTGTCTGCCTCAAAAGGTGCATTCCAATAATATACAACAAAATACTAACACAGACACACAAGCTAGCAGAGAGAAAGCCCAGCGTGACCTCTCAATAGTGCAGACCGATGCACACAGCGTTTTGTGTGGTCCTAGAGACAGCTTGAGTCTGCTAATCTGTGGTCACAATTCCGCCCCCCCCCCCAAAAAAAAAAAAAAAACTCTGAAATTCCCCCCCTAGTTGAGATCCACTGGGTTATAGGACTGGTCGACAAACTTATGAAATTAAGGCTATAAAGTTACTCACCGGGGCACTTTCAGCCATCCTGCACTTAAGGGCAGTGAAAAGGGGGAGTTGGAATGGCTAGACAGCAACATAAGGTTTCCAGAAATTAAAAGAGGTGAAGTACAAGGATCAAAAGGTAAAACCCAAAATTTAACTAAGAAGCAACAGTTTGAGATAACACGATGGAAGAAAATGGCGAGAACTGAGGTACACTAAAAGCTTAAGCGTGGATGCAGCGAGAGAGGAGCCGAAAGGTCGCTGCAAACATCCTTCAGTAATGCCTACAGTGAACCACGTGAGGTTCACTGAAGGCATTAACTCCGTGATTATGAGACCGGGGAAAACGAAAGCGGGAACAAATTTCCAAGTCTTGGTAGATTTAGATTATAAGGAAAATCAATGAAAAATGAATAACTCACTTTTTATCGTTCACCCAAACTAGAGTGAATAAAGACACAAAATGAAGGTTCTACTGAAAAGCACATTAAAAATGAATTCAATACTGCTCGTCTTTCTGATCAATGCGCTATTTACTAAATCATCTGAAAAGTTTACATGTTATCTTTCACCAATCTGCGGCTGATTTTGGAAATAGAATCAGTTTTGTTGGTAAGAGTTTTATTGATTACTTCTTCCTTTAAGAGGCGGGTCTATCATAATTATGCTTCCTTCGTCGAAGTTACGCTCTAGCGTTTTTCCTCCCTTTACATTTTTCTTGCTTTCTCCGGGCTTGGGCTACAAACGTGCATGAGGTTACTACTTACATCTGTCTTTTCTCTTTTAAAATTGAAAAAACGAAAAATGTTAAAAAATTCGTGATGAATTTTTTTTCTCCCAGCAGAAAGATCTTTTTTTCTTAATACTTAGTCTTTTCTCTTTTAAAATTGAAAAAACGAAAAATGTTAAAAAAAATTCGTGATGAATTTTTTTTCTCCCAGCAGAAAGATCTTTTTTTCTTAATACTTAGTCTTTTCTCTTTTAAAATTGAAAAAACGAAAAATGTTAAAAAAAATTCGTGATGAATTTTTTTTCTCCCAGCAGAAAGATCTTTTTATTAATACTTTGTCTTTTCTTTTTTAAAATTGAAAAAACGAAAAATGTTAAAAAAATTCGTGATGAATTTTTTTTCTCCCAGCAGAAAGATCTTTTTTTCTTAATACTTAGTCTTTTCTCTTTTAAAATTGAAAAAACGAAAAATGTTAAAAAAAATTCGTGATGAATTTTTTTTCTCCCAGCAGAAAGATCTTTTTATTAATACTTTGTCTTTTCTTTTTTAAAATTGAAAAAACGAAAAATGTTAAAAAAATTCGTGATGAATTTTTTTTCTCCCAGCAGAAAGATCTTTTTTTCTTAATACTTTGTCTTTTCTCTTTTAAAATTGAAAAAACGAAAAATGTTAAAAAAAATTCGTGATGAATTTTTTTTCTCCCAGCAGAAAGATCTTTTTATTAATACTTTGTCTTTTCTTTTTTAAAATTGAAAAAACGAAAAATGTTAAAAAAATTCGTGATGAATTTTTTTTCTCCCAGCAGAAAGATCTTTTTTTCTTAATACTTAGTCTTTTCTCTTTTAAAATTGAAAAAACGAAAAATGTTAAAAAAAATTCGTGATGAATTTTTTTTCTCCCAGCAGAAAGATCTTTTTATTAATACTTTGTCTTTTCTCTTTTAAAATTGAAAAAACGAAAAATGTTAAAAAATGTGTGATGAATTTTTTTCTCCCAGCAGAAAGACCTTTTTTATTAATACTTTGTCTTTTCTCTTTTAAAGTTGAAAAAACGAAAAATGTAAAAAAAAAAATTTTTTTGATGAATTTCCTCCCAGCAGAAAGATCTTTTTATTAATACTTTGTCTTTTCTTTTTTAAAATTGAAAAAACGAAAAATGTTCAAAAATTCATGATGAATATTTTTTCTCCCAGCAGAAAGATCTTTTTATTAATACTTTGTCTTTTCTCATTTAAAATTGAAAAAACGAAAAATGTTAAAAAAATTCGTGTATTTTTTTTCTCCGAGCAGAAAGATCTTTTTATTAATACTTTGTCTTTTCTCTTTTAAAACTGAAAAAACGAAATATGTTAAAAAATTCGTGATGAATTTATTTTCTCCCAGCAGAAAGATCTTTTTATTAATACTTTGTCTTTTCTCATTTAAAATTGAAAAAACGAAAAATGTTAAAAAATTCGTGATGAATTTATTTTCTCCCAGCAGAAAGATCTTTTTATTAATACTTTGTCTTTTCTCTTTTAAAACTGAAAAAACGAAAAATGTTAAAAAATTCGTGATGAATTTATTTTCTCCCAGCAGAAAGATCTTTTTATTAATACTTTGTCTTTTCTCATTTAAAATTGAAAAAACGAAAAATTTTTAAAAATTCGTGATGAATTTATTTTCTCCCAGCAGAAAGATCTTTTTATTAATACTTTGTCTTTTCTCATTTAAAATTGAAAAAACGAAAAATGTTAAAAAATTCGTGATGAATTTATTTTCTCCCAGCAGAAAGATCTTTTTATTAATACTTTGTCTTTTCTCTTTTAAAATTGAAAAAACGAAAAATGTTAAAAAATTCGTGATGAATTTATTTTCTCCCAGCAGAAAGATCTTTTTATTAATACTTTGTCTTTTCTCATTTAAAACTGAAAAACCGAAAAATGTTAAAAAAATTCGTGTATTTTTTTTTCTCCGAGCAGAAAGATCTTTTTATTAATACTTTGTCTTTTCTCATTTAAAATTGAAAAAACGAAAAATGTTAAAAAAATTCGTGTATTTTTTTTTCTCCGAGCAAAAGATCTTTTTATTAATACTTTGTCTTTTCTCTTTTAAAATTGAAAAAACGAAAAATGTTTAAAAAAATTCGTGATGAATTTTCTCCAAGTAGAAAGATTTTTTTTATTAATACTTTGTCTTTTCTCTTTTAAAATTGAAAAAAACGAAAAATGTTACAAAATTCGTGATGAATTTTTTTTCTCCCAGCAGAAAGATCTTTCCTCTTTTAAAATTGAAAAAACGAGAAATGTTAAAAAAAATTCGTGATGAATTTTTTTTTCTCCCAGCAGAAAGATCTTTTTATTAATACTTTGTCTTTTCTCTTTTAAAATTGAAAAAACGAAAAATGTTAAAAAAATTCGTGATGAATTTTTTTCTCCTAGCAGAAAGATTTTTTTATTAATACTCTGTCTCTTCTTTTCTCCACAAGTCGAGACGGTGGAGGGTCCCTACCTTAACTTGACCAGGGTGAACAGGAAGCAGATGGGGGCCTACCAGTGCATTGCCCAAAATGAGGTTCCGCCAGCCGTCATGAAGAGGATCATGGTCAACGTAGCATGTAAGTAACGCCGAGGGGTCTGGCCCTCTTACTTGCTTTTCAAATTTTTTTTTTTTCCTAGTAGCGAGTTAGTAGCAAGAAAAATATACGGTCACTATGGTAGGTAATGACTATCTGACTCACTATACCTGATTTACAAATTCACTGCGTTTTCTGTTAATTTCAAATTACAGGCAAAAAAAAAAAAATCATTCACTGCACCATCTATTTCGAATCTGTTCTCTTCATTTACTTTAGTTTGGAATATAAATTGGAATATAACATTAAAGACAAAAGCCATGCGCTGGGACCTAAAAGGTCATTCAGCTCTGAAAGGGAAACTGAGTGTAAAGAAGGTTTTACAGGTGTAACAGGAGGAAAACCTCACAGTTGCACCATGAAACAACTGCTAGGAGAGGGTAGAAATTAAGACGGATTTCAGAGAATACGAACTGAGGTACAGTAAAAGAAATGAAAGGGGTTGCAGTTATGGGCCGAAGAAACGCTGCAAAGAACCTTAACATGTCTACGGTGCACCACGTCAGGTGCACTAATAGTACTATCCCCTATGAGATACCTTACTTTGTATCTTTGTATAGTTAATCCTGCATGATATAACACGCGTTTTAGAAGTCAAAACTCCTAACTTACTTTTCTTATGTAGTTATATAATCTATCAATCACGAAGGAAGTCGGTGCGAGGAACATGTTTGGAACTTGTGCAAAACCATGTGAATCGTTATCATATAGTGACCAACACTTAAGGAATCAAATTGGTGTTGAACGCGTTGCAAAACTTTGACTATACCTATACAAAGGTTAAATACATAATTATTTAAAGAGTAACAATAGCCACGTAGCCACCACACTGCACAATGTAGCAAGATGCATCTTTCACTTTTGATGCAAATAATAATAATAATAATAATAGCAAACTTCAATCTACATTAACTGTAAAGTTACAATAACTAACAATATTATTAATACGCTCCAGCCACTGGGACACTTGCTTCCCTAGCAAGAGGTCCCAGGTTCCATTACCTAACGAGCTGGAAAACTTTAAGCCATTGCTCCGTTGAGCGATATTGTGCATCTGCTCACCTAAGCAGTGAATTGTGTACCTGGTAGCTATTCCACTGCAGTGGATCTAACAAGGATGAAGGAAAGCATGGAACTAGCAGCCTTATTCCAAAAACTTGTTGAGAATTTACTAATAGATTCTGAAGCCACGCCCTCCAAGGAGAAGAGCAGAAAATAGAGGGAATATAGCATCCAAAAAAGCATCATTATCAGCAGTTGACAGACAAATTGCAGGAGATATTAAAAAGGAAAAGCTAAATATCCTTGAATCGCCACAGTAAATGCAGGATGGAGGTAAACGGCGCTGTCTATATAGGGAGTTCGACGTGCTACTGAGATGTGTGAAACGGCTAATACGGCAGAGATTTTTTGCACAGTGGGCTCATCCATGATGCAGAGGTTAATGCATAAATGTGGCAGTGACCGTTCTGTTATTGTTTCCTCAAGCCACCCCATATTAGAGGAAACAGTTTATGTAAAAAAAAATTAATCAATAAATAAAAATGTTCCCAACAACAATATAGGATATTTTTAACAAACTTAGCCCCCGACGATTATGAAACCATTTTTTTCTGTTTTCACATATTGGTTTGAAAATCCAATAATTTCATTGCATTTTTATTTGCGAGTTCGGTTGATTAACTGTCAGCTTTTAATGAAAGGGCATTCTTTTTTTTTAACCTTTAAATCATCTGTTTAATAAAATTTTATGCGATTATACCCATGATTTACGTATGTATGTATATACACACATACTTACGCGTGTTACTTTTGTCTCTAATTCTCACGTAACTTTTCTTCCTCTCATGAACTAAGCTATAAAAATACCATAATGTCGAATTAAATTCATCTTAGGAAGTATACAACAGCATCTGTCTCGGACAGGATTTGAACCTGTACCGCCTGAGTTTTCTTATATATACATATATATAGTGACATCCATTAAATAATTACACACACACACACACACACACACACATATATATATATATATATATATATATATATATATATATATATATATATATATATATATATATATATATATAATTTTTGTCGCTCCAAGACATATTTTATACTCAAAAATATTAATCAAACCAACATCGTTCAATATCCAGTTCACTATACCTCGGGAGTAACTTACAACCAAGGGAAATTATAATTGATAAGTGCTTCGCCACCAGTGGGAGCAGTTATCAGTCATAATTCCCCTAGGGCGTAAGTTATTCCCGGGGGATAGAGAACTGGATATTAAATGACATTTGTGGCTTAATATTTGTCCTTCGTGGCTATTACGTGTATGTATATGTATATGTATATGTATGTATATATATATATATATATATATATATATATATATATATGTGTGTGTGTGTGTGTGTGTGTATATATATGTGTATATATATATATATATATATATATATATATATATATATATATATATATATATATATATATATATATATTATACATACTCGTATATATGTATATATATATATATATATATATATATATATATATATATATCTATTTATATAACACACACACACACATATATATGTATAATATATATATATATATATATATATATATATATATATATATATATATATATATATATATATATATATATATATCTTATATATGTTTAACAGCCACAATGGCTTCTTCGCTATCTATTCACAATTCTTGGATAAGCTTGTCATCAAGAACCCTTGACCCCAAATCATTATACAAATTAAGAGCACCCAGATGTCGTGGGAGGATTCGAACCCACATGCGATTCGGCCACCAAGAAAGATAAGTCTTTTCCCTCTTACACAGACACACTTCTGCCAAATTCTGATATATATATATATATATATATATATATATATATATATATATATATATATATATATATATATATATATATATATATATATATTATATATATATATATATATATATATATATATTATATATATATATATCTATATACTATATATAGATATATAATTTATATATATATATATATATATATATATATATATATATATATATATATATATAAACAATGGAATATAATTCAATATGTATCACAGAAATGCACAGGAAGTGAAATTTAAGGGGCAAGAGTACGGCAGAGTCACTGGACTGAACTTATCTATCTAATGTTCCACAAGACGGCTTGCTCGACAGTCAGGGAAAAATAAAGAAATGTAATTCATGAAAAACCACTCTAATTAATAAAATTGCCATTCAATGAAAAAATCAAAATGACTGAAGTTTTTCTAATCACCTCAACATGATGAGAATGTTTAAGAATTCCTGGTATTGCCAATTATAAAGACCATGTAGAGGCGTTGTATCTTGATTTAAGACTACTGCAATAATTCTATTTCAAAAGGCTGCAGCCGCTTCATGAGTTCAGAAAGCACCAATTTCATAATGATTTTTAAAAAATCTGTCCTTTTTCTTTATTATATCGCTCTGATTTCAAGCCTCTGCAATTTCGTGCTAGTTTACGAGTATGCGTAAAATGGAGACCTTTAAAAGTGTTGATAATTTAGTACAAGTTTCAAGAATCCTTCATTGTCTCCGTGGTCTTGGAAGTTTCTGCACTTTCTTTCTTTCACTGATCTTATCGATATATCCTCGACTTTCAAAGGTCTTTCAAGGTTCTTAATGAATCATGGTTCCTAGCAAAACATTTCTTATTTTAGTCTCAGCAAATTCTTTACGGTTTCAAGATTCCCGGCAACATATTTCTTGTTTCAGTCTCCGCGAGATCTCACAGATTTTAAAGAGTTAATGCAAGTTACCCTTGACTTTATAACTGTCTACAACTACTCATTTGTTTTGATAATGAATGGAATAACCCTGACTTTAAAAGTCTCTGCCGTTTCTTGATGATTTTTGACCGCATCAGAATCTTCGCCACAAGACCCACCCTTCAGCACGAGGATTGGCAGAAAGTCCATGCAATGGTTGGATGAAGGAGCTTTGGTTAGGTAAACAAGGGTGGAGATTGATCGACAGTAGAAATATTCTGTAGTGGTTTCAGTAATCAATTAAATGCAAGATGACAACGTGGCAGCAGAAGAAGAGCAAATACGAAAGGGAACTGCAAATAGACGGCAGTGGGCGTAACTGAATACAGTGTACAGATCTGCTTCCCAACAACATATAAACAAGAAGGAAGATGGAAATGTCAACATAAAAGAAGCCAAATAGGAATAAAACAAAGACGTTGGTCAAACTATGTAAGGTAGAAATATAAACAAAATTGATATCATATATATATTGCATATAATCAAAAGGAAAACATGAAAAGGAAACGTAAAACTTCGAAACAAAAAAATGTATAATCATTAGCTAAAAAATTACGGAACGTACCGTAATTCAAAAACGAAAATAACAGAAAACAGAGTATAAACACTAAACCAAGAAAGAACTGCATCATACAACAAGTATAAAAATCTAGAACCAGAAATTGTACCAACTCAATCTCCAGAACTAATGAAAAAAAACGAAATCAAGAAGAATTGAATGACTCAACACAGCAGAATTGCGTCACTTTTATACTCCTTCCCAGATGAAGCCAATAAAACAAATTCCTGCAAACCATTAAAATGATCTTCTTCGGGAGCAACGAAGCCTTAGGGATGACAACCTCCAGGAACAATCCCCCGACGACTTTCTTGCATCGAAGGACACAGTTAAACCAAAGCCAAACAGAGAATCAACAAAGACACACATTCCTCTAAGTGGAAAACCCCCTCAATATTTACCTTCTGAACGGCGGAACAGGGACGGAATGGCTGCCTCCTCCTCCTCCTCCGTTTGTTTACACTCTGAACGCCCCGGAACGGCGGAATGGAATGGCTCGTCCTCGCAGACAGATAGATTGGTCGGATTTTCCTTGTTGGGAGAAGTTGTGGTTTCACACAAATGGATTTTTGATGGAGCTTTTGTGCCGAGATGATGTTTGATGACTCTTGTGATGGGATTGATGAATTAGAGGAGAGTTGAGCAGAAGTTGAAGCTCGGGGAAGACCCGTCTTCGTGTTGACTTATATGGTGATTTCGCTATAAAGATTATTTATAAATGTTGACTTTGGAAAGATTCTGGAGAACGTTGTCTCTTGTTTTTGGAATTGAAATACAGTGATTTAATGTAACTGTTGCACTGAGGACCTTATTAGAAACGAAAAATAAAGAATTAATAAATAATATAAAGTTATTAGTCATTTCAGGAATTAAGTGGAAACAGTTTCTGCAAAAAAAATATTCGAGAAGATTAAAAAAGTAATAAAAAAATTTTCTGCAAAAAATATTATTTAAGGAGATTAAAATATTTATTAAAAATCTTTTGTTAGTTTACAACGTTTCATCTAGCAGCTGAGATTAACTTTCTCTTTTTAATGTTAACATATGAAAAGACTTTCCAACAATGGAACCTACAGGCACAAAAAATCGAGCCTTAAGCAGCTGAATAATTGAAAGCAAACGGTCCTCTGATTAATTCAATTATACATTTGTGAGGCCAAAATCGTTTTCAGAAACTGAATTTAGCCGAAAGTCTAGATGAAAGTAAATAAAAAATTAATAACATTTACAAGTCCACCGACATTAAATTCAAAACAGCGCAGTAGGTACATTACGATACTTTTCAGTAACGATAAAAACCCCCTTCAAAGGCAACCATTCCTCCCTTTACCTTTGTAGTAGGGAACCATAACCGTTCATCTAAAATGACAACGGAAATCAAGGTTAGCGCAATCGTCACAAAAAGTATAACTGCGATCACATATAACTGTGTAAACAAAAGGCAATTCTCTAAATTCCAGTTTTGCGTAAAAAAAAACTTGGATTTTCTCAAAATAACTGCCAACCCCGAACAGTCCTATAACTCATCTACAGTATAAGTCAAATCACTGAATGACCCATCCGAATTTCACGAAAAGAGGCACTTGCTCTTCATATTAAAAGAACCTGGCCTTATACCAGCATGAAGCTTTGCCTTTAAAAGCAGCAAGCTAGAATGAAGAAGAAATAAATCACAAGAAAGGGCAGTTATATATTTTGAATTATCGGCATCCTAGACTGAGCTCTTACACAAAACTAAGCTTTGAACCACTGTTGGATAACTGAAATTTGGCTTTAAAGCCAAGCAGTGGAGCACTCGCAGCCATTCTACGCTTAAAACAGTGAAAAGAGGGATGGAGTGGTTGGACAGTAAAATAGAAGAAAGTAAGCGGACACTGAAATAGAGTAAAAGGCTAAAAAGTGGGTGGAGCTAGGAGCCGAAGGAATGCTGCAAACAACCTTCAGTAATGTCTACAGTACACCACATGATATGCACTGACGGCATTACCCCGTGATTGGATAGACCTGGTTCTGTTTATGGTGCAAGTGCCTTCTGAGGTCGACAGTACAGTACTAGGTTGCTGACTCTAAGTGAGCCTGGCCTTATGCCAGCTTGTAATTATCAGAATCATCACCAAGATTTTCCCTTTATTGGGCTAAATGTGAAATGCGTTTTCAGCTGGTCGAGATATTCGTTCAAATCCTTTATCCTTGATTTTCTGTTATTGTCTTCGTCCTGCTCCTGTAACTGCTACTATTCTGACCAAATCTCCCTGGTCCCTTCTCATGACATGTCCAAACCATCTCCGTCTGATATATCAGTCTATTTTTGAGCCCTCGGACACCGAATCTCGCAGGAAATTCAATACTTGTAGTATGATCTTTTCCACGTAATCCAGCATAAAATCGTAGCATTCTGTTAAAACACCTCTTCCACATCTCTATTTCCTCTCGAACTGCCAATCCTTGTGACAGCACGTTGTGAGAGGGAAAACAAATAAATCGGAATTGATAATATGATAAACTGCTTCAGAATACACAATCTTCCAACCACCGTTATTCCAGCAGACTGTTCCGAGGCCTCTGAACACACAAACGAAATACTGACAAGAGAACAATGGTGGATATAAACTAGTATAAACTCTGTCTTTCCCAGCTTCTCGCAGCCAGCGTTCAAATCCCCTTGGCCAATATCAATCTCCATTTTCAATAGATTTAATGAATAAGAAAGGACAGAGTAAATAAGACTTAAGAGCAAACTGAAGGATTTCAAGTCAATTATTGGCGTCTGTGTAAAATTAATTAGAATGCATTCAGGTCTGGCTAATATCACATGACCTTTCTTTTAATATGCTTGATTCTTTCTTGTGCTGTTATGAGATGTAGAGGTGATTCAAACATCTCTATCTATCTATCAATCTATATATATATATATATGTGTGTGTGTGTGTGTGTGTGTGTGTGTGTGTGTGTGTAAAGCGACGCTCTACCCATAAAAGGGGTTGCTCCAGAAAATCCAACAATTCCGATACAAAGCAGGGTGTTTTTTTTTTCTTAGAGTAAGGGTATTGCCCACATACCTTTCAAGACCCTGCTAGCAATCCCCCGCAGTACAGTACATTAACTACCAAATACGCAGAATTACCTGAAGTACTTTGAAAATTCAAAAAAATTAAATAAATTATCCTCCCACACGCTGTGTTCGATCTCAGACAACCAATATGTGTATACATATATATGTGTATATATGTATATATATGTATGTATGTATACGGATATATGTGTCTCAAATGTTCGTTACGAGGCAGTTCTGTAAAGACTTTGAAAGTACAGGGGAAAAAGTAGTAAGCGGCATCATGGACCTACAAAAAAGCTGAATCGATAAAAAAAAGGAGGAATGGAGTGTTGACGAAGTATGGTGTAGAAAGTAAGTTTTATGATGGAAACGCATCAAGAGTTAGGCTATGCAGACGGAGTACGACTGGTTTGGTGCAAAAGCGGATCTGGAAAAGGAGAGTTTACCACAGGTTCCAAGGTGGTAGATAAGAAAATGAGTCGTAAAAGAAGCGTGGAATGATTGATGCCTGCAGACGATTCAGTGAAGAGAAGCTGCAGAAGCTAGTGGAGGAGTTTGAGAGGAGAACGTTTGGAGAAA
>JANJGK010000031.1:18178682-18181182 GCA_039081455.1 Macrobrachium rosenbergii
AGGAAATAAAATGTCTAAGGTGCCATTGTGACAAGTACAGCATTTCTTCAATAATTCCACTTTTGATTTCAAGGTTTTCACTGACAAGTATATACTAAATTGTTGAGTTAAAGCAAGTTGCGACATCAATGTGGCTATGAGAGCACTGATGTGCTATACCAGACTAGCAGACTCGTTTACACTACCATGATCACGAGACATCTTTGACATAGTCACAAAACCCTACTTGATTCTATGAATAGTTTTTTGTCATTATTATTTCGTTTTCATTTAATTTTTATAACAATAAAGAAGCCCATCTGTAATCACTGTGGCATGTTTAACAACGGTAAATACAGAAGAAATTAAAACATTTATTTATATAACCCTGTCATTTTAGGCGTTTATAAAAGTTACCAAGTAATAATGAATTTTCCTCATAAGAAGCCAAAGCACGTATTGCGCGATTTGTTCATGTGGAAAGAAACAGTGAAAGGAAAAAACAACTACAATGCAATCTAATAAACCTTGAGAGAGAGAGAGAGAGAGAGAGAGAGAGAGAGAGAGAGAGAGAGAGAGAGAGAGAGAGAGAGAGAGAGAGAGAAGGGTGGAATTTCACTTTCTTGTTGATATCCACCTGATGAACTGAGGGAGACCCGAGGCCATTTCCCTCAGAGGCCCGGCGAGTGGACTTCCTTTTTGGCTCATCCTTAACGACGCGGAACTGATTATCCTACATCCTATTCCCCTCCTTTTTGACGTGACGACATAGCGTGTTGGGCCCCTGGGGATTATTTAATTGCTTTATTATTATTAACAAAGGTTATGATCCTTTTTCAGAAGGAATATCGTCATTTTCCCCGTTGTTTCTACAAAATTTCTTGTAAGTCCAAATATTACTTTTGTGTCTGTAAACGTAAAATACTCATAACTCCCGCAAGCAACCAGCCCTCTTCTGCAAGTGGGTCCACCCCTTTCTTATTTGTACAAGAATATTCCGTTTCGTTCCTTCTCCTCCGCTTCTGACTATTTGATTATGTACCTGTTAGAATGGTACTACACCGTTATTCTCTCTTTTCCCTCAACTCCTCGATCGCATTTCCCTTTCTCTCTATATAGTTACAAGCAGTGTTTCTTTCATTGTTTTCTTTTGAAGAGAATGTGAGATTCTGGATGTAATTCAAAAGCACATGAGCGTAACCTGTCCAATTCATGCTATCGTCATGTTTATTTGATTCCAAAACCACCTGTTTTAGTAACCAACTGTAACTGCTGACGTTAAAAAGGTCATGTTTCCACAAGTGTCCGTTTAGTCTTTCTCAAGGTCTTGAGCAGTGGTTCTCAACCAGGGGGGGAATTCCCCCCCACCCCGGGGGAATTTCAGAGTTCAGGGGGGGAATTGTGACCGCAGATTGGCAGGCTCAAACTGGCTCTAGGCCCACACAAAACTCAGCGTGCATCGGTCCGCACTACTGAGAGGTCCCGCTGGGCTTTCTCTCCGCTAGCTTGTGTGTTTGTGTTAGTATTTTGCTGCATATTATTTAGAATGCACCTTTTGAAGCGGACAATTTTGGAAAGGGGGGGGGGGGGGAATGATATTCTGACATATTGTGAAAGGGTGCAAGGGCCAAAAAAGGTTGAGAACCACTGGTGTAGAGAGTAGACCTCGGTCTTCCTAGTATACGAGCTCTGTAAGTGATTACCCCGCCTGAGATGAGTCCCAAGATGGAAAACGGGATACCAGAAGGTGTATTCACGTGTGACCTCGATGTGATTACCTTCTGGAAGACCATTTGCTGCTACGGGAATCCTAAAGCGAATATTCTCTACAGTGTCACCTAATAGATGTATGTGAAAACATTCCTCACATTGGTTTCACCCGATGTTGGAGTATAGAGTTGAAACGCGTGTACACATAACGTAAACGGAACATGATGCATACCAATCAAAGCATGCGACTGAAATAGAGCGCCCATGGAACCAAATACCGAAGAACAGAAGTGAAAATAATCCTTCTCAAAGCTGTCGTGCACTGGAAGCAAGGAAGATGCGAATACTGTAAGGTTGTAAATACACTAAACACTTAGAAGGATTTTTTTTATTCTACCTCAATTTCACATACACACACCACTGTATATATATATATATATATATATATATATATATATATATATATATATATATATATATATTGTATGTACACAAAAATAGGTTCACAATCTTTCCTCACCAGTAAGGGAACCGAGATCGATTCCATAGGCGAGAAACCACCCGGAACCGTTTGTTCAAAACTCCCAGAGCACTGGTGATCTGAGAAGTGAATCATTAGGTACCTGGTGGTAGTCGACAGCAGTGGGGTGCAGCCGAGAAAGAGCGGGATATGAGGATGGTAACCTCATTAAGAAGAAAAAATGGTGCTACGTTGACTTGTTACCTACACGGCACTTACTCCGAGGTGCTTGTACTAAACAAAGCGGAAGCTCCTTGGGATGTCGTGTTTAGTACTAGCCCATCGGGGATC